>CM032228.1:45847500-46270000 GCA_019009955.1 Riptortus pedestris
TCATGTACTAATTCCAGTAACCTACAAATCCCTAACATTTCCAAACCACATCGTCTACAAATCCCGAACATCCACTAATCCATATCACCTACTTATCCCTATCACTTACAAATTCTAACTTCTACTAATCCGTATTGCCTACGTATCCCTATCTTCTTCTGATCTCTTACATCTACTAATTCCAGTCACCTACAAATACCTAACATTTCCGGACCCCATCGTCTACAAATCCCGAACATCCACTAATCCATATCACTCATCTCAATCACGCATATACTAACGAAGAAAGAACATTGCGGGGCTCGGGTTGGATGTGCGAGTTAGGGCGTTGGTCCTAATCTCGCATGGAAGACCTAGAGTGGTGGGGTCGAATCCCGCCCTGGGCAGTGGAAATTTATTTAATGACGGACTCATTAAATAAACTCCTTGTGCCCAACCTGGTTAGAAAACTATGGTAACCTGTAGATAACCCGTCCCAATTAGCCTAGTAGCACAAAGTGGACGTAAAAAAAAAAAAAAAAAAGAACATTGCAAGCTACTCAAGAAAATGTTATATAGTATATCAGAAGGAAATAGGAAAAGTAGGGACTTCGTAAACAACAGATTACCTTGTGAGAACTATGATGTCAATCGAATAACGAATATTATTCTTTGTCTAGCATTTAAAAAAATCGTATATAAAAAATGGGAAATCATGGTGCCCAGTGAAAGAAGTATTAGCTGAAAACCACAAACGTAGGAGTAGGAGTTAAATGAATGCTGAAAATGTGAGTAGGACAAACAATGTTGGCCACAAAAATAGCAGCACATCAATTGATAAATAAGATTCAATGTTTTATTTTCCGGTCTGTCTTTCGGAACTGACGAGCTTCTCTCAGTGCCATTACGAATTCTCGGGTATCTTCATCATATGTTCAGCTACTTGGTTTTTTAAGCGCGTGGCTCGAGGAACCGGCGGGTGGATTCAGTTCTCCATACAAAACATTTTAAGAATCAAGTAGTAGTAAAGTTGCCGGACGAAGATGACCGGAGAGTTACAGCAAATTCGCAATTAGAGAGAAGAAACCACGACCATTAATAGAGCAGATAGCTGGGACATGACACTGACTCCTTCTCAAGGATATATTGAAGGAAGATTGTTTATATCAATTTGTTTCGATTCGAAACACAATAACGAAAATACTTACTATTGAATATTTTCTCCCCACTCTAAACCCCTATTCCAGCAGGTAAGGGTTTGGCCATTATCATTAGGTTTACAAGAAACGTTTAACTATGAAGTTTAGTAGAGATTAAAGAAGAAATTTGGCCACTAGACCTTTAATAGACATATGTAAACATGTGGGTGCGTGTGTGTGCGCGCGCGCGAGCGCGTGTGTATATATATTAGCAGAACCCATTTTCGTCATCTAAAACATGGGATTGATAGACTTTTTCCGATGCCATAAAGATCGTCTCAAAAGGTGATTGTCGAGAGCCATAGCTCCTAAAAAGTACATTCGGTAAGAGTTTAAGTTAAATACTCGTGAAATAGTTATTTATTATACAAGTGACGAAAGTAGATCATTTTACAACTCGAGTGAAACGTTTACCCACACGAGCGAAGCGAGTGTGGTAATTTCAACAGAGTGGTAAATTCTACTTTCGTCACGAGTGTAATATTAACTTTTTTCTGTAATCGTGTAATACATGATCAGATCTAACCAGAATATGAACAAAATTAGGATGTTGTGAAGATTATGGAATGTTGTTGGTAGGTTATAAGCATGGTTGTGAAAGGTTATAAGCATAGTTATAAAACAACTAGTGATGATTGTGAAGTAGTGCAGTTATAAACAAGTGCAGGTTATAAACAAGGAAGGTAATTATTATTATATTTAAATTTTAAAATATATTGATTATTTCCACCAATAATTCATTCACATTTCAATTTATTTTGTTAAAATAAATTCTTACAATGTTCAGAAACATTTAAAAGCATTTAATTTGCAACTTCAAATTATTTTTTAATTTATACTTATTACTAATTAAGAAGGCAATTCACTTTCTTCACTCTATTGCAAAATGTTTCACTTTCTTCACTCATTTCAGTTTAGTAATGTTACCATTATTCAACGATTTCAGAAAAATAATTTTACAACGAACTTAATAATCAACATTATGAAGAAATATTAGGATTGGGCCTTTCGTTTTTTAGTTATATTCATTTCCTCTCTAGATATTCGGGGTAATAGAAAAACTAATGTCGTCATAAAAATTTGAACAAAATAAAACTAAACTGCTACTTTCCCCATCGATAAAGCAAAACTTATGAAAGTCTAGTAGAAAGCGGATAGAATTTCCGAAGGCTTATAAATTGCTTACTCATAATTCGTTTTTGTACAACTGATATGAAAAGTACGTGAAGAGTACGTCATTGTAAGAACGCGATTTTATATACATGTCGTGTGATCATTGCCACAACAGTGTTGTTCCTTTAGGTCCAGTTATTCCTGTCAGTTCCCAATTGTAATGTATGGAGGAATTGTCACGAATGTCCTAAATACGTTTGCATACTCACAAGCCGTTTTCTGTAACTGAAATATATATTTGGCAAATCTCAGGAATCATTTGAAAGGAGGCGATGAAAACACGCACCTTTATGTTTCGAATTTTCTAAACATTATTTGTTATTTATTAACGTCTAGTTTGTCCTACTAAAGCTAATAAGGACGGATAATTTACAGGTAGCCACCCTTTTCTAGCAATGGTGGGACTAAGGATTTTGGTTCTTCACTAGATAATTTCTTATTGGTCATGTGAGAATCGAACTCAAGATGGCTTGCCAAGTGAGATTAAGACCACCACCTTAATGCACATGGCTAACCTGAGACCCCTAAACATTATTTTAATTTCTCATGTATACTTATACGATATTTATATTCTTTATAATATTGTCGCATTATACTATAATGTAGCTTTAGAATATTTTTCTGTGCCTTTAGAAAATTATAAAATAGATTTAATACATTGAACGTAGATTAAGAATATGACGATGTAGTTTTGATACATTACGTTATTGGAAAAATAGTAAATAATAGTAACAGAATGAAGTACCACTACCAAAACATTAATAGCTTTTTGAACCAGTTATTAGAATTGTTTATATCACATACTATAAACGTCAATATGAACAAACATATCCTGGGGCAGAAAAGGGTAGAATCAATAAATGGCTTGTTACAGAAGACATTCGTAATCTAGCTTTTAGGTATAATCCTGTGATGGCGGAATTAAGAAAATATGGAAATGTAGCTTGGACCTTTAGTGATAGAATAAATAATAGTTTTAGAAATAGTCAATCTTAAAATTAAGGATAAACATAATATAAACCAAATTAAATAGATTGGGAAAAGGGTTACTTAGAGTAACCTGCTCAACTTTTAAAAAGAGACTGAAGCAACACTCTACAAATATTGACGACACGGAAAATAAAACATCTCTTACAGACCATACTCTTAAATTTGACATTCCTTTGATTTTGGAAAAAGAAAGGTATACAACTGAAATCAAAATAATTAAGTAAATATATATATATATATATATATATATATATATATATATATATATATACACTTGGCAGTACTTTTTTTTCAATTTCTTACTCAAATAAAAAGTTTTAACGTTTTTATCACTTTCAAACTTTAAACTTTCATTTAATCTAAACTTTAAACTTTCATTTAATTTAGTATAATATATTGACCTTAGCTCATTGGGGATTTTTTTATAACGCTAACAACGATTGTTATGGTAAATTGTAGCAATATCGATTGTAACCATGTGTCGATTTATTTGGGATTCGGTACCAGGTTTTGTGTCCTTATTAGTATAGACGATACCGGTCTAGTGAAAGGCTGACTGCTTTTAGTGAAGAACGTGAAACATGTAGAGTTATAATAAAGTGATTGAAGGAGAAATAGTGTTTGTATAAATTCTGACCCCTTGCCTAGAAGTGAAATCAATGTTAACATTGATTTTACCGTAATCTGGTAATTGTTGGCGGGGGTTAGCTGATTGAAAGTGGTCATCTTGCTTTGACTTGGAATTTGCTTATTGCCGGCCCTAGAGGAAGGTTCTCTCTTGGTAGTATTTAAGCTAGCGACCGATTACTACTGAAGCGCATTGGTGGCGTGAAAAACATAGGTTGGAGGAATAATTAACTCATTTACTGAGGAACTCATTCACTCCTTTTTGGAATTAAAACAGGAGTCAAGGAAAGATTATTTGTTAAGCTTTACTCGCGAGTTAATCTTGCTTAAGTGGTGAGCCCGGTGGACAACATGTAACTATTATTTCTTTGGAAGTAATTACATTCTTCTTAAAAACTACGATTTCTCAGCTAGTCTCATACATCCTGTGGAAAAACCGAACGTGAGTGACCTACTTCTCCTTCCTGACTATATAACTCCCACGATATTATATTAAAGTTTATTCTTTGTATGCAGCACTCTGAATTCAGTTGCGCAAGATTTGAGTTTATCCTATTTGTAATTATTAGTACTCTCTTTCGTAAGTAACTTCGAGGTGATTCAAGTATTGAATTTACAAGATGAAATGATCCTTTTAAAACCACCTTTACTCTAATGATAGTGAAAGGGTTATTGATATATGTTCATATTTATGGATGTTTTATATTTCTTGCTGCTGATAAATGATGGTGTCCTCACTTGCTCCTCATGACATGGTATCGAATATACATCAGTTCATTCACAACTACTACTTTTTTTTACATCCTTACGTTTTACAAAAATTCCGTCACGCAGGGGCTGCGTTAACTAAGCAGATTTCCCACTTGCGTCCCGTATTTGCATTTATCGATGGCGTAAAAGTTCGATGAGAAAAATATTTGTTTTTTTTAGCTTCAAATAAAGTGCTTTATAATATAACAGCTTATTGTTGATAGGACATGAGTAGGAGTGGTGGTTTACTGAAGGCCGAAAATTAAAAACGCAAATATCTCGGTTAATATTTAAGATAATGAAAACATAACAACAGTTATAGCTCTTTTAATTTGCAATAAGGTTGGTTGTATACAATATTTCGATCCGACGTACAGTAACGGAGATATTTCGAATTTTCGAAAATCCCCCTCTAAACCCCACTGGTCCATTTCATCCAGTTTCAGCCGTTAACAAACTTAATCTGTCTTTTACATAAAACGTTTAAATATCGAGTTTTGTAACGATCAAACAAAAAGTGCGACAGCTAGAGCGACAACAGACAAATATATATATATAAATAAAATTTTGAACGGACCTCATTTTCGTCATCTCCTGGGTAGGATCGATGAAATTTGAAAGTTTCAAAAATTGCGTCATGAGTACGACCTCAATAGCTGATTTCCCTTAAGGGAAATCTGCTAAAATTATAATTTACATCCTCAAAGATCATTATTTAGGACTGCCTAAAATTACGAGGGGTTTTGGTGTTACTGTTAATTTATATGTGTTAAGTTGTGTGCTACGAATAATACAGAAATAATAATAATAAGAAACTGGCGTGTTATTGTATCATATGGATCAGGATTTAGTGTCAACCAACGCATAATAAACAAGCTTTGTGGGCAAGCAAACGAATTTAACAATCTTAAGAATGTTTTTTTTTTTTTTTTTTTTGGCCCAAGGGAAATCTGCTTAATCATCCTATTATATCAAACGGTGATTAGAGGGATGTAGTTCAACCTTATATTTTGTAAAAAACAAATAGATGCCAATCTCTGTCGAGACCAGTCAACTTTGATTGACACTGATTATGGAAGGGCACGCTCCTATCTGTGGAAGGAAGTACATTTTCTTCTTGATGTCTACCTTACACGATCCAGCACTCTTGTGAAAGATGGATTGTGTTTGATAATTTGATTGCGACTTCTAAAATCAACTGTTCTGTCTTATGCCAGTTTTAGATTTGATTACCTGGAACCAGTATACAATGTTAACAGTATTATCTTCCTGGAAAACGTATCTTAATATTATATTTATTTCAATGGAGAATTTATTACTGACGGGGTCTTTTAATGTGCAAAATGTTTATTTTTAATTATGTATACTTTTTATTTATATCAATCATTTTTTCATATGTTAAATATTTTTTCTTTCAGTTTGTCGTAAACGATTTGAGGTTCAGTATAAAATGATCGATCTACAGCTTAGAAATAATGATTTCTTTATAATGAGATACATTTGACAGGCTGCTGAGAAAGGTCATTCACCTCACAGGAGTTACCAAAACTATTCATCATTTACTAACTAGGAAGTCTCCATCGTTCCCCACCTGTCTCAGAACATCTGGCATTGTGTTTGGTCTCTCCTCTTCATTATCTAGGAAACTTAATATTTATATAAAAGTATTGTTACTGCGAAATTGAAAAACACGAAACAAAATAATTACATTATTTTCCACGTTACTCTGAAGTAAGTTAATATAGATCTTAGCCATTATGAAAATTGAAAAATTCAAAGTTATATGTAAAATAATATATTTCCAGTTATTCTTATATTGGAAATTTAATTCTGAATGATTAATCACCAATTTCATAGAGAAGACATTGGGTATACTGAATAAAGAAATTGTTTTACATTCTATTCCATATAAAGAATATGTAGTCATAACCCATTATCAACTTGGTTTGAGCAGATTTTCCGATAAATCAGCTATAGTGCTATTATAACCTCAAAAGCTGATTTGCCTTAAGGGAAATTGCTAAAATGAACAATCAAAGTTCAGAAGCTGAATTGTTCAACTGGGTAATACAAATTTATTTAGTGATGAGCTGTTTAAATAAAATCCTTAATCCCATCCTTATAAGGGCTGTAACTTATAACTAACCCGTCCAAATTAGCCTCAGTGGCACAAGGTGGAAGTTAATTAATAACATTTATTCACATGCGTGTGAATACGAGTGAAAATATAACTTTATATATATATATATATATATATATATATATATATATTGCTCAAAAATGAATAGGGATATTGGTTATTTTTTTCTTATCCTATTAATTTTAATTAAATCGACCTTAATTAAATAACTTTTTATGGGGGGAAAGAGACAATAATTTCTATTAAATATTAATGATATTTATAATTAAAAAGAAAATGCTAGGCCCCATAAATACCACAAAACCTACCAACCTACCAATATCCCTATTCATTTTTGAGTAGTTTATATATGTTGCAGGTGGAATTTGTCAGGACCTTTTTTTCGTAATATATTGTTTAGGACCAAAGGAGATTTAAAGGGTTTGATTGGTGATAGTGAATAAAATCTTCTAAATTCCTTTTAGGGAAATATTCTAATAAAGTTATAGACATAGGCGGCCTATTCTATCCTGCCGTAATCTAGATAAATAATTCTCCTCTTCAAAACACCAGCGTGGGGTGGCAAGTTTGGGAGTTCATCGGAACACAAGTCTAGGGGTTAGATGGTAGTGTCATAACCTACAATATCTTGGAGGACCACATACATTTCAATCATATTTAGTATTTTTGTTTCACACTCAAATATTTAAACAGCAGTATTTACAAACTATATATTCAGTCAATACCATTTCATAAATACATTTTAACCTTTTTTAAAATATATAGAAAAGGTGTTCCCTAGACCAAACGGATTTTTGTAAATGTCTTATACAACTTTAGATGAAATAGACAAACGATTCTTCAAGGATTCAAAACTGGAAACAGGAAATGCCGAAAAACTAGTTTTAGGCCGTTGTAGAAAGTTAATGAGAAGTGATTAAAGAGGTTCAGTTTTGATGGGGTCGTAAGTGGTTTTATGGTTGGGAATGTTGTCAGTTTAATGTCTAAGTGTTTTGTGGTTTCTAACGATGGGTATATTATGAGCAGGGATTGGCAAATAAAACTTCTTGCTCCTCTTTCTTATAATCAGAGGTTTTGAAAAGTATAGTTTATTATGAGTTCTCGGTTCACTTTTTTTCTTTTTCTTTTGGCCATTCTATTCATGAGAATTAGTTTCACATGTCTGTCATTGGCTAAACTTAAATGAAAGAACTTGAATCCTTGAGGAAGTAAGCCTGTTAGAAAATGAGGTCCTTTCAAAATTATAAATATATTTGTTTGTTACCAATTTAGTGGATGCAAGTTTTGTTTTATCGTTACTAAACTCGATTTCATGCAAAACCAAAGATCTAGTTCGTTAAAGGTGAAAATCGGAAAGGGTGGAAAAAGGGTTTAGAGGGGGGAATTTCGTAAATTCGAAATTATTCCCTTATACGTCGGACGAAATCCCCGTATTCGTGTATGGCTACTATCTGTTTATAATTTAATATTTTGTTTTTTATCGAAAATTTTCTGAATATCTGAAACGGGCTTTAGATTGTTTTATCGATTTAGACTGTATATATTTATGGGTTTAAATGTAAATATTGGGGCTCAGGTTGGCCGTGTGAGTTAAGACGTTGGGCGAGTTCGATTCTCGCCCTTGGCAATAGGAATTTATTTAGTGACGGACCCATTAAATAAATTCCTTAGTTCCACCCTGGCTAGAAAAGGGTGGTAACCAGTAGATAACCTGTCCCAAGTAACCTTAGAAGCATAAAGTGGACGTAAATAAATAAACAAAAAAAAAAAAAAAACGTAAATATGTAATTTATTCATTTTTCCTTTAATAATTTGTAAATTATAAATTAGTGCACAACTTTGTTAGTTTTATGAAAATTGACAAATTTTTAATGTTCCTTACAATGTCTTCATCATATAATATTTTTATATTGTTCTCCAGTGTGTTTTTTATATCGTCACCATGGTTGACAGTATTGAAAATAGAACACACAATAGAAATCCACAGAATTAAACTGATTTAATATCAACATCCTCACACAATCGATTTCTTGACAACCTACAGCCAAACTAGAAGAATGTTTTTTTTTTTTATTATATATTTTAAATGTTAAAAATATTTATTTAAATCAGTTAGTGACATACAAAAAAAAAATAAATAATAATAAAAATAAAACAAATACCGATTTATTCAAAATGAAACAAAGTCTATTAAGTAGGAGCTGTGTTAAATAAGGAGATTCTCACGAGCTGGTGATCTCAACTCGCTACCAATTCTCTATTTCTCGCGTAGTAAAGAGAGTAAGTAAACAAAGATTTAAATAAAACCTCGATATGAGGTGTTTGATGACTCAGTTATTAGAAATGAAAATCGGATGGGCAGATGTGGAGTTTATTTGATGACTAAATGTTGAAAATGCAAAATCTAGCATTCTAGGTTTACCGAGCGAGAGTAAGGGCAACGCTTTGCTCACATCGCTAAGCTGGGCCCATTTTGATATTTAGTCGTTCAATAAAAGATATCATTATATGTTTTAATTCAAGGCAAAACATGAGCATATTATTAATACTAGGAGTGTATTTTTACTCAAGATAAAATATTGAAAAATGCAAATATCTCCCTTAATATTCGAGTTGCAGAAAATGTGCCATATATATAATTTATTTTTCAAGCTACATCAAAAGTATTTTCATCGTAAGGAGTTCGCCTATCTGCTCTAGGCGGTTTGAATTTTTATTGGTTAGAAAATTTGTCAATGGAAATGCGTCCATCTTCGTCAGGCATTGTTTTAAATTTGGTTAGCTACTAGCCATAGTTAAACAGGCATGTATTTGTTCTCACCAAATTAAGTTCATCGTGACAAAACTTCTACATAGGGAAGACCACCATGGTAGAATATTAGTACTGAAAGCTTTCGAAATAAACAAGGGAACAAATACAATAAACGGCGTAGACCGTGACATACTCTCCGAAACGTGGAAAGCCATAATTAAAAAAAAATCCAAAACAGGATTTAATCAAGTAGCTAACCAAATTAAAGACACTGCCTGACGAAGATGGACGCTATTCCATTAAGAATTTGCAAAACAATAAAAATTCGATATGTTGTAGCGGATAACCTAACTTCTTAGGATGAATATATCATTTAGTATGGACGTAGTTATCGTCATATCTTGTGTAGGATTGGTTAGACATTTGAAGAACTTTTTTCCGACGTCATGTGTATAACCTCAACAGCTGATTTGCCTCAAGGAAATTCTGCTAAAGAGGTGCTTTCGCGTGATGGGAGCATAACCTGCGAGTAAGAGGTGGGGGGGGGGGGGGTGTTGGGCCAATTAGGGCCCCATACTCGACAGACAGAGAGCGAACGAAAACAAGAGGCGTTTGGAAAGTGGCTAACCCCTCCTTGGCCGAGGGGATGGCTCGGTGGAGGGGCGGATGTAGGTTAGTAGTGGCTTCCCCCACCACAGGCAGCGGTAGGGGGCATTGCCCGAGGTTCAGTCGCCGGCAGAAGCTAGCACAGTGAACTCCACCGCCGCAACTCTATGTCAGTCTCCTCTAGTAGTGATCAGTAGTCAAGTGTGTTCGCCAGTCAACGCCAGCTCGCCCGCCCAGCTAGTGACAAGTTTTTGTGTACACGGATTATTTTTACTATTTTTTTTTCTTCCTCCAGGAGTGTCACGACCTACTGGATACGTTATTTTGGAACAACTCAAGCGGTAAGTCTTTCTAAAAATATCTCTTACTCATAATTATCCATTTGTTTTTATTTTAATTTGTAGGACCAATTTTGGAAAAAAAAAAAAAAAATCCAATGAGCAAAGCGTCCATGCAACCCCTATATATCATCCCTTAAAAATACTCTTTAGAGAAACACACCTTGATAACAAATAAACAGTTTTTAAAATACCCGTTCAAAGATTTTATAAAACCGTCTACATAGCACATAATAAAAACTTAATAAAAATAACAAACATAAATTTGAAATTTTCTTTTCTTTTATCTCTTATCAATCGGTTCATAAATCACTAAAAAATAGCGTCCAATTTCATAATCAAATAAATATACCAAAATCTCCCTTAAAAGTAATCATGAAATTGTTAGATTCTACAAGAACAATTCTCCTTATAATTCCTTCGCGGCATTAAAGTCTCTTCCATGTACAGGGAGTAGTGTTGTGAAATAAAATGCTATTATTATCTTTGCGTCATCTTTGTGATAAGCTGGGGATTATAGTTGTCTAGAGTGTCGTAAAATTTTTACATCAATAATTATAAATCATTTGTATTAGTCTCAATATAACTGTTCATAGCTATTGTCCTAAGCAATAGTATTAATAAAAACCGCAAAGAATTTAAATTGGTTGTTTGTGAAAGTTTACAGAGCTAATACCTTTTTTTCTCCCTAAATGTGACTGACAAAAATAAATAAATAAATTTAAAAACTCGAATTAAACTTAAATACCAACTGAGCTGTGTTAGAAATTGTTCAATTCTGCATCTGAATTAATGCATTAACAGAGTTATCGCTGAGAAACGCCCGTTAAAGTCTCCCGTGCTTTTAAACAGTTGATCGTCTAATGTTTGTTCATTGCACCACTCGGCGCAACTCACGTGCACGCGCAGTTCGATAATTGTTCTTACAATTAATAAGCGCTCTTCAAATAATTAATTATTGCCCGGTTTGCAAATAATGGCAACTCTGGATGAAAGGGCTTTTCAGCCTTGCCCTTTGATGGCGGTTCCCTTGCCTTGGGAAGTAATTCAAGTTGCAAAGTAGGATGGGATGGGAGGGCAGAAGTAGGCCATCAGCATCCGCCTCTCCACCACCTCCCTGCCTTCTGGAGACTTTAACGGGCGGATGGGGAGGAAAGCGCTCTGTCCTAATTTTGCTCTTCCTTCGACTTTTATAAAACCCTAAATACAAATATTTTTGCCATATTTTCGTCATATTCTTTGCAAAAACTATCTTCAAATACCAAGCTTAGCCGTTTATCCAAACCACGTGCTACAGTACGCACGTTTCATTGTTCTGCAGATGTTCTCAAAAAAGTTATACCTAATTCCATACGAAATTTTATGATTTATACAAAAATAAAATGAAAAGGGGATTTTTGTTATTTTGAATACAGGTTAATAGAATAGGTATCAATTATTTATAAAAAAAAATATCACTAGCGAAATCACTGAAGAACAATTTTAATTAAAATTCAAACCTTATTTCTGGATCAAAAAGAAATTAATTCCAATTATAACAAAACTTTTGGACGGGTAATCAAGAAGATGATTATCTACACGTTAATTACAAGCAATGGTGGGGTCTAAGGGCTTTATTTACTGTGGTCGTAACTCAATAAATTCGTATTGCCCACGCGGAAATCAAACCCTCAGCACTAGTTTAACCTAGTATATTAAGACCAACTCTTTAATTCTCATGGTCGGCCTGGGATCCAATTCGATTAATAAATTCCTTTTAAAACTCACATCAAATTAAATATCAGATTAGGAAGTGTAATTCTAATAAATATAATTATTACAATAAAGAACCCAATTTATTTAATATTCCCAAAATCAAAATCAAAATAATACCACTAACTAAAATTCTCGTACATAGAACTGAAAAATGAAATTTACATTAATTTTTATCTTAATTCTTTATAGAGTTCTATTTCATTATTAACGTTTAAAAAAAATCTGTATAAACTAATTAAGCTGTCGGTTATGAACTTCAATAAAAAAAAAATTGTTATTTTCAACATGTACAAAAAAAAAATGAGTCATAGGAAGTTAAATATAATTAAAAGTGGTTTGGTGAAAATAGAATGTTTTATATTTAAAATTGAATGATTTGATGCACATTCCTTAATACTATATGCTTATCTAAAGATTGAATATTATACATTCCGTATATTTCATTCCATGAGCGTTAAGGAAACTGGCGTATACAATTGATTCTGTTATAAC
Source organism: Riptortus pedestris (assembly GCA_019009955.1). Taxonomy (NCBI): domain Eukaryota; kingdom Metazoa; phylum Arthropoda; class Insecta; order Hemiptera; family Alydidae; genus Riptortus; species Riptortus pedestris. The sequence goes on from CM032228.1 coordinate 45,860,302, forward strand.
GTTTGCAGACATTTCTTATATCAAGAGGACAATAGTATTTTGATTGGTTTTTATGTATACACAAATAAGCGGAAGGTTTATTATAAGGAACATAGTTTGACACAATACATACTATCAGTCTCTTTACAAAATTCAGTTGACAAATTTCTCTACAAGGCCACTATCTTAGCATCTCGGAAACAAAAAAGAGTTCTGTTTAAGTTTGAATATATTTGTCAGTTACCACTCTACCAGCCCAAATTTTTGTTCAATCGTTATTTACGTTGAAATATTGGTTTAGCATAAAATTAAAATTCTAATTCGTTCATGGCTGAAAATGGGCCAGTAGGGCCATATCCCCTCCCCCACTGGTTCCAATCAGAGGAGGGGTAAAATGCAAAATGGTACACACCTATATTATTCTTTTCAAGATTGAAGTTCGAGAAATGCATTTCGTTATATGTTGCATGTCGAATATTAATGATTTGTATTTTTGCGTTTTCTGTTTTATGTACCCCTACATTTTTATTCTTGCCATTTTCAATTGGAGCTCTAATATCACTTAAAATCTCACGTCTAGTTTAAATTTCCAGTCGTATTTTCCTAATGAGTGTAAGGTTATTACTGAGGTATAATAGAGAATGGAATTTTGAACCATTTGTCATTCGGTCACTACTGAAATGTTCCTAAGTTGTGGACGGTCTTGTATTTCTGGTTTCTATACATTTTAATAGGTAATACAGTTTTATATTCTTGATGTATTTTACATTCTTAGTATATTCTTCTAAAAAAATCCTAACTAATTGAGTTGAATGAGAACATCATGTGGAATGTGTTAGTAGATATAATATTACAAAATCATTTTCTTTCTCATAATGTAAATAATTTGTTTTTATGCTATTTCAAAGTGAAAAGTGCACCCATACAACACGCTTTTTTTTTTGGTTAAAACTAACTTAACCGTTGACAATAAGTTGAACAAAATTCAATTTTCCAAATTGTTGTGGTCACGTTCAAAACAGACTAATATTCATAATGTATTAAACTAAACACGGCAGCTTGAGTTTCATCAGAGTTTTCATTCCATTTACTTAATTCTTATATTCAGATACTAAAAATGGAAATTTGATGAGGTATATGATTACTGGTGTATATTGAAGCATGTTATAAGTTATATTTAGTGTACTAGAAAAATAGGCATGTGCTCCAACTTGAGAAACTCACAATAATGGAAATAGATTTTCAGCATTGCAGGAGGTACGATTTTCCGAATTCCTGAATATCCTTAGAAGTATACGACAGTTAAAATATTCATACAAATTTCATATGGCCAGATTGCATGGCATTACGGGTTAAAATAAAAATGGCTCCCGTTTCAATATAATGATCACAATAGTCCAAGCTCAGACAAAAAAAAACATACAATTCTTTTTTGAACCCACTTTTCAAAATCCAATCTTCTTACAAAGAACAAAATACCTCTTCAAATTCTATTTTGCCAATCCCTTTTGGAAGTGTGATTCGGTTATCGGAAGTCGAGAGTTTAAATTCGTTTATGAAAACAGTTTTATTTTTAATGCTGAAGAGTTTTCTCTTAGGACAAATAGTAAAGAATGTGTTGATAAGCTCTTCCTTTCAGCAAACCCCCGCTCTTGGTCACTATTTCGGTTTAACTAGTATTTATTGATAAATCGGTTTTATCCATAAATATATCGGCTCTCTTATAAAGACAAATTCAATTGAAATTCTAACAATTGGTGAAGATTTCAAGAGTAAGCACACACACACAATTTTCGAAAAATATCTTCAAATGCACATCGATCCTACTTAGGGGTTGACGAAAATGAGGTCCGTTCAAAATGTTATATATATATATATATATATATATATATATATATATATATATATATATAGAGAGAGAGAGAGAGAGAGAGAGATTGAGAAATTTATATATTTGTCTGTTAACGCTCTAGCGGTCGTAATGTTTGTTTGATCGTTACCGAATTTAAACGTTGTATGTGAAAATAAAGATCAAGTCTGTTAATGGTTGAAATTGAATCTGAGAGAGGGGGGAGGAATTCCGAAAATTCAAAATATCTCCGTTAGTATACATCGAATCCTAAAAGTGTATTGAGTAAATCTTCTTGTAAATTAAATGTTCTATAAATGTTGTTATATGCATTTTTCCACTATATTGATTATTAACCAAGATATTTGCATTTTTTAGTTTTCGGCCTTCAATAAATAGCCCCACTCTTACTCATGTCGTGTTAATAACAAGTTGGTATATCATGAAGCACACTATTTGAAGATTAAATAACAAATATTGTTCTCATTGAACTTTCACTTAATGAGAAAAAAGCCCGTCACGCGGGGCTGCGTAAACTAAGCAGATTTCCCACGTGAAGTTAGAGAAATCTCCATAGGAGAGCCAAACGGTGACGGCAAAGGACCGAACTAGGTTTTCGCGGAAAATTCAAAAATCCGTTATCGGCCCAAATTTCATAAAAATGCAAAAATCTCGGTTAATAATCAAGATAGGGAATAAATGCATATAACAATATTTATAGTAAATTTCATTTGCAATAAGATTGATTCTGTACACTTTTTCGATGCGGCGTATAGTAACGGAGATAATTCGAATTTTCGAAAATCCTCCCCTCTAAACCCCCCCTCCCACTGGTCCGATTTCAGCCGTTAACGAACTTGATCTTTCTTTTTGCATAAAACGACTAAATATCGAGTTTGGTAACGATCAAACAAAAATTGCGACCGCTAGAGCGGTAACAGACAAATATATAGATAGATAGATAGATAGATAGATATATATATATATAGATATATATATACAGTTTTGAACGGACCTCATTTTCGTCATCTCCTGGGTAGGATCGATGGACATTTGAAGAAAAATTTCAAAAATTCCATCATGAGTACAACCTCAATAGCTGATTTCCCTCAAGGGAAATCTGCTAAAATGGGAATATGTGGCGCACGTGGGAAATCTACTTAGTTAACGCAGCCTCTGCGTGATATATATATATATATATATATATATATATATATATATATATATATATATATAAGTTGTATATTCTAGTGTATTGGGGTGAGGCATGGATTTGCTTGTAGCTGGGGCACTCCACCTTAACGTCCTTGGGCGGATGTCAACACAGCAATCCGCTATAGCAGCCACCTTACCTCAGGGCAGGAGCAGCCACCGTAAAAACCGCTACGCTGCCAATGCTCTTTCGCCTTCATTAATGACCAGGAAAATGACTACTGGGAATAAGCAACCAGAGCACCCCGGTCGATTTTGCTTAAGCATAAGGAATTATGGGCTTCTAGGTGAAGTTTGGAATATACGGCTTTAATTCGTTATGGAATAGTAAAATTAATTCGATAAAAGCTCAGGCACAAAGATGGCTATAAAAAATGAATATGGAAGAAACCCATTTTTCATCAAAAAGGCTAGAATACTTAAATAATAAATTGTATTTGCATCTTTCTGTATGTGTAAATTATCATTAATTTCTGCTCTTCAAAAGGTGGCCAGGTTTGTCTTATTAGTAAAACTCTTAGAGTAGTTGGGTTGTGAACTGGTTTAGATTCATAGCACAAGGGTTTTATAAATCATATTTATTTTTAGCTGGTGGAGAGGGTGATTAACCTGGTTTCATAAATGTTCACTAACATAAAACATTTTACATCCCAGAAAATTGGGCAGCCGAGTTGAGTAGGGATTTTTTACACAAGATACTGGAAAATTTCATCCAGGTGAAGAACATACGTTTTTTTGTAACTTTTTGCTGTATAAATACTTCAGAGCTCAAATCTCAAGAAAAAAATTGAAATTGTCTTTAGAGAACGGGTTATATATTTCAAAAAAATACAGAAGACATATTTTCTTTGATGAATGATTTTTTTTTTGGGGGGGGGGCGTTTTACAGTGTTATACATCGTGTAATGGCGGTATAAGGAGGTATTCTGGCAAATCGAGAATCCTTTTTTTTTAACCTTAGTTTGGTTAAGTGATCTACGAAAAGCTTCTTTTCAAATGAGAACTATAAGTTAAGCGCATTGGGGTATCCATTAGTGAAGTGTTGAATATACTTACTAGGCGTTGTAGACCATGAAGACCTGGACATCACCAGATCTGTTGCAGATATCCTGCCTCCATGTTATTAAGCTTTCTGTGCTTATCTGAAGTCATATTTCTTCTTGGTAACCCATATAGCATTCTCTTTATCATTCGGACGGGTTCAGTTTCTTCGTCATTCCTAAGTTTCCTAAACGTGCTGTCGTGAGATGGTGTTCTGCGGCAATCGTCCCATTAGCTCGGCGCCGGTTCTGTGCTGCTTCTTGGCGGCTTTTCTTTCTGAGACAAGCAGCCATCGTCCGTTTTCTTTTGTGAGAGCTCTCCATCACTGTCATAAAAGAAGATGGCCCTACTGACAGTTTTCTATACCTTTGGTCTCGCTTTCCTGGAGACATTATTGAATTGGAGTGTCCTATGCAGGACATAGAAGCATCTGGACTCTGCAGACATCCTCGTTCTAATTTAACTTCTACATAAGTAATCTTTAATACCATTCCCTCAAACACTTAATTGATGGACAGGCAGGAAAGATGAGTTCCGCCAAAACCAAAGTATCCTCAGCTTTTCTTGAGGATCCAATATACTCTGATTTTTCTTCATTTTTTTTTTTTGGTTGTTGTCTCATTTCATCTGAACATTGCCTTCAGAATTCCAAGCTGTTTGCTAGATGTTTTCTAGTTCATAGTTAATCACCACGAACAGGTCCTTTTAGTGGCTTCGAATAACCTCAAAAGTGCTATCTTTTCCTCGTCAATAAAATTATTTTTAATAATGGAATATAATATATAGCATTCACAATTTACTAGGGGAAAAACTAGTACCATTTTTAATTCTCTGAAATGTACTCTGAAGAGAATATGGGGAAAAAATTATTTTTATTTTACATGGCGGATTTTAGGATTATTTATATTTTTAAATATTACTACAGTTTTATGTACGTAAGCGTTGACAATTATTTTACAACTATCTATAATCCTGCCATTTGAAAAGTTTATGCTTTTGCTTATATTATTCCTTCTAATATACCCACAAGATTTCGCTTAACCAACGACTGAAAATTGAGTTTGTTTCAACTAAAATTTGATGCAAACATTAGTCCCACCAATGTTTGACATGAAACTAAGTTGATGTCGATTTTTCACCAAAAAATGTTTATGACGTGCTGCGGTGATGGTTAAGGCATTAATAGGGTGAGAATATCGGTGACTCGAAGTGAGTCATTTATCATCATGAAGTTATTTAGAAAGTAATGGAATAAATAATTTCCTGTGAAGTGTATTGATTTTTAAGACAGAAAAAATGCCCTTTATGCTGGGAATAATCAAAACCTTGGAATTGTTGAATAAAATCGAGATCAGCTGGATTGTATGACATTTGTTAGTTTTTTTGTCGAAAGATTCAGAAGAAACCTCTTATAATCTATTTAGCTTGAAGTATGTATATTAGAAAATAATAAATAATTTTACTCATACTTTTTTGCAATTAATTTTGTGCTATATTAAAAGTTACCTTTATTTTACATAAAAATTGGCCAATGTGAGGAGAAATGAAAAATGATTTATAAATACTATCTTTAAATTTATGGAAATTTCATAATTTAATTTAAGAAAAACTCATCGGTTATTAACATATAAATAGAGAATAGGATGTGAAATAAGATCACGAGTGTATTATACCAGCGGGTGGGAAATCTGCTTAGTTTACGCAGCCATGGTGGGAAGAACTTTTTAGATCTTCCGATGCATTAGAACAGAGGTATAGTATATAAAAGAGGAGAAATGTTAAATGAATTTCACGAGAAAATCTGTATTCTCTAAAGTGGGTACAAGGAAATTATGTCCACATCATATGTTTAACAGATTTCCCTTAAAGCCGTTTTCGAAAAATTTCTTCAAATAATCATCGATCCTAACTAATAGATGATGAAAATGAAGTCCGTTCAAAAGTATATATATATATATATATATATATATATATATATATATTTGTCTGTATCGGTCGCACTTTTTGTCTTATAGTTACCGAACTTAATATATAATCGTTTTATGTCAAAAGAAGCATTAGGTTCATTAATGGCTAAGATTGGACAAGCGGGAGGGAGGGGGGGGGGTTTAGTGGAGAGAATTTTGAAAATTCAAAATATCTCCTTATTTCTGAGTCGGATCGAAAAATTGTATAGAACCAATCTTATTGAAAATTTAAGTACCTATAAATGTTGTTCTATACATATTTTCTCTATATTTATTATTAATCGAGATATTTGCATTTTTTAGTTTTTGGTATTCAGTAAATTCCTACTCCTACTCATACCATATTAACAATAAGCTGTTATATAATGAAGCACTCTATTTGAAACATAAATACCAAATATTGTACTCATTTAACTTTTACGTTTTGAGATAAATGCATATACGTGACGCAGGTGGGAAATCTGCTTAGTTAAAGCAGTCCCTGCGTGACGGGCTTTTCCTTAAAGCAACTGTATCAATGCATTTCTCATTCCCACTTTAAATGTAAATCTCATTCCAACTCAGACTTCTCATTACATGAAAAATAGAGAATGGAATTTGAAACTTCATTAGTGTCATTGTGTCCCGCCGGCAATGCGTCTGGTTTACGCAGCGCCTGCGCGTCGGAATTTTTATAGGCTTATCGGAAGTCCGCTATAATGCCGACGGATCTGAGATTTGCCTGCTAAAAAGTACCCCGGCCACTATAGAGCCATTTCTTAGGGGTTATTTGCCGTTGAGGAGGATTGGCTGGAGGTGGAACACCATGAGAGAGGCAGAAGAAGATAAATGAAGAGGAATTATGGTTTCTTTGGAGGTGGGTGTTGGGGCGGAGGCGGCGCTCGGTCCCGTTGCTCCATTCAGACCAGATCTGCCCCCGATTCGGCTTTACCTCCCACCTCAATGCCAGCTATTTTTCTCCTTTTTTTTTCAAAGGGTAGTCCTGCAAACTGTAGCCTGAGAGTCTTCTGAATATGCTTCATCTTGCATGATATCACACAGAAAGGCGTGTTGGGTAAGGCCAGCATCGAATACATATTACTCTTTTTTAGTTGAATTTTCTTAAGGAAATCACCTGTGGAGGATGTACTCATGACGAGATTTTCAAACATTTTCTCGAATGCTGTTCAAAACTATATTTTTGTTCTCCCGAGATGCTGGACGGTAGAGAATTGATCAAGCTCAATAAAACGTCCGTCAAGCAAGGGCTGGAATAACTAAGCAAAGTTACCACGTGCACGAAATATTTGGATTTATCTCAAGACGTAAAAGTTCAATGAGAACAATATTTGGTAAATAGGCTTCAAATAAAGATTTTCATAATGTAATAGCTTATTGTTAATATGACATGAGCACAGGAGAGGGATTTTACAAACGGCCCAAAACTAAAAAAGGCAAATATCTCTTGTAATATTCAATATAGAGAAAACATGTACATAACAACATCTATAGGTCATCACATTTGCAATAAGATTGCTTTAATATAATTTTGTGATCCGATTCATAAGAACGGAGATATTTTGAACTTTCGACATTTTTCCCATCTAACCCCCTTCCCTCCCACTAACCCCATTTTAGGCAGTAACGAACTAGATATACATCTTTACGTATAACGTTTAAATATCGAGTTTGGTAACGATCAGACAAAAATTGCGACTTCTAGAGCGTTAACAGACAAATATAGTCAACCATGGTGGACCATTTTTCCATCAATATCCAATGGTGGACTGTTATTTTGTCTTAAGGTTTTTGTTAGTCAGCAGCCACTAATAATGGAGTTCTGACTCTGAAAGTGCGCTTTGCATAAATTAAAGCACTAGTAGAAGACAAGGCTTTTTATTGATCTCATATATTTGTCTGTTAAAGCTATAGCGGTCGCAATTAGCGTTAGTGGATATTTAAACTAAAGATGTGTAAAACTAAAGATGCTATTCGTTAATAACTGAAATCAGACAGGGTAGGCTTTCAAAAATTCGAAACATTTCCGTTATAATGAGACAGGAAGAAAAACCATGTACAACCAATTATCTTAGTCTCCTATATATGTTGGTCTATACATTACTTCAGTATCTTGAATATTAATGGATATATTTGCATTATTTTTAGTATTCACTCTTCGGTAAACCCTCACTTCTTTACTCGTCTTGTCCTAACAATAGTCCGGTACATAATGCAACATTCTATTCCAAGGTTAAATATAAAATCATTATAATCATTGTGTGATGTACGCAAATATTCTTGTTGTGACATAGACTTTTGGCTCTATATATGTATATATATATATATTACATCAACACCCTATTTAATGATATTTAGCTGTTTCTTGCTAAAATAAAGATTATATCTACGCAAGGCTTAAATTGGACCATTGGGAGGGGGTGTTTAAAGTGAGTAGAAAACTCGAAATTTTTTACCACAAAAAAACAAACATATTTATTATGAGCCGGATTGAGAAATGGTTTCCAACGAATCTTATTTGAAAATTGTTTTTTCATCTATTTTTTCTTCGGATATTAATCAATATATTTGAATTGTTTTAGTCTTCAGGAACTTGCAATAAGAAAATTTAATTTTAAAACGACAGATAATAACTAGCTGTATTTCTGAGTTGAAGTGAAAATTAATTTATTGAAAGAAACCAATGATCTTGAGTTTAGACAAACCGCATGTTGAATGACAGTATACGCTTTGAAATGATTAAGGCACTAGTTTTAATTTTAGATACTCAGGATCATAGAATCAATACATTCAAGAAGAAGACAATATATCTTACTAAAAATGGCTGTTCACTCAAAGGTTGGATAACCATGAGAAGAAAAAATCCCCCCCCCCCCACTGGTCCGATTTCAGCCATTAACTAACATGATCTTTCTTTTTACATAAAACGATTAAATATCGATTTTTTTTTGAACGGACCTCATTTTCGTCATCTCCTGGATAGGGTCGATGGACATTTCAAGAAATTTTTCAAAAATGACCAAGACCAAAAATGAGTACGACCTCAATAGCTGATTTCCCTTAAGGGAAATCTGCTAATAGGGTTTGTTACTATTGTCTGAAAAATCTTTGTCAAAATCTGTATTTAAATTTTTCATGGAAAACTAAAAATGGGGTCTATTATTGGTTAATTTAGAACTAGAAGAAATGATGATTTAAAAAATAAATGATTTCAATACCAACCCACAAACTTTTCCATTATTTTACTCCGGATCGAGAGACACTACTACAAGTCTGAACTTACTAAAAATGCAATTAGTAATTTAAACATTTACCTCTCAAAGGAATATTAACAGAGTTAATTGTATATTTCAGAGTATCTCTACTCTACTAATGCCATTTTCTCATTAATCAATTACGTCACTAAAGATTTCATTCCAAAAATGACATGTCTCGTTCAGAAAGAACTCCCGAATTCGGGAGAAATTAAGTCATCCTATGAGACAGTCCAGTACTTGGGAACTACGATCAACTTATGCAACCCTCTCCTTTAAGGAAATCTTTTTTCATTATACTGCGTCAAAAACCATGTGTTTTCAATACTAGGTTTGAGTCCGTAAAATAGCTCTTTTCGGGACTAGTACTGAAAAATCTTTTCGGTGCGCTAACCTTACCTGTTACTAATAAACATGTGTTTGAAGAAGGTTATATTCATTCTAATATTTGCTTACTTATAAGTAGTGTGTTTAAAGTGCCAGGCAACATGGATATACCAGAAGATGTTTTAGAAGAAGTTTTAGAAGTTAACTGTATTCCAAAAGGCAGTGCCAAACAAAGGTTTTAACATAAATAATAATCAAAATTGTACTATAGATATTAATGTAAATCTGTCATGTTTCTTCTAGTAAGGGTTAATAAACAGATGTTTTTCCAAATAAAATAATGTGTCAATTTAATTTCTTATATAAGTACTTTTCTTCTATTATAGGTTAATAAACAGATGTTTTATTTCAAATAAAATAATGTGTCACTTTAATTTCTTATATTGTATCTTTAAGTTATTAATGAAATATAAAAGGGTTTTAATGCACTCAAGTATGTGCAGTATAATGAAAAGTATTGTTCATAACACGTACCAAAAGTGTCCTTTCGGTACTCGGTCCAATTTCCAAGCTCGGCTTCGCCTCGCTCGTAAAACTAGACCTCGCACCGAAAAGATCCACTTTTGGTACTAGTGATGAAAATAACTATTTTAAAAGACTCTAGTAATGTACTTGAATTAAATTGTATATTTAAAAATCGTTTATTTCATATATTTGTTCCTTGTCTCCTTTCTGACAGCCTTAAGGATCAATGACTGTGTTATTGCAGAATGACATAACGGGCAAAAACAATAAATAACAAAAACAAAAAAACTAAATAACAAGTTTCATAAGAGCAGCCTCCTTAATATGACAGATAGCCAAGATAAGAAGCCAAGGTAACATGTTACCCCTCAACCTTAGGTACCTTAAGTAAATGTACCTATTTTTGTGCGTTATTTTCGTGCTGAGCTATGCTGTGGAATGTCCACGACTTGACAAACAACTGTACAAACTATCCTTGAACACAAATAGCCCTACACCCTTTCCAAAACACGGGGCCTAACCTCCAACATTACATCCTTGGCCACAGCGAAAGGGCCACTATTGTTCGTGCTCCTTGTTAATTGCGGTTTCAAAGTCAAATTTAAAAGGTTTTACCATCCTCTGAATTTCATACGTGAAAGTCAATTTAAACTTCATTTAACGCTCGAAAACATCTATCAGTAATTTTCAAATTAAACGTATCGAATAATTTTTTTTTTTATGAATTTCAGCATTTTTTCGATTTATCACTATTGTTCATTAAGTGTTCCATTTTTATCTCACAGGAAGGTTTTATAGAATAGGTTTTCTATATACTATATTCTACATTTCTCACGCTTTAAATGAAAATCACGACATAATTGGTTATTTTGTTGACACTAAATACTAAAAGCACCATGCGTTGAAATGCCTCTACGAGACTATAAACGCGATATTTGTGCAAACAAATGTGCATTATCCTTGACAATCATTAATAAAGGGGACTCAGGTTAGCCATGTGAGTTAAAGTGTTGACCTTAATCTCACATGGTAAACCTAGAGTGGCGAGTTCGATTCCCGCCTGGGCAAAGGAAATTATTTAGTGATGGAATTTATTAAATAAAATTCTTAGTCCCACCCTGGCCTGTAGATAACCCCTCCCTATTAGCCTTAGTTGCAAAATGCGGACGTTAATAAATATTTGACTTTTTTCATTAATAAAACTTTTTAAAAGTATTTAGATGTATGCATTTTAATCAGAAACAAGTGGAGAGGAGGAAAAAAATATGTGTAAAGCTTTTGTTAAACATAGAAATAATTTTGGTCTCTTACATCCTCCACCCCATATATTTTAACAATCTTTTAAAACGAAGTATGAAGTTTATTCCAATAAGCTTAATATCGAAGGTCTTATGTTACAATAGCTGAATTTCCTTTTCCTTCCAAATATTGTACAATAGTATAAAATATGTAGAAAGTAAGTATGCTGTGACGGTGAATTCATAATATGGAGCTGACATATTTATAATTATCGCTGAACGTCATAAATGCAATTTTTGTTTTGTTTACCACCATTTTCAGTTTTTCAGTGTTTAGAATTCCTGCTTCACTTGATGAAATGCAGAATAAATTATAATGTAGACTCCAATGTGAAAAATCATTTTAAATACCACAATGTAGCTCAATGCAGTTTTTATGCATTTCTCCTGAATCAGGTGTTGAGCGTTGACAGACGATGGTTCATAGACACGGTGAGGCAGGTGAAGAAAATACGACGCATTCCCAGATGGTTTCACAACATGGCTGATGTCACTACTGTCTCAATGTTTCAGCAGCCACTTACTACGCCCTGCCCTGAAATGAATGGAATACATCTATTTCTAATATATATATTTATATATATATATATATATATATATATATATATATATATATATATTCTAAACATAAATACACTCGGCAAATATAGCTCATACAATATTCTGCATTCAACCGATCTCATTATTATTTCCCCTCTTACCATTCTTATAAAAGTCATTGGAAATAAAGTATTGAAAACGTAAAGAAAAAAAAAATATTACAGTTTCTAAGATCGTATTTGACAATAGCAATACTGTCGTACATTGGCTAGCACATTCAACATGCTTTATTAATTAAATCAATATACTTCCTTCTTAATCTACAGTTGCAATATTAATGATTATTTATTTTCCTCCAATATTAAGAAGACATTTGGTACTCTACTTTTAATAAATGTTGCGGCGTATAAGGACCTTCTTTATTTTTAGTTTGTTTCCTTGTGGTCAGAATTCTTCACCTTATCTTTTGTTTCTTTGTACTTGTATAATTAAGATAGCATTATTAATTCTTTCTTGGAAACGTTTTACTATGAATAATAATGGGTATATACATCCCATATAACACATCCTTATTGTGCTCTTCGCAGATAAAAAGAAGAAAATACAATAAATGAAAATAAATTATGAACCTTTTTGCTTAACTTTTCATATAACTTCCTTTATATGGGGTTCGTCATTATTTGTTTTATTTAAATATGAGCTATTTATAACCGATTCATTGGCAGAAAACTGGCTTACAATTGGGCTCAATAGTAATAGTCAAATATGACAGCATATTTGAAATAAACTTTGTTTTGAGGAGTGGAAAGAGATTTTTGAACTAAAAAAATGATCTACTTTTTGAGATTCATTAAAACAGTTATGAACCATAATTTATTTATTTTTGTTTGCGGTTTGTAATTTCAATTGGATATCCTATGGCTCTAGTAAATAAAATTTGTGAAGGTTAAAAGCTGCCTTATAATTGTGATATGGTCATTATAAAGTCAATTCTATTTATTGTGCTACAAATTACACAGCTGTTTTTATACAATATTTGAAATTCCTGGTTGGGAATTTCCCCCCATTTTTAAAACTTTCGTAATTCCACTCCATCTGACTTTTTATGCCATTAAGTTCACAAATGAAACAAAATCAAAATTTCAGAACTGTTAGAAAGCCATCCCTCAACCGCCAGCAGGCTGCAGAATCATGTTATCAATTAGGCCTTAGACACTATGAGTATGCAAACCGCAAATTTTATGAACTTCCCAACTCATATAATGCCAGAAACAGTTTCAAAAAGGAGGTGAGATGTTTTTGTTTATGAATGTGAAATCGTGTACGTTAATATATTTTTCTACATTTATAATAAAGCATATACAGTCCACTTTCATGACCTTTCCTTTCTTTAAATTGGTAAAAAATGGATATATTTTTAAAATGTTTATTCCATTAGTTAAAAATATATTTATAATTTTGGAGCACTTGGATCATGTTCAAATTTAATTTGAAAACTGCCACTATAAGCTTTAATACTTCAGTTTTGTATTGTACCATATAGTTTAAGTTATTAGTTTATTTTAAACACATTGAATTATAAAAAAAGAATATTATTTCCTTTAAGAGCTAAATTTTACTGTATGTCGTATCGAAAATATAATAGTGGACACATTCCACCTTTGTGATAATCTATAGAAGAGATAGGAGACATACTTTAATAATTCGTAAGGCACTTAAATGTTTGTTGGGCATATTTATTAGTATTATACTTATGTCGGTTATATTTCTTTGAGGTTTATGATTCGTTGCACTTACAAACGTGTATAAGGGAATACATTACGACTACTACTGATCCGGAGCACTTAGTGCTCTCTTGGAAGCCGATGGCGTACAATATATATGTATAAGCGGTCGTATACCGTTTGAGCGGGGGCGTTCTGACCCCATGACTTTTACCACTGGTACCGCTCCGGTACCTCTAACGGTACAGTGTGTACCTCATAATCCCTTCGCACTATCGCCTCATCTATCTAGCAGTCAGTGCTACAGTCATCATAGCACGTCTCTAGAGCTATACTCTTCGGGGAGTCTTCCTTCACGCCGGTATCTGCCGTTGTTGGTTGAGTATCGGCCGAGATATATATATATATAAGAAAGTCAGTCGCGAATGGGCTGCGGCAAATGAGCAGATTTCTCATTTGCTGGTATAATAAAATTGTGATCTTATCTCACCACATATGCACTATTTATGTGTAAATAAGGGAGGGGGGTTTCTGAAGGAAGATATAACACTCTTAATACTCGAGTTGCGAAATAATGTATACAATAACAATTGTAGACCATTAATAGTTTAACAAGATTGGATATGCAATATTTTACTATGCAACTCATAATAATGGAATTTTGGAATCCCCAGCCCTCAAACCCCAACTATTCCAGGTCTGATTTCCGCCAATAACAATTATGATGTATAGCATTGACTGAATCGGTTAAATATCGAGTATGGTATAAATCGAGTAATCATTTTCGAGTAAAAAATGAAAAGTCTTCATTGATGATGAAGTCACATAATGCATTTGTACGTATCTCACAAAATAAATGTTCAATAAAACCATAGTTGGCATTTAACCTTGGAATGAAGTGGTTCATGACAAAACAGCATATTGTTAATATGACATGAGTAGGAGTGGGGGTTTAGGAAAACTAAAATATGGAAATATTTCGGTTCATATTCAATATAGGGAAAACATGACCATGGCAGCATTTATATAACATTACATTTCCAATAAGATTGTCTCTATACAATTTGTTGATCCGGCGCGTAATAACGGAGATATTTGGAATTTTCAGAATTCCTCCCATCTAAACCCCGCTCCCTCTGGTTGTATTTCAGGTGTTTACAAACCTGACCTTCATTTTGACATAAAAAGCTTAAATATCGACTTTGGATACAATTAAACTCAAATTGTGACCTCTAGAGCGTTAACTGACAAATATATATAATTTTGTTGTGTGATGGGTCCTCAATTAAAATTTTCCGGTCTTTACTCGAAAATGCTTATTTCATCTATATAATATTCAATATTTTGTCGATTTATTCAACTCTAATGTTCATATTCGTTAATGGCTGAAATCGGACCAGGAATAGGGTGGGGGTGAGGGGTAGGAGTAATTAGAATATTGAAAATATCTCCGTTATTATGAGTTTATCGAAAAATGATATAGGACCAGTCCAGTTGAGCTATTGATGCTCTACAATTGCTGTCCTATACATTTCCAGGTAACTCAAATAACAAGCGATGTATTCGTACTATGGTTTCAGCCTTCGGTAAACCCTCTCTTCCACTCGTTGGATTTTTATTTAGAAATATAGAATAGATTAGTGGAAATATGGATTACATAGAAAGATGAAATCAGTAGTGTGTCATATCAGCACGTGGGAAATATTCTTTGTTTTCCCAGCATCTGCGTGAGGGCTTTCTTTCCTTCCATGTACGCAGTAAAGGAAGTACTGCAAAGGCGAAAACTATTCGGTTTCCAGATGTCAGTGTAATTATGCGTTTCTATCCTCCGTGAACACATTTCGATGTGGCGTCTGCACGTATGTAGTGTAAATAAAAAAAGGCTCTAGAATGATAAAATTTCGTATCTAGGATTTTGTAACGTCCAGTTGTGCGTGCATCTTTTGATCGAAACTGGTAAAGGTGGAAAAGGGGTTTACAAGGAGCAAAAAAATCGGACAAAATTGGAAGTTTCTCCGTATCTATTAGGGACTTCAAAGATTTGTACCGTTTTTTTTTTATCTTAAAAAGCTCGATGGATTATGTTTTGTAACACATTTTTCGATACGATGCATCGAGGCAAAAATATTATTAAAATGAAGAGCGAACAAACATTCTGTTTATTTAATTTGATAGGAGTACAAGGAAGTAGTCATGTGGAGGCCACATCTGATTTTTATATGTTCAACGAATATATTAATAATAAACAAAATGTAAGGAAAACTTACAATTTATTGTTGTATAACATCAAAATTTAAATCTTGTATGACTTGAAATTGATTTTGAAAAATTGTTCAGAATCTAAACAAATTTAACATCAAAAGGAGCCTAATTGGCCAAAACTCCATATGTATAATTTTTTTTTTTAATTTCTCTTATAATTGGGAAAGCTGGATTACATGGAAGAGTCAATATGAATTTAAAGTTGTATTTACGGACTCCGTTTATGGAATGCGTTACTCCTACTATTTTCCGCTTGGTTATATTCCACATTTTTACTTCATGAAGATTTTACCAAGTGTAAAAGCATATGAATGGTAATATACTTAATACCGCGATTATATGTATAAATTAAAATTTCAAAGTATAATTAATTAAAACACGAGAGTGCATTAAAATACATTTATAAGAGAGATAATAATGATAATAGAGTGTAACTGGTACGGTACCGTCGGAGTAGCGGTGAGCAGTTAGTGGATTTAACGGGTTCTAGGTGTTTAGTTACTTCTAGTGGCCCTAGCTATAAGTCTGGCCTACTTTCTGCTTATTAGTATAATACTGGAATTTAGTTCTAAGCTATATAAATTTCTACTGAAACTTCTTTTTATTTTTAAAATTATGTTAATTTTGAAGTTAATTAATTTTGAGAATAACATTAACATTTATCGTATTAAAATATCAATTATAATTTCCATACTAATGGGATATACTAATGTAAAAAAAAAATACAAAAGAAAGTATTTTAAGTTTAAATTCATTATGGCAACATGGTTATTTTTCCATTAATTTTTAATCAATAATTAATCTTCAAAAATAACTACTAGTTGTACTAATTTACGTCATAGAAATAGTTATAATGATGGAGCGTTCAAATAAATTTCCTACAAGCGGGATACTCTATACCTCGAGGAAGAAAAAAATAATAATTATTTTGTTCCATTCTTCTAATCAGAAAATAATGAGCTAGGCAATATATTTTATTTATTTGAAAATGTATTGATAGAAAGTTAATTAAAAATTCAATTAAATTAGAGGAAAAATGTTTTAGCTCGACGATGTCATTTAGCAATCGTTACCCTAACACTTATTCTGAAGAGTGATAGTTAGGTGTCATATTTGAATTAAATCTAGAAAACACACTGGCATGTGCGTTACGTTACAAAATTCCACAAGAAAATATTTAAATCTTCTAAAAGAAATTCCCTCGAATTTAAAAAAATAAATATTATCTTTGAGTCACACAATCAATAGATTGGTTGATACATTTTATTGGCAGGATTTTATGAATTAAGTTACTGACGTAGCGATCATGATTCAATTTTCGAAATTTCTTACATTTTTATATAAGTATATATATATATATATATATATATATATATATATAAAAAAGAAAAACAAAAGAGAGTCTTTGGGGGTTAACCTATTGGTGCATCTACCACTATCCTCAGTAAAGAAAAGGTTAAAATTGGGGCAGGTAGCATATTATATATATATATATATATATATATATATATGTGTGTGTGTGTGTGTGTGTGTGTGTGTGTGTTATAGCGGCAATGACTTAAATTTTGATTGATCTTTACCAACCAAACTCTTCTCTAAATTATTAAGAGCTTGATCGAAAATGTTATATAACAAGCCTTGATGATAATGTAATGTCCTACATACTTTTACCACTAGAATATTAGCTGAAGTATATACAATTTTCCGTTTTCAGTTTTATTTGAAACTTCTCCCCTATTAATTTATTTTCACTAGGAGCTATAATTTCAGTTAACAATAGGTATCCACCTTAAATTTTGAGTCTTGTTTGCACAGGGTGCTTACTAAGGGAGGGACATGCAATGGAGTATGGCTTTATTTGATGAGGAAATTTGACTAAGTGGGCAATATTCTTAATTTCGTCAGAGATTCAGTGAACGACTTCGTTTAAATTACTCTGCAAACGCATACACTCAGATTCAGGTATGTCCGTGATGAGCCCTAGATGTACTAGGACGGGGAGTGGAGTAAGGGCGAGTGAGAGGTGGCAGCGTACCGTTAAGGTGACAAAAATAATATTAATCACCAAACTGTGAGTGAACACTGGGCAGCTAAATCTGTGCTGGTCACCGTTAGCCTCGCATTCCTCTCTCTCTCTCACACCTCTCTAGGCCTATTTTTTTTCGCTGACCCCATTGAGCTTTTAGCAGATTTCCTTAGTAGGAAGTATTTCGTCAAAAGTCCATTGATTCCGCCAAGATGACTAAATGAAGTCTTTATATATATATATATATATGTGTGTGTGTGTGTTTGTGTGTGTGTGTGTGTGTGTTAATGCTCTAGAGGTCGCAATATTTGTTTGATCGATACTTACCTCGACATTTAAACATTTAAAGATTATGCTCGTTAATGACTACAATTGGCCCTGGGAGGGGGCGTTTAAAGTGGTGGGATCGGGAAGTATATATTTCCGTTATTTACAAGAACATATATTTACTCACCATACCTACTCTATCACAACCTCCCCTTCAAATGATATCGCTGATATAGTACAAGGGGGCTCATGGTGTAACCAGGAGTTACCTACACCAGCCTTTTATTTTTCCTTTTCTTTTTTGTTATTTCAGAGGATTCGCTGGACTCAGGGGGAAAAAAAACAAAAAAAAACAAAAAAAAACAACATATATTTGTATTTTTTATTATCTAGTAATAGTAAATTCCTTCTAGTTAACTTTTATTAACAATAAATGATATATTATGAAAAGTTTTATTGTAAGGTTTAATATTAATATTGATTTATAATAATGTCGAATATTTTCGGCGGGACGTTTTCATTTAAGATTTTACGTTTTAAACTGCATAGATTTTAGTCCCATTGTGTAATTTAGTAACTAAACATGTCATTTGGAGTCCTGTATTTCATTTCATTTTTACACAGTCTTCTTAATTACAGATAAAATAGGAATAAATAGAGAATAAGAGTAGATGTTTAGTTGAGAGGATCACCGTGTCATAAATTAGTTCGTGGAGAATTTACTTAATGTTCGCAGCCTCTTCGTGGCGGAATTTTTATTTTAGGTGTGCCGGTGGTGAAACAAAAGTAAAGTAAACCACTGGACTTCTGTGCTTAATTTTAATTACCTGTGAAGTCATGGGGCTTTAATGAGTTACTTCTGAGTTTCCCGTTGTCACTCGTTATTGTGAGGCTATTTTGTAGCCACTTTAATAATGAACTAGTTATTGTTAGCGTGTAACGCTATCAAAATATGACTGAAATGCGACTAACTGTCCACTTGATCCCATTTAAGACATGTGCTGGTGAGTCAAAGCTTTCATTTTATTATGATGGCGATATGAAAAAAATTAAAAAGACCCCACGCAGGAGCAGCTTCGAAAAACCAACATTTCTCAAAATGTTTCACAATATCGTCAATCAACATTTTATTCACCATTTCTAACTTAAAAAGAACACTTTACAGCAAGTACTTGACATTTAAGCTAGACATCCGATGTTCCCTCATACTAAGAATTTATCAATGAATACTAAGAATTCATCTATTGTAATAAGTAATAGTGTTTATTACCAAGCGATCTCGAGAGAATAGGTCCTGTACTAGCAGCATTCTAGCTGGCCACTAACTATCTCCATTAAGAAGCAAGTTAGCAAATATCAAAGGTTTAGGTGTGTCCTTTTTAATTATGAAAATGTTGGTAATGTTCACATTAATCCAACTGCCGTTGAAACTCAATTATTTTTGCTTCAAAGTGACGAAATCGTATGATGATCCACATTTACGGTTTATATAATGCAGTGGATTCTGCTTAACATCTCTGTACGGTATTATAACAGTGAGTAACCTGAATTCCAGACAATAATGTCTTTAAATCTAAGCGTTGAATGAGAAACGGATTAGTTCACAGTCGGTATATGCATGAACTGAATACAACTGATGCCAGCAATATGAAAATGCATCAGGAGACATGCAGGCTGCCGTGAGAATCTCATCCCCATAATATGCATACAGGCAGCCGCCATCCCAATGTTTTTCTAATTGGCATAAATATTTTATAAGCCGTTTCCCAGGACACATCTGATTCCGGAAGTGTCGTAAGGCTGTGAGACTCGGAGTCGTACTCAGAGAGTGAGAAAGAGAGACTCAGAGATCGGTCCAAACAGATGGTACTTGGACTGAACCGCCTCGTTCCAGCGGTACCGTTAGCGTACCTTCGGTGTCTTTTTGTACACCGCTCCGACCCCCCTCCATCGGCCGGGAGGCGAGGTCTCTCTCTCATCGCGGGGGTGTAATTATACCTGGTAATACGAGACCTTTGTGTTCGCTCTGGGGTCAGCTATGGCAACGTGTAAACATAATTACGATCAAGCCATTTATCAGCTGCATCTATTCCTTGCATTGCTTTCCATCTTAAAGGCTTGAAGCATTTAATACAACTATCACTAATAATACTCTGAGCCCGACTAAGATATCGTTATTATAAAGATGGCGTCGCAAATTTAAACAATGCCCATTGCCCCGTGGCCCTTTTCCTCGCCGGACGAATATACCAAGGGACAATGCTGTTGGGACAACGAACAACATACTTAAGGATGGTTCTATCGCCCGGTAAAGGCGTTGGCCCCGTTCACTCGACGATCAGACAGTATTGTTGTCATCTACGGACAGTTATGACAATAGGATAATGTAGTACCTGAAGAAGGCAGCTGGATAGTTACTGAAACTAGCTTTATAGTAGTAGGCCAAAGGAGCAGATTGGAGTAAATCCTATGAAAAACTGAAAAAGTGACTTTCCTTTCAGTCCAATTCAACCAATGACAGAAGGGTTTTACAATAGTTGACAGTTCTCTAGTGTGATGATTTATCTTATGAAGAGGTAGACTATTGGTCCCCTAAAATGTACGATTACATAAAACAAAGAGAATTTAAAGTGAATAATTATATTGTTATACCATTAGAATGTAAAGTTGATTGTGAGAAATTGGAATTAATTCAATATATTTACCGTACATAGACATCGGTTGAGTTAAACATTAATTGACTTTTTTTTGTTCTTAATTATTTTATTTTTTTTTCATTTCATTTATTAATTTAATTTGTAATTAACTTACTTATTTAAATATTTTATTTTATTATTATTATTTTTATATTATATTTGAGTAGATAGTTGATTAACTTGTATATGTTGTATAATAAAATATATTTAAACATAACAATATGCCAAGTGGCAATGGAGCATTTATTCAAATAAATAACTCTTCTTAGGGTTTCTATGTGGAGAAAAAAATACCCTTCCAAAGAATCAAGAAGATATTGTCAAATAGTTGGGTTAAAAATAACTCGTTAGAATAATATTAATAATTATGTTATTTATTAACGCCCACATTTTGCTACTCGGTTAATCGAGACATTTTAAACGGGGTAATGCCCATTTATTGTCTCGGTTGCCTAGGAATTTCATTTAGAGAATCCGGGCCAAATGTCGAAATAAATTTTGCTCAAAACCATGTGCTTGTGTGTGTGTGTGTGTGTGTGTGTGTAAGGTAGGTGTAGACAAGAATCAAAAGTTAATTAATTAGTTTACTTTTGTTACGTGTAGTACAGTCAAATTCTATACAGCTATTCTTATTGGCCAGTTTCTTGTCTACAATTAACGGTCGATACAGATTTCTCTATCTCGAATATTGAGCACGGAATACCTACATATTTTAGTTTTCTGCAATCAATAAATCTGACTCCTACTCATGTGATTGTCACAAGCTATTAAGCCATAACATTTTGATTAAGTCTAACTAAAATAATTAGTTATTGATGAATGAACAAGTTATAACAATTCAGAAAATTACCACGAAGTTACCAATAAGCATTGTAGTAACGTTTAGAAATGTTTTACTAATCATCGGTATTCTAGTCTAGTTTCAAATAATCTAATGTGAATTCCAAAACATTTGTATATTTTCGAGTTATTGGTATTTGGGAAACATTTGAAATGTTAAATATATATCAATGGATATTTAAATTTCATAAAACGTCTTGTACTTATTTAATGTAAAATAAATGATTTTTTGAAATTTTAACTTATAGATATAATAAAATTCCGCATCCCAGCAATAATGGAATAGAATTCTGATCCTGTACAATTCTTGGATTTTAGGTAAATTGAAAATACTATCAAGCATATTTCTACTCAAGAAATCCTGAAGCATTTAATTTGTGTTAAAAAAAATCAATTCACAATTTTGAGTTTTAAGATTTTTAGATGTGAGCACATCTAAATCAGTGCACATGTGCATCAATCTGAGTAGAATTGAATACAATCTCCGAACCAATGTGGGTGCTTTGATAGCAGCTGAACAGATGGGGTCCAGTTTAAGACTTCTAGTACCGTTATCATCCTCCTCCTGTCAATGTTTTATCACCCTGTCCTCTTTCCACCTCTTCTCTCTCTCTCTCTCTCTATCTCTCTCTCTCTCTCTCTATTTCTATCTCTCCTTGGCAAGCTTAATGCCAAGTAATCTTTGTGATACTCCTCACACTCCCATCCTTTCACGGTTCATTAATATACTTTGTGAGTAAATGGAGAATTAAAGAGGATTCAATGAGATTTTAAAATCTCTGGCTTTTGCATAAATAACTCATAGATTGACCATTACATCTAATGTATCTATCGTATATAGAAAATCAGACGAACACACTGAGTTTATATATTATGAAATGAAAAATCACAGATAAATCATACTTTCAAGAAATATTCAAAGACAAGGCTAGACATATAGTTAACTATTAAATTTGAAAGAATTCCAGCCATTTGTACGGATTTAAGTCATGTTTGAAACCATAATCAGTTAGGCTATGGGGTAAGCATTATTGGCTTAAAATATAATATTTGTTAGAATGAACAATTAGGATCGGTTTCAATCACAACAACATTCCAAATATTAGACTGCTCAGAGGAAAATTCATAATAAGTTAAATGTGCCATTTATGGGGTAGCAATGACGCAAATTTAAAAAATAGTCTTACATAGTAGAAGTCGTAAATGAGGTCTATTCAAACTCAAGTTTATAAACATGCTCTTCTATTATTGTATATACAACGTTCTCTTTGTCTGCAAATAAGGTTACCCAACGTGGACATACTATCCACAGATAAATGTGTTATAGAAATTATGACTAAGAATCTGAAAAAAATTTGTTCTGCACTTATAAATAATTGAGCAATCTACCTTAGGCTACTGAGGGCATTCGTATAATTTATTGGGGTTTTAAGTTCTTCTTTTTTTGAGTAAGAGGAAATCATAGACGTAGATTTATGAAATAATAAATTAATAAATATACATTATTATTATTGAGTTTTTAATTAATTCATATAGCCATTGGGTCATTAAATAAAAATGTACGTTTTAGGATTGTTTACTGATTTACATCTTTTACTAATGTATAAATAACCTATTATTTTTATTATAACTATTTCCAATATGACAAATATTGCTAAACCTGTAAGAAAGGGTAACTGACATTCTAAGATAGAGCGGTGGCTGTGTAATGGATATAAAGTTGGATAATTTAAGATGTTATATTCATGATTAACGAATTTCCATCAAAACATTGAAATATTTAAGTAGAATATCGAAATTTGCTGAGCTGGAGTTATTTTCCTATTCTCTCCTTTTATTTCCCACTTCAAAATGTGAAAAACGTTTAAAATCTACAATTCCTCAGTTTCATTCTAAAAAAAAATCGATGAGTATAATCGAATAACATGATGATACAATTTTTTATAGACCAATTTTCCAAAATAATAGTAATATTCTTTTAAATGTACACAATACATTGTCAAATTATCTAATAGGTAATTAGCTCCATTAGAAAATAATTTTTTTTACCTGCCAGGAACACAGCTCTTCACACTGCCTAGGGCTGCATTTTTTACTCGAGCACTAGGGCTTAGAAACCAAATATTGCACTAATTTTTTCATGAATGCCTCCCTTCCCGTACTTGAGTCTCGCCCTCTCGAAAAGACCATTATCTCAGCTTAAAGCAGAATAATCATTTAGAATTTATTTTTATTAACAATAAAGGCAAAGTTCCCCGTTAGTACATATTACTATTTTGACTGTAAGTTTAATATAAGGAAAATTTAAAAAAATCTGCCGGGATTTGAATTTTTTATTTTCTCATTCAAATAAGAAATATGCAATTGGCTTTTTCACAAATACCAAGTGTAGCACTCTCATATGAATCGCTTCAAATAATATAACAACTTTCTTGTATTCTGGATCAGAATTATAAATCATATATGTATTATATAAATTATACTTCGATGCTCCATTTATGTGAAGTGATAAAACTTAAGTAGGTTCAGATGAAAGGCAGCTTAATATGAACCATGACAGTCTCGCACAGTTTCTTCAGTTTTATTTCTTTTATGTTTTTTATTTAATTCTTTTTTTTGGGGGGGGGGGCATATCATAACTATTGGTAGCACACGTCTCTCAAATAGTCTAGTCTTTTTAATTCTATCTTATTTGAACACTCTTTACTAAATTGCTATTAAAATTGTATATTTTGTAGGTTTAGGTAATTATAACAAATTTCAAGAAAATCTGAAAAAAAACAATATAGCTTATTTTTTGAAGAAAATTATAAACAAATACGAAATATATAACTACTTCTATGTATATAACATATAACTACTATATACTTTTTGTTGAATTGTGGTCATCATATATTTAACAAGAACATAATACCATTTGTTGCCAATTCAAATAGTTTATAGTGTTTTTAAAACTGTACATGTCAACGAATGTTTTGAGCCAATTTTGTCTTCTTCATTCTCGATACTGACGGTTTCACTGACATTTTTGTACAATACAGCTTATGACATATATTCAGTCCTCCGTGCTCTCTAGACCTATGTTATAGAAAAATGATCAGCTGAGAGTGAAAACTACTCAATGACTTATATTATTTTCTTCCCGATTTGATATTAGCATATGTAAAACTATAACAATAACATATTCAAAGGGTCCCAGCCTACTGGCCTGTGAAGTGAAAATGCTGACCTACCTATCTTAGCCCCAGTTTAATTGTTCTACGCTCAAATTGTCATCTTATGAATATTATAAAAATATGCCATATTGATTTTCAATGCTCAATGTATATTTTTATAATGAATGGTGAATATTTTTGAATTTGTTTTGAATGATTTATCTAATAATATGTATACGTGCCAGAGATCACGATTTATAAACTGATTGGAACATAATCAAAAAGTAAAAAATGATGGGGTGATTGGAAAATATTCAAAAAATAAAAAATGATGGGGCGATTGGAACAAAGTCAACAAATAAAAAATGATAGGGTGATTGGAACATATTCAAAAAATAAAAAATGATGGGGTGATTGGAACATATTCAAAAAATAAGAAATGATGGGGTGATTGGAACATATTCAAAAAATAAAAAATGATGGGGTGATTGGAACATATTCAAAAAATAAAAAATGATGGGGTGATTGGAACATATTCAAAAAATAAAAAATGATGGGGTGATTGGAACATATTCAAAAAATAAAAAATGATGGGGTTTCAAGAAATATTCACATCATTCGAGTATATCGAGTCACTTTTAGTTTGTCTCGTAGACACATGAAAAGAACTAGCAACAGGTGTATTCATATTTTAGCCAAATGATGACTTATGTAAACTGTTTCTTATTAAAATGTAAATTTTCTGAAGAAAGTTTATTCCACAAAAATACAGACCAAATTATCTTCAATTCTTGAAGTTTCTCATTGGCCAAAAGAAACTCATTTTGCAGAACTCTACATATAAAGTAACAAAGCTGACAAAAAAAATACAATATTTAAATTGCACTGACAACAGTTGAACACGTTCACGAAGCATTTCTATTTCGCTTGCAATGAACAAGCACTAAGACAAAATGCTCATCTTTTTCATTTGTAAGAATTAACAAAACCATTTTTGAACTGACGTAAAAGCATTAGCTAATAACAATCAGATACGAGAACGTTGAACACATTGACAGACGATAAAATATCCACTTTCGTCCAAACCAATTTAAAATTTATTAAATTGCTTAGTTCTCCCATAACCATCAATTCTGTAAGCTAACACTAATAATATAACTAGTAGAGATGAAAACGACCTTTCACCCCCCTCCCCCCAAGAAACAGCTGTCACATTGAAACGGTGATCTCAAGAAACATGTTACGTATTCACTTGAATGACTCCTTCATACGTGGAATTACATAAAAATCGGTCTTTCCCTCATGCAGTGGCGGGGCGCAGAATGCCAGCCATCATTAAAACTAAGTGAATTTTATACTGTTTTTACAATTTTGAGATTTTTTGAAAATTTCGAAATTCTCAAAAATATCTCTTGAGGCGAAGAGTAATATGGAAAACTGAAATTCGATACTCTAAAAAAATAAGAAAACATTATATTGTGGTGCTTAAGTAATAAATGAAATATATAAAAATAAAAGAATAACAATCATACTGGAAATGAGTAAATTAAAAATTCAATTGTATTTCCTCATAACACCCTTAAGTGAAATCAGGTTTTTATCGATTTCCGAAAAATTCCTCAAATGTTCATCAATCCAATCTAGGACATGACGAAAATGAGGTCTATTGAAATTTATATATATATTATAAGGAACGTATTATAAATACCTCTATGGCAGTAACAGACTATGTATATATATTTATATATATATATATATATATATACATAGTCTGTTACTGCTCTAGAGGTAATTTTTGTTTGACCGTTTCCAAACCACATTTAAGGTTTTCATGTGTTTAAGGTTCACAAAATAAACGATTTTGTACATTCAATATTTTTTCTCTCTCTCATGGATTGAAAATTTCTATATATCCAATCTTAATGCAAATTTCATTTCCTTCAATTAATGCTTTATGCATGTAACTTATTAACCAAGATATTTGGCATTTTTTAGTTTTCACTCTTCAGAATACCCTCACTCATATTTGTTTCCCTATAGCAATATGCTAGTGCATCGCAAATACTTTAAGCCCCAATAGTATTTTTATTTTTTGTACGGGAATAGGGATAAAATAAAAAAAAAAAAAACAGTATATATCCGTTATTATGATTCTATCGAAAATGTCATACATCTAATCTTCTTGAAAATATAATGCTCTTTAATTGTTGTCCATTGCACTATTTCTTTAGCGCAAATATAACGAAGATATTTTCACATTTTAGTTTCCTTTCTACTTTTGACCCACCCCTCCCCCCTTCCATTTTACATCAACTATTTTTCATTAAAGAAATTTTTTATCAAAAATATATCAAGTTCAACTTAGATTTTAAGTTCTGTTTACAAAGGCTTCTTATTAAGAGAGAATTAGAGAATAGAATGTTATATGCTGCCATTGCAGTTGGGGGGTGGGGGAAATTTGTTTAGTTTATGCAGCAACTACTTGTTGGATTTATATTTTTAATATTAAGGTTTAATAGAGAATTAAATTAATCGAGAAGAATTTTGAAGTATATTATTAGACGACTATATACTGAGAAAGATATTTATTTTAGTTGATATCCTGTGGAAACAGTTTGCTAATTTAGTACTGGAAAAATTCAAAATATGAAATTTCATCAAGGGAAGAAATGTTTGTGTGTGTGTGTGTGTGCGTGTGTATGTATGTATATATATATATATATATATATATATATATATATATATATATATATATATATATAGCTGATTCTGTTAATGATCTTGAGGTCCAAATGTTTGTTACGTCGTTACCAAACTCGATATTTAAACGTTTATTGTTGTTATTAGACGGATCAAAAAAATGTCATAACCGACCCTATAGTGAATTCAATTTCCTATGGATGATGTTTTATACGTATTTTACGTATCTCGAATATTAAGGGAGACATTTGGATTTTTTACTTTCCAGCTTTTAGAAAATCACCACTTCTGTTCATCTCATATTTTCAATAAGCTGATATACAATGTAAGTTTCAATGGGAAGATTAAATATCAAATATGATAGTCTTTGTATTTTTACTCTGAGGTAATATGTAACGTTATCAAAAAAAAAAAAAAAAAAAAAAGCTCTCCCTTAAGTTAGAGATTTTTTTTTTTTTTAATTTTATTTTAAATTGATACTGTAATCACTGGATTCGATATTTAACCGTTTTATGGTAAAATAATGATTACATTTATTAATATCTGAAATCGAAGCATCTGAGGGGGGGGGGGGGTTAGAAAGGAAGAAAATCGAAAATACTGAATATCTTAGTTATTATGTACCAAGGAAGAGTATTTCATATTTTGGAAAGGGGGTTATTATATTTCACCACTTCGAAATTAATTTGCTATCTCCTTTGAGGTTGAATTATTCCGGTCGATACCAGACGTCATATTGTATAAGTGAGATTGCGCGCGGCTCCTTTCATGGGTGTCTTAGAATAGTTGGCACGGCGCAGAGACAGAACTGGGACATAGAGAGAGGGGGGGGGTGTTCCCCCTATGCTGGAGCTGGAGCTGAACGAACGGGATGAGGGTGTCATTATATAAGGTTCTCCAGCGTGGCGAACCTGGAATTTGGGCACGCACACGCTCCCCCATCGGGATCTGAGCATTCCAACAGCATGCGGTGGTCCCCCTCCTACAAGGACTATTTTATTGAAGAAACAAGAAGTATCTATAGAAAAAAAAAAATTATATTTTTTGTATTTATATATATATATATTTTACCTGGATAATACGACATGGAAAATGAATAAAAGGAGTGATGACTTGAACTCTCCATGAGATGGCTGAAATTCCTTAAATTATTTATTGAACATCCTAAATTTAGCTTACCCTGAAGCTTCCCATTTATTATCAAACCAATGGTCTGCCTTTCTGTTCCCCAAATGGCTTACTGATCTGTGATATATATCATCCATTTTGCCTGATGCTGCGGATCTTGTCACTGTTACTGTAATCCCACAATTTTAAAATCCTGGAAAAATTCGTAATCATAAGCCTGATTCCTCGCCTGATAAATCCCCTAGAAGTGGTATGTACATGAAATCAGACAGACTATACTTTCATCCCCTTCATTGCATCTCTTTATCTCGGAGGCACTACACCTCTGTTATATTGCACAAATACACTCTCCAGAGATCAGCACTTTCCTGGCACTAAATGTCCCGGTTCAAAAATCCCAACAAATACCTTTTTTTTCTAGTTGTTTTCCCACTCTCCTTAGCCTTGTCATGGTCTGGTGTAGGTTAGGACATTCCTCATAAACTTAAGGCTCCCTGAACATTATATATTTTTACTTTCAAAATTCTCTCATTGTCCCCAGAATAATCAATCACTCTTCAGCTAGAATCAATCATTTTTATGTACAGCTATAACAGCCTGTTTCCCACGTTTAACCCTTTTGAATTTGTATATGGGGTATATGTTAACCCCAAGAGAATTTGTATATGTGTAAGAACTTTTATACTTAAATATTCAATTGGCAAATACATAGCTAATAATTTGAACTTCCTTCTTTCTAAGAAGCATAAATGCCCACTGGTTCATCACCACTGAAATATCATCGGTGAACAAAAAGTGCCATTCACATATTGTTTTTTTATTTTCCTAAGGTGAACAGAAAAATTCTTAATTAAGTGTTTTTGTCCTACTAAGAAAAATACAAATTTTGAAAAGAAATATATACACATATACTTTCTGAGTCTCGTGGATAATTACTCTCCCTCAAAAAGTTGTCCTTAACAATTATTTAAAGAATATATACCTCTTTAGAAATTCTTTCTGCTATTTAGACGGTCAATTGTTACACTCAACAATAAAATTTCGATATGTAGTAATTGTTATTCCTTAAGCATAAGTTTGCATGAGACAGTCATGACCCTCAGTAAATATTTTGAAATAAAGAAGCACTGTTTAGAACGGAAGTTTCTTTACTAATACCATTTTTTTTTAATTTGTACTGTACTGCATCGAAAAAAACGAATGAGCGAATTCTGCTTGTTTTTTTTTTGGTTTTATGTTGGTATACTTTGCAAAATGAAGTTGTTATAGGCAACTATAAATCATCTCACTTATTCCACAAAGAATAGTGAAGTTGCGAGTGTTATGCCTTTTGACACACTTGTTAATTGCCCAAGTTAAAACCTAAATGTGGACACTAAAGATCAATAGGTTTGTAATTGGGGTTGTCATTATTCCATTGTCAATAAGAACAATAAAGTTTAAATCTTTAATTAGTTTAATGGCATTTTCAACGTTCTGGAACACTTTCTTCGTCTGATGTAAGAAAAATAATCAATATTTAAATAAAACGGTATTTATTAACGTCCACCATGTGCTACTAAGGATAATTAGCAAAGGTTATCTACAGGTCACCACTGTTTTTCATCCAGGGTGGGACTAGGGAAAAATATTTTTGTTACATATTTTCTGAAATCGATGTGTTTTTATTCAAAAATATATGAATATACAAATTTCTTATGTGTTGGGATGACACACAGACGTCCA
Source organism: Riptortus pedestris (assembly GCA_019009955.1). Lineage (NCBI taxonomy): Eukaryota > Metazoa > Arthropoda > Insecta > Hemiptera > Alydidae > Riptortus > Riptortus pedestris. Next base: position 45,890,814 of record CM032228.1, read on the forward strand.
CTCATTTTAAGAAATCTATAAAAACAAAATCAGGCTATCAAATGGTTATAATACATTTATTATTTATGTTTATAATAGTTATGTGTAGTATAATGATATTATAATTTAAAGTGAAGATCATATGTATAGGAATGAGGTTTCACTGAAGGCGACAACGTAAAATAGAAGCAATAAAGGGTGGAGGGGGAGAGTATTGAGCAATAAATATTGCAAATTGCCTTATCAACAAGATTGGTTATATGACATTTTTCTATGCGACACATAATGATGGAGATATTTGCGAATTTACATTTAACCCCCCACCTCGGACGTTGGCTAAGTTGATTTTAGTTGAAGAATTTTTTTTTTCAAAATCGCCCAATGAATGCGGCCTCAGATTTACAAACTACCCTAGAGACCCAAATAATAATCGTATGCACTGGATTAGAATTATCAGAAATGGATAATTCCTATTGTCTTAGAAGTACAGGATATCTTTAGACCGATGAAATGAAACGTAGCTGCAGAGGCAGATCTCAGTCTTGACCTTAGGTCAGATATAATTATTACTGAAGGAGTTACTGTCTAACTACTAGCTTCTGAGCAAAGTACCTACGATGAGTGGGAAACTGCACAGTCGACTGCCCATAAATATAATACTCAAGAGTATGTGTATGTACAAAGTCTGATTTATGACATTTTTTTTTTCTTCATAAAGAAAAATTACCTAGGAAGTATTAACTTACGTAATAGTCTATAAAATATAGAAATGAGTGAGTTTCTAAACTCAAATGGGATTGTAAATAGGTCTTTCTCTAAACTGAAGAATGAAACAATCAGGCTGTTACTTTATTCTTCTATTAAATCACTGGTGAGGATTAAACAATATTAATCCTAATTGTACAATTTTTTTTTAGTTAGAAAATTCTTTGTCAAGTAGTTAACTATAATAACAACTAAATGCTGTTAAATAAAAAGAAGTAAATACTCTAATAGCAAGATTACTGGTTACCTTCGAAGAATGTTAACCTTCCTTATAGAAGAGGTTGTCGCTTTCTTCAACGCACAACGCGGTCATTAGCAGTGTATTCATTTAATTATTCATTCCAATTATGCAATTATTTTTGAATTTATAAACCATATAACTAACACATTATTTACAAATATTAAATCAAGTAACTCTTCAATTAATTAATTTGCACCCTTAGTGCCCTCATAATAATATATGTTATATGAATATAATTTCACGTAGGCAGATATGAAAAACAAATTAAAATTATTAAGAAACAACATTGAATATATGACATTTTCGATCCATACATATTTAAATATTTATAATCTAATATCTTGAATTGATAAAAATTTGGAGTAAGTTAATCTTACCACGAGTATTAACTAAAAAAATTCCATTCAGAAAGTATTAACATATAAACTTAAGAGAAATATAACCAGTTTTTCCAATTATTTGGAATTCAAGTCTGATAGCCAAGAAGAAGTAAAATAAAATAAAAAAGGGGCGAACTCTTCTTGTGGTATCTCAATACATTAACTCACTAACATAAATTCGGCAGTGATTGCATTAATTCCATTATTTTTTGATCGATATTAACCAATTCTATGATTTATATGTACATTTTTGACGAAGAAAATCTGACAGGAACAGAGTTAACAGAATAATATATTCAAAAATTATAAATAGTAAGACTTTATTTTTTTTTATTCAGGCCGAAGTCGGCTGATCTCCAGCCAAGAGCTGCCTTAAGATGGCAACTGCCATATGAAATTAGCTAATTCAATTTTAGAAGTGAATTATTATGAGGGGTATTGTATACCATTTGCCATAATTATTATTGTATTAATATATTAAAGTGTATGTTGGAAAATAATTTCTTCCTTTTTCTGTAAAAATATGGTAATTACTCCTTATTAAATAGACGCTAGTTTGGGTGTTGACATGGGTCATCAAATAGTGCGTCTATAATATAAATAATGCTTTTGTTTTTATTTTTGAAAACCTATGACACTGTAATTTATCTGTATTGCTTGAAATAGAAGAATAGTAACTCTACTCTATAGTTCGTGCCAGCAGCTGCAGCGTATAACTATAATCTACGTGAGTAGGTAATGTATTAAATAAAAATAATATAAAGTTCGTAAGTCATTGATTAAATAATATTTAAATAATAAAAATAAATTAAATTTAAATTACATTTTTATCAGACTTTACTTTAGTTGTCCATCTTCTTTAATCTTCTCGTAATGTTAAGAAAGTAGGTGAAACATGAAACTAAAATCTTGTACTTATTTCACATCTTGGTGATCTCTTCAAGAAACACTCATCTGAAGCTTTGTATACCCTCTGCAGAGGGTTCTAGACGTCAGAGAATCATCATGATCCAAATGCTACGCCTTGAATATTCAGCCATTGGGTTCTTCTCACATTACTAAAAACACCGAAATTACCCAATTATCATATCTTCAGGTATATTTCTGATGAAATGGTTGTTCCTTAAGATATTTATTAATTAAATTAAATCTGAATTAAATTATTCAGGTGATTTTCATTGTATCTATTGTATTCCCTTTTGTGATGGGCCCAACTTTCCCTATCAATAAAGCAACTAAAAGAATAATAGAATGTCTCGCCGGAGATGTCGGCTCAATAGGGACCAGCTCTAGAGCACTGAAGATGGGACGGTTCGCCCCGAAAGTACTCTGCATTTAATAAATGAAGTATTAAGATTGGAGGTGTTTAGACCTTGTTATCCTTCCGTTAAAAGAATAACTTTGCAACATTTGTTGTAGTATCCAGGCTTATATGATTTTTATATAAAACATCCCTTTTGTTTCAATGTCATGTACATAGGATGTATACAATATATAGGCCTAATAACTATATAGGTTATCAGTAAATTTGTTGTGCATGATAAAATTGTTTAATGAACAGGTACACAGTTGCCTCAAATTACCCTAGGAAAATAAAAGTAGAACAAAGATCTGGAGTTACTCCTAATGAGAAAGTAGAAGCTCTTTTAGAACCTTTACTATACCGTTTATTTGGTATTGGTATTTAAATTTAATGAGTTGGTTCGGATGCTAGAAGGGAGACAAGGAGATTATGATAAGACTTCATAAGCCTTCTTTGGCAGTGTTTCTATGTAGACAAATGAATTAATTTAGTGGTAGGGCCTAAAATGAATTTCCACTCAGCGTGGCTTTGATAGGATTTGAAGGGAAGCACAAAAATTAAAAAAACAAACAACAAAAGTTGCAATAAACAAAGTTGCATGCTGTGTTTGATAACTGCATGGAGGCTGGTAAGGATGAGGAGGTTACATCGAGACAGGCTATCGATAATCCCAAGGAGTTACGAAAAATCTTATTTACATCGCTGGTCGGTATGTGAGTATAGCCGTGTGGGAAGGTTCACAGAGAGCCCCTTGTCCATAGAGTACCCTCCAACAGTTTACACACACACTCAACCTCCCTGCGAGTCATCATCCGTCCGCTACGCCGTCTCTTTGGTTCTCCACGTCGTGTAAATGGCTAATCACACGGCTATCAAGAGACCTCCTGCATCCCATCCCGCTCAGGACCAGCGCTCAGACTTAACTCCCGATTCCATTTCACGCTGAAGTACAAACGGAGAGACATTTGGACACGGTCGCTTGGCGGCCTGCTTACACGAGTATAAGGTTCTTTAATCGTTGTCATTTTCAACAAAGGTTGACAATTATTCACAACCCACCGCAAAATGTTTTATTGCCTTTCGGAATTATACCACTTTCAAAGAATGCGGGCTTGAAGCTACCTCTGTAACTCGAAGCAGAAGGGCAAATGGAATCTTGAACCAAACTCATAGGTTTTGGATTCCACGGTAACAATGTAAAGCCTATGTATCAAAGGTAAAAGTACACCTTTAGCACACTCTTTAGATTCAAAGGATTTGCAAATGAGTACTAAATTGACTGTTAGACGTCTTCCAAGACTTCGTTGAACCTTCATCGATAAATTATTGAATCACCATATCAACTAATATAGTTAAACAAGAGCATTCCTTTCGGAGCATAATCCATCCGTAGGCGTTAAATTGGTTTAAATAGACCCTAAATCTGGGATAAAAGAAACAACGTTATTGAAATTTAAGATGCTCAAAATCATTTAGCCTGAAAGACTACATTTATGGAAATTTCCATATTTAAAATGTATTTAAATGACTTAAAGAGGTGAAAACAACGTCAAAAGCCAGCGAAGAGATAATTCTTAGCTAATTTTACATTTTGAGCTATTGATGCTTGCAATGATTATCTGGGAAGGGAATGAATCCATAAATAGATTTAATGTTTTTCTTTCTTTTCACTAAACATAAGGATTTATAATGTTAACATAATGTGTGAAGATCATCTAGATCTCAATAGAGATTGACGGATGGTCAAATGAAACCTGTCTAAATAAAAAATATTTTATTAGTTGGAGCAAAGCTGCAGATACGCTGCTAGGATCCGTGTATATAGACCTATTTAATATAAGTCTCCCGGGTAAATATACCTTAAATTCAAAAGGATTTTTTAATTATGCAACTCAATTTCGAGGGGGGGGGGGTTAATAATGTATACGACACCACACACTTGACACAAGTTCTTAAGTTAATATCTTACGCTCATCAATAAATGTGTTTGACTGAAATCCAGTTGTGTTGTATCTGCATTATTAGGAATCAATTCTAATGATCTATTCCAAACGATCGGGTTTTTCCTTTGTGCTAATATTTATAAACTGCAAAATACTGAAACCAGCAAATTCAAGTTTTAGCAATTTTCAGAGGTAATGCGTCAGCTAGGCTTGGATATGGTTTCGTATTCAGGTACATATATTAGAAACCACGTATCATTAATGTGATATCTTCAATGTTGTAAATAGTTGTGATGCGGGAGGGGAGAAGGCAATGTTTGTTGCTAAGTGGCTGATGGCAGAGCCCAACTAGAACGGACCGTAGCAAACGGGCTGTGTACGAAAGGCGTTCCGCTCGCCGATCTGGGTCAGGCTCTACACCTCCATAACCTATTGTGCCAGATCCTACCTCCTAGCCTACCCTACTTAACTCACTCTACACCTAACAACAACCTAACTTTAAGGGACAAACTGCTTCGAGAACTCACAATATTATCCTCTTACCAAACTTCCAAAGTTCTCATAGGTATGGCATAGTCTACACAATATCCTTAGTGTGTCCTCTCACTCAAAGGCAGAGTAGTCAGGAATGAATTTAGGGAATCCATTTTCGTATCATAGCCCTTTAACTAATGTCTATCATCCGGCACCTTGTGAATACAATGCACCTTTCGAGATATGTATATGTATATATGCAACTAGCACAAACTTGAAAAGTCCGGAACGCAGAGGATGAGTGAAATAAGCATTTCCACGAGCTGAACGCAGTCTGCTCTCCGTTTCTTCCGTAATAAAGAAGCCTATGTAAAAAGGACTTGAAATTTTAAGTAGTTTATGAGATGTTTAATCGTTCAGGTGTTCTAAGTGTTCAACGCACAGTGGAGAGGATTTTAATGAATGATAAAAACCATATAGTTCAACAATTGTTGAAATTTAAATTTGCTAAAAGATTTACTATAGAACATATTTGAAGGGATTCATAATAACGGAGGTATTTCGTTTTTTTTTAAATTTTACATTTTTATTTTTATAATACTTCTCCTTGGGCAGATTCTGGCCGATAACTCGAATTTTCTTTTCCTGATAAAATAAGAAGTTTACTTGAATCCATATTTCTATGACTATTCGCGATACAACTTGGTTCATTGCACTTGAGTCCACAATTCTAAAAATAGTCTCAATACAGCTTAATACACTCTACTTGAATCCAAACTTCTATGACTATTCGCAATATATGTTGGTATATTCCTCTGAGTCCACAATTTTATGAATCTTCTCAATACAACTTGGTGCATTCTACTTTAATTCTTACTTTTATGACTATTCGCAATACAAGTTGGTACATTCCTCTTCAGTCCAAAATTTTATGAGTCTTCTCAATACAACTTAGTACATTCTACTTGAATCCTTACTTTTATGACTATTCGCAATATAACTTGGTACATCCTACTTGAGTCCACAATTCTATGACTATTAGCCATACAACTTGGTACGTCCTACTTGAATCCATACTCTAATATGAATCGCCTCAATACAACTTGACACATCCTTCTTGATTCCACAATTCTATGACTAATTGGAATACAATTTGACACATCTTACTTGAGTCCACAATTCTATGACTATTTGCAATACAACTTGACACATCCTACTTGATTCTACAATACTATGACTATTTTGAATACAACTTGACACATCCTACTTGATTCTACAATTCTATGACTATTTTCAAAACAACTTGACACATCATAATTGATTCCACAATTCTATGACTATTTACTATAGAACTTGGTACGTCCTACTTGAATACATACTGTAGTATGAATCGCCTCAATACAGCTTGAATCCATATTTTTGTATTACATTTTTAATTAGTTTTAATTAATTAGATACATTATAATCCAGTTCATACCAAATACCAATGTGAACTGCCTTCTATAAACACCCCCCGCTCCATGTTTCTCCATACAGATAGGTGAAGCCTATTGTAATTTACATCTCTGTAATTGATAATAAAGACCCACTAGCAACACCAATCTTAATCCACACATTCAACTCGAATGTCTAATTTATATCATTACGCCAACCTAAATACCTAAAGGAAAACCCTAATCTACACAATCCTTTTTTTATTATTCCTCAATTACACTTAGGTATTTAGACCGCAATTCTGCGCACTGCTCAGTAATCCCTCTTCTTTAACTGACAAATGAGTTTAATCCATCTGCCAAGAAACCTTGAGTGTTATTTGTCTTCTCTCGCTACTTCTTTAATTGAGCAGCCCAGGGTAATGTTTCACATTTAATGCAATCTAATCAAATCTTCACATACAAAGATCTTCCCAAATACCTACAAGTACACCCTAATACTCTCAACTTAATGAGGTTTACGAGTAAATACACGAAGTTATATCGTCATTAGTTCATTCCTCAGTAAATTCCCTGAATTGATCCGAAATAATATTTTATATTTAAATCAATTTGGGGTAATCGGGACGGGCTATTTACAGGTTACCGCCATTTCCTGGCCCTAATGAGACTAAAGATTGTATTTGGTGAGTTAACCACTAAATGAATTCTTATTGTCCACTTGGAAATTGAACCCATTACTCTAGGTTTATCAAGCGTATTGAGACCAACAAATTAACTCACACGGATGGCCAGAGCCCCAATTCTATAATTAAGTATTTATTCGTTAATGCATACTCATTTATATCCATTTTTCGTTAAAAAATGAATAAACTCTCTCAATTATACAAGGCTCACAGGAGAAAAACTCACATTGCTAACTTGAGTAACTTGCATGGCTCTACATCGCTCATTGATTCATCAGTGCCCTTATATGCAGTCTTCATCTATAAGTCTTTAATGATGAGCCCGTTTCCTCTTAATCAACCTCTAATCTTTTCTAATCTTTAGCCATATCTAAGAAGAATTTCGCTTTTCCTCACGAAACCATATTCACCGTGGAATCTTGCTATTTGCTATGGGTATAACATTGTCTCGGCAGTCTGTAGGTTCCCATTCTTCGATCATCTAGCAACACCACCGCAGTACCTCCATAATCTCACCGGTGCTCGGCCGACTTGAACTGTAATAGCAAGACGTTTCGATATTTATTTCTCAGACGAGCAATATAATTATCCATTTGTGACTTAAAGTGCATTACAAAAATGTATATCATCGATGAAATAAGCTTCGCCAATAGAGCAGAATGTACAAATGTTAATACAAAGTTTTCTTTCATAGTTTAGAATGGACGCTAAGAAATTCTTTAATAAATTATTTTTCTTTTGTCCCACCACAACTGAAAAAAAAGTTAACTATTTTCCGTAGAAAATAACAGAACTGAGTGATTAAATTTACCCTTGAAACGATCCTCATACAGAGCTTCATAAACTATACAGTAGTGTCATGTTTTGGGGGTGTCCTCATCTCTCCATCTATTCTCTATTTCAAGCATAGTATGAGATCAATGGAAACAGAAATTGAAATGAAAACAGAACGTGAGAAGTTAAGTGGCTCTCCCTTAATGTTAATTAAACAGATTAGATATGAGCAGGAGACTGGAGGGACAATGAAAACTAAAAATTGCAAATATCTCGCTCGATGTTCGAGAAAAATGTACACAACAATATTTATAGAAAATTATTTGTCAACAACATTGGCTCAATACATATTTTCGAACATACACAAAGCAATGAAGATATTTCAAATTTTCCATTTACCCTCTCCTTCAGACTGGCCCTAGTTCAGGCGTTAACGACGTTGATGTTTAATTTTACAAGAGACACTTAAATATATCATTTTGTTTACGGACGGAGCTGATTTCCGGCATCTCCTAGGGAGGACAGATGAACATTTGAATACATTTTTCGAATATTTCGTCAAGAGACAACCTCAGCAGCTGATTTGGCTTATACGAAAAGTTCTAAAAATAGTAACTATTTCCTATCGAAACTAACAGGACTGGTATTTTGAGTTAATCTTCGATACAAAAAAAAATATCTCCTTACAACTCACGAGCCCGAATATCACTTGTAGATGTTTCTTGTAAACAGATAGTTTTGCGAAACGTCACCGATAAAGTTTAGTGGGAGAAGGCAATCCAAAGAGGAAGAGGATAGACAAGGACGGGAGATGACTCGGTGGGAGAACTAAGCGGTACAAGATTGTGGCTGTCGTAACAAACTGTTGCTGTTGTAACGGTCTGCAGCGGTACTGGCTCGACCTTCGGGATACCGGTCCTACGCCCGCGGTTACTAGCCACCGAAAAATCTCAAACGGATTTGTCTCTGACCGATTTCATTGCCTATTGTCTCCTTGGGTGGTGCCTCTAAACCTTCCACTCTATCAGCTGAGCAAACCGTAGTCTAGCGGTTTAGGCATGGAAGGCTCAAATTATATTTTATTGGCAATCGTTTTTTATATTTAACAATTGAATGGATTAAGCTACGAATCCGAAAATAAAGACTAAGTAATTAGTCTCTTGCAAGGAGCCAGTAAAATACTTTGCACATCAAGGAAGGGGCAAGATGAATGAGTACGCAAAATTCCGTCATTAAATATATATTTAGTGCTGCCTTTCATCTCATTAGTATGACATCATCATAGTAATCATTTCACCTTCATCTAAACCTGTAAAAGTCCGTCACGCAGGCGGTATGTTAAGTAAACAGATTTCCCACGTGCGTTATGTATTTTTTTAATTTATCTCAAAACGTATACGTTCAATGAAAATAATATTCGGTAATCAGGCTTCAAATAAAGTGCTTCATAACATAACAGCTTATTGTTAATATAACATGAGTGTGAGGGGGGGTTTAATGAAAGCCAAAAATTAAAAAATTCAAATATCTCGGTTAATAATGAAGATAGTGAAAAAACATGCATAACAACATTTATAGAAAATTACATTCCAAGAAAGTTTGGTTCTATACAATTTTTCGATAGACGTAGTATAACTGAGATATTTAGAATTTCAGAAATTTCACCGTCTGAACTGCCTCTCCCACTGTTCGAATTTAAACCATTAACGAACTTAATGTTTAGTTTTACATAAAACGTTAAAATATCGAGTTTGGTAACGATAAAACAAAAATTGCGACCGGTACACACACACACACACACACACACACACACACTTATATATATATATATATATATATATATATATATATATATATATATATATATATATATATATATAGGGTGTGTTATTCTTCTCGGAGTTTTGGTCAATGTTGGTGAAATAAATCTTAGTTTATGCCAATATTTCGAGAATTTTTATTTTCTCTTCTTCAGGGATGTAAAATTACATGTACTACATTATAATATTGCACTTTGTTATTACATATTATAGTAATAGTATTACATATTACAGCCCTGAAGAAGAGAAAATAAAAAAATTCTCGAAATATTGGCATAAACTAAGATTTATTTCACCAACATTGACCAAAACTCCGAGAAGAAGAACACACCCTATATAAATACAACCTGGTCGAAAACATCAGCACAACTATATATATATATATATATATATATATATATATATATATATATATATATATAGTGTTGAACGGACCTCATCTCCTGGGTAAGATTTGAGGAAATTGTTCAAATATCGCGTCATGAGTACGACCTCAATGCGATGATAAGTGGTGTGATATTAACACAGTTTGTTATATTAATTCTACCCCCCGCCCCCTACCACCTATTCCAACCAGGGTGGGACAAAGGATTTCATTTAATTCGTTCAGAGTGAGAATCGAGCTCACGATTATAGATTTAGCACAGAAGAATTCCATCAATCATTTGTAAAGTCTGTAAACATTTATGTAGTCCTGTCGTTATAAATAAATTGATTCAAAATCCAAACTTAATTAAGAAGCATTTTTATTATCTACCGGATTTTTCCTTTAAAGAATTTTATTTATTTTTGACAAAAAAAAAATGACAACATAATGATGAAATGTTGTGCAATTTCATCAAAAAGCATTTTTGTAGCTCACAAGATCTCTTATTAAAAAATGTATTTCTTTGTGAAAAAGGATGGGAAAGAAATCCTGAGCAACTACATAATTCTGTCGGAATTTTAAAAGAAACTCAAAGGGTGCCAAATTATTCTATAAAATTGTATTTTGAATTACGAAATACATCGATGGAGATTTTGAAATGCAACAAAGCAAAGGTTTTCATAATTACTAGAAAATATACTTTCCCTTTTACAAGGACTGAGAAAAAAAATGCAAAGAAGTTTAGAAAAAATAAAATAAAATATTCAATGGAATGAAGAGGATGTTCCATTCTAGTTAACATAACATCTTTTTATTTATCCACGAGCCACTGTAATTATTTATACTTTATATTCTAACTTTAGTTTTAACTCTATGCCATGTTCAATATACAAAATTTACTGGAACTGTAATTTGACAAAAACGTGGGGAGAATAGATTGCGATTCCTTGCGTAATACTACTTCATGTTTAAGTATTATTTTTAATCAAACGGCCAATGACATGGTCAGACGAGTCTACGTTACTTTTCCGTGATGAGTGAGTTGAATAATAAAATCATGTAAAATCGCGGGGATAACTGTCATCCAATTAAGCCCATCTATTGGTATGATAAGTGTTCATGAATCATGAAGCAAAGATTGATAATGTAAATTCAAACCCTACTTTGAATAAAAATTCAAATTATTTTAAAATTATTCTTCTAGCTATAGTATTTATCAACTGACATAAAAAAATAGATAACAAATTAATTCAATAATCATTTATATAAACCAATAATCTAGATTTTTACATTTAAAAAAATATCTCTAAATTCTGGAATCGTTTCAAAAATAACTAAGTCATTACACTATATTTTATATTTAGGAAATCAATCTTTGTGAGAGTTCAAGTCCCTAGATTGTAATACAAGATGTTGGAAACTACATCTCGGAGTACATCTCTAAGACTGCTGGACCGAGGATGGTGACCCAATGAGTCACCGAAACCGGTTGCAAAATAAATACAGCTGCACAGGAAGTCAACTTCTTTATATTCTTCCTTTTGAGCAAATCAACAGTCTTATACTAATCATAAGAAATATTATGGCGTAAAATCAATCCTCAATTTAGATCTGATTATTTTCACATATTTTTTTTGGTTAAATAACATTTCTTGATTTTATTTCACGAATTCCTGTGTGCGTATATCTTATATCTTCTGTGATATTCTCAAATAAAGACAATTTGCCACAACTCCCTCTATATTAGTAAAAAGCAAACAAAAAAAAACCGCATATTATAAACTTCAAATGAACAATTAACATTTTTTTTTAAAAAAAATACTTATAAAGTAAAATGTATATTATGTACATAAAATGTAAAATTCAATAAATTGTAAAAATACGGTGGATGTTATTTGGTTAAGAATTTTTTCTCACCTAAGTAGATTTTTATAAGTTCTCTCTACTTTTACGTCTTACCTTTTGAGGTTACGTACAGTTGACTTTAATAATTATTTTTCATATAATTAAAATTATTTAGTCTTAATAAAAATAAAGTACACATAGATAAATAAAAAAATCTTGTTAACAAATAAGTAAATAAAATATAGGCTGTAATAGTTAAAGATATTCGGAATAAAAAGAAAAAAATAGTCAGTAACAAAAGCCCCAATAATTAATAATAAAGAAAAGAAAATATAAGGGAAAGACACGATGTCGGCTTTTAAGATATTAATTGTCCTTTATACAACTTTTTTATTTTACAAAACTTACAATCATAGTTTTCATGGTTAAGCATTTTAACGCATAAACGCGAAGCAACTATCATTTTTAATTATGTACTTAGTACTTTCTTTCCTTTATATGTAAAATTCTTTTGAGTTAATTTTCGTCTTATCTTTTAAAACGTTTGCTATACCAACTCTGAAATGTATTAATTTTATGTGACTCCTATTCATCTAATGTTACTGTCATTAGATAAATAACAAGCACTCCTGAAAAAATGATTTCGTAATATTAGGAGTAAATTAATTTTAGGATGTCAATTTATAAAGATTATAACGAATATGATAAACGACGTTGAAGGAAGAAAATAACTTGAATCTAACGCATTGACATTTTAAGACTTTCATTCATATCAAGTTAGTAAAATTATTATTTTCTTTAAATGAATTTTGGTTTTGTAAATTTGTTTTGTTGAAAGGTCCAAGAAGTACTAGGATCTTACCCCTAAGGCATATGTGAATTGTAAAGTGCTTTACATGAAGCTCCTTTCCTGCTGTGTGTGAACGTTAGGGACCAAGGGCAGAACTTTATATCAGTAGCTTCTAAAAGCCTCACGCTGCTGAGTTTCGAAATTTAACTCCAAGACCCCGTAAACGCACAGCTAAATATAATTTTTTGGTCAAAAGAAGTCCTGAGCTCCTGTACCTGGGCTGAGTCCACCCCCTTATCATTAATACTCGTTATTATTGCTTTACATAATAACTGGACAAAAACATTTACAGGTTCTGCATACAATGCTACAAATAGAAAGTCCGTCACGCAGGGGCTGCGTTAACTAAAGAGATTTCACACGTGCGTCACGTTTTTGCATTTATCTCAAAAATTAAAAGTTCAATGAGAACAATATTTGGTATTTAAGCTTCAAATAAAGTGCTTCATAACATAATAGAATATTGTTAATATGAGATGAGTAGGAGTGGGAGTTTACTGAAGACCGAAAACTAAAAAAAGCAAATATCTTAGTTAATAATCCAGATAGTGAAAACATGTATATCATAACATTTATAGAACATTAAATTTGCAATAACAATGGTTCAATACACTTTTTCGATCCGAAGCATAATAACGGAGATATTAAGAACTTTCGAAATTCTCCCCCTCTGAACCCCCCCCCCCCTCCCCCTGGTCCGATTTCAGCCGTTAACGAACTTGATCTGTCTTTTTGTATAAAACAATTATATATCAAGTTTGGTAACGATAAGACAAAAATTGCGATCGCTAGAGCGGTAACAGACAAATATATATATATATATATATATATATACAGTTTTGAACAGACATCATTTTCGTCATCTCCTGGGTAGGATCGATGGACATTTGAAGAAAAATTTCGAAAATCGCGTCATGAGTACGACCTCAATAGCTGATTTCCCTTAAGGGTAATCTGCTAAAAATTGACATCAGCTAAACCTCAAGGAGCAGGTTAAAAGTGTTGCCACCTACTATTGTACCATTGCAGGCAGGTTGTATTGATACTATTTTCCACCGTGAGCGGGTTACTTGACTAATTACAGGCCTACTAATTGATGAAGGCATTATACTATTGACCTAATTTCCATTGGAGTATGGGAGGCTTGGAGCAAGGGCTGATTGTAATTCAAAGCGTGGCTAAGACAGTCAATGGACTGACGAAGACAAGCATCAGCTGGTAATGTGTCACACCCAGCTGATTCATACTTGTCAAGGACGGTCACTCAGAATGCTATCACCACTGCTACCTTCCTTACACTGCCTCTATTATCAGCCTTATAAATGACCTATGAAATACATAAACAGAAATTATAAATGAAACATAATAAAATTTTTTATTTATTTAAGGTAGTAAAAAATAATTTAAAACAATTACTAGATCCAAAATGAATTCTGTATGCTATAAAACCTTAGGCTACACAAGATTTACGCGTAGTTACCTCATCACAAAAGATCAACCCCCGATGTGTGAGAAGTGTAACAAACATTTGACTATTTACCATAACCATTAATGCAACGCCTTGCGTATAAAAATATTCGAATAGATTGCAATTTTTCCAATAATATAGCAGTTGCCCATAGAGTGATCCCAAAGAACAAAATAAATTATTTAGTTTTATGAAAATTAAAAATTCGTAAATAAAAGAAAAATTATATATTTAAATAAAAAAAATGTTCCTAAGATTGTTAATGATATAAAATTAACTAAGAATAGATGTAAAAATTACCACGTGTAAATAAATCAAAATTATGATGTAGGTTAAATTATAAATGGACATAACGATATAAATGAGGATATAACAATATTTACAATTTACTCACAAAATGAGTTATAGATATTACCGGGCAATGATAACCTAGTAGTTTTTTCACCGTAAAGCCTTATGAAGCAAACAAACAAACCATATATAATTCTCACTACTATGCTTTCTAAATGACGTAAATATTGATGAGAAATCCTTCTAAAATGAAAAAATAAAATGAGTTTAATAAATATAAAATATTTACGAGCATTAGTGTTATGTATGTTACTAATACGTCCAAATTTAGACGAAATAATTATAATTTCTGTACAAAAAAAAAAAAAAAAAAAGCCAGCAAATGTGACATTTCATACTGTTTTGGGCTATATGAATTATGTTATCATTTAAGTCAACAAAGTAAAAATAGAAAATAGGCAAATGTTTTATTAAAATTCGTCAGCAGGTGGATGAGAAGGGAAGACTGTGATTCCACCAAGTCGGATTTCCCTTAACCCTTAGAAAACCCTACATTTTCATGCTTAAACGCATAATAACGGAGATTTAAAAAAAATATATATATTTTACTCTTATTCGTGTACTCCCTTCAGGATCAATTACGGACATTAACGGCTTTCAACTTCCATTTTATATGAATCGGTATTTATTGATTATGAGAAACAAATAGCGTCTTGAGTTCTATGGAGAACAGAGCATTTACACAAGTATTTAGCATTTTAAACGTCGATTGAAATCAATTTTTGGAATGGTGCTACAATTGCTAATATAAGTTGAGTAGGTAAAGACAAAAACTGAAAGAAAAAAAACAACTGACTAACTTAATATTCGTGTTAGCGAATAAAAGCGTACAACTGCAGAACATTAAACGTTTAACAGGGCTTAGCTGGCTTAGTTGTGCTGGCAACATAACTTTTTTCGATCTGGCTTAGAATAACGAAGATATTTCAATTTTTTCATTTTACCTCTGCCTCTCATGACATATCTAGCCGCGCCAGTTGATTGTAAGTGTATATATATATATATATATATATATATATATATATATATATATATCATTTTGCTAATCTTATAGGCAGGATCGATGGTCATTTGATGAAAATTGTAGAAAGTACAACTTCAATAGTTGTTTTCCCCTACCCCCGTGGCAGAACCGAAAAATATGTGGAAAAGGATCAATAAGTGATTAGAGATGACTAACCTAATTGGGACTCAAATAATTAATATTTAATGTACTTGACGTTCCAAAATTTATTTATTGGAATACATTTTTTTTTTTACGAGGATATGTGAAAAAATGTCTCCTTCACACGAATGTAAAATCACCAGATTTCATTGGCTCAGGAGACCATCCTCAGAGCTAATAATGTTTATCCATAGTTTTTAGGATTCTGACCTTCACTGGAAGCTACGAAGTTCATAATGAAAATGATGTGAAATAGATGTTTTTTTTTCCGGCATGGCTACATTTCTGAAAGGTTTCAATTGAGTTTCTTATTTGTGTGTCAGCATCCCAAGGTCCACCGTAGACTATGCCAGAAATAAATTTCACAACCATGATAGGGGCTCACTTCGAAATAAATCAGATAACATGAAATCGCCTTGCGTAAAATCTTATTACGTTTAGTCTTCACATATAACACATAATCGTCAATACTTTTGTTAATATTGTTGAAAATGTGTAAATTAAAAGATGTATTTATTATGTAAGATGTATTTATTATTTTGTAATTCGTGGTACTTCATATGATTCTAAAGAATGAAATTCAAAGTATTCTCCTCGGTATTTCGTTGTCCGTTCTATTAACATTACATGAGAATAGCTGGCCGGATTTATTCTTTTTATTTTTTGCAAATGAAAAATAGGTACCCACTTATGGCATTAACCATAATGATTCCTCGTTATACTAGTTTTGGACTGAAATAAATATTAATAAAAACCTAGTTATTAAAAGAATATCGTTAATTTCGAGTACTGTTTTTGGAAACGTGGTTTAACTACACAATTTCCAAAATAAGCACATATCCAGTTTTGTATCCCTTCATTAATTTTGTAAGATGGAAAACTTGTATAATTAGTAACATTAAGACACATCGTTTAGTGGTTACATGATTTTAACATTTTTAATCCGAGGCATTTTCACTTTCATCCCTCGAGGTAATTTATATATTGCAGCTAATCTGGGCCCATAATCACCAATATTAGTCGAACCGCCTCTTTCTTCATTATGGCGTGATACAACAAAAAAAACCGCTTGAACAGAATGAATAGTTTTGGTATGTGATGAAATGAAATGGTTAATTAAATTTTCCTCTCTCCATTTACACAATAAAACATGTCATCCTTAAGTAAATTTAACACCAAAGCATTTCAATAAAATCCAAATAAAGGTATGTTATATATTTAGTGTGGTATTAAGATTGTCGACGAAATTAATGTATTTTATATATAATTTATTAAAGTTATACACTTTTTAAATGTGTGATGTTGGACGGTAGAGAAACAACTGATTGTATCACTAAAACGCCTTGTCCTCTACAAGTAGTTTAGTGCAGAGTGCACTTTCAGTGGCCAAACCACATCACCAGTGGCACTTGGAAAAACTTAAAAACCTTAAGAAATAACAATCATAGTATAACAGTGTAGAAAACAGTCAGGCACCTCTTACATCTCCTCTCTATTGTTAACATTTTTATTTTGTCATTTTCTCTCCAAACATTCCTCCGTTCAAATTTCACCCCAATATTATGTAGGCAATATAAGTTTTTCATCTAATTAATAGTTCGTTTTTAATTTATTATCTTTATGACATACGCATTTAGGTTTTTATATTTGTTGGCAGACTATTTATTTAAAAGTTTTGTTTTAGTCCTAGATTTGTTGGTTTTTTATTGTTTTGTGACTCTTTCGTACAGTGTTGACCATGCTGATTGTTATTTCTTAAGCTGAGGATGGAGCTTGGTCTCTGAAAGTTCACTCTGCATATATTAAACTACTTGTAGAGGACAAGGCGTTGTAATTGATCCCGATTTATTAAATGTATTCATGATTTTTGAAGCTAATTTTATATGAATATATTAGAGATTTTTAACAACTATTTAATATGATGTAATGAAATTAATTGATATAGTATTAGAATTTTTTTCATAGAAAACAAAAAAAAAAAAGGTCCGTCACGCAGGTACTGCGTTAACCAAGCAGTTACCTACGTGCGTCAAGTATTTAAAATTGTCTCAAAACGTAATATTTCAATGAGAACAGTATTTGGTATTTAGACTTCATATAATGTACTTCATAATAAATCAGCTTCCTCGAGTGGCGGGTTCGAATCCCGCCCTGGGCAGTAGAAATTTATTTAATGACGGCCTCATTAAATAAACTCCTTGGGCCCACCCTCGCTAGAAAAGGATGGTAACCTGTATATAACCCGTCCCAATTAGCCTAGTTGCATAAAGTGGACGTAAAATAAAAAAAATAAATAAAATAAAACAGCTTATTGTTAATATGAAATGAGTAGGATTGGGGTTTTACTGAGTGCCAAAAACTAAAAAAATGAAAATATCTCGATTAATAACCTAGTGAAAAAGCGTATATAACAACATTTATAGAAGATTACATTAGTAATAAGATTGGTTCTACAAGATTTCTGGGTCCGAGGTATAATAACTGAGATATTAAGAATTTTTGAAATTCCCTCTCTATCCTCCCCCTTTAAAGTGTTTGATAACGATCAAACAAGAATTGCGACTGCTAGAATGTTAGCAGATATATATATTTGTGCCCCTTAAGGGAAGTCTCCTAAAATTGTCCACAATTTTTGGAGATGCAGGAATAAGAGAGAGTCTTTCCGGCTAAGGTGTTCCTAAAATCTTGCCTTCTGTTGTGCAGGGAGTTCTATTGACTGAGAAGTAGCAATTGGGTGGAAAAGGAGAATTAAGGTCAGTAGAGGAGAAACGGAAGAAAGTGAAGGAGAGGAAGATTGGAGAAGAACGACGGACCTGCCGACCCCCCGTCGACGACCTAGTGAGACGGAGGTGGCTCGCGTCCAGCTCCGTGCGTGTCCGACTGTGTTAGAGTGGCTCTATCCAGAGGCATCGCTATTGAGGCCACTGATCGGGAGTGAAGAGCGTGACGCAGCGATCCACTGGAGAAAGTGGTGTGATTCACACCTTTCACGTCCTTCGAGGATCCGGGAGGCAACCAGGACACTCGCTCTGGTCAGTTCGCCGAACCGAGGAGGGGGTGATTCCAGGAACACGCGCTCAATGCACCCTCTCTGGAGAAGGGGTTGTGGGGCATTAACACGCCCCATGTATTCCTGGAACTCTTGCTCAACCCTTATAGTCTCAGACTTCCAGATAGGCCCCCACTTACAAAAGCTATATAGACCTTTGTCACTAAAAACCACTTGAAAGAAACCCGGATAAGAAGTTGACTTGTTGAAGATTACAAGCATATTTGTTGCATTATACCGTAATCAATACAATTCACCTGCTGTATAGTCACGAGTCCAGTGAGTTGATACTCACGGTCCTGATAAATTAAAATTTACAAAATAAATAATGGAAAATAATTAAAACAGGACCTAAATGGACCCAAATAAAAAACACAAATATTTATAAAATTAATTAATACATAGAAATATTTATAAAACAAAATGTAATACTTCTGAAATCGACTCGGGATTGACTGTGGCTCAAAATCATTGGCTTTATAACTACTTGTGAAGCGTTTTACAAGCTCTAGCTCACACTAAACCCAATTTTCTTTGCTAATGCCGTATTTACTTCTCAATATTTACTATTTATTTCCTTAAACTACAATAATAAACAAATTATTTCTGGGGAGAGATGGATGCTCAAAGTGAATTTCTTTGCAGTAAAAGTATCTATTCTTTTCTTTTTTTTTTACATGTAACATACCTTTGGAATATTGTATGAAATTTAGCATACACGTCAAATAAATATACACAATTAATTACCGGTAAAATCTATCATGAATAATATAATAAATGAAAAAAAAATAGACTTAAAATGTATAGTAGTTAACAAATTAAAAATATATAATTCAAGAAATTAAGCAAAATGAAATTAAGTCAATAAAGTATTATGTACAAATAGACATTGCTTCTAATGATCGTGGTCTTCTGAAATTAACTCGCAGATTTAGTGAAAAATTCTAAATTTATTAAATAGACGTTTTGGACTCGCAGTAGTTATTAATCTTGTCAGGTATTATGTTGTTTGAATGTTTAAAAACTTTACTTATGTTGTGTTGACCTGAAACCTTAAAATGTTTTTCAAGTATTGCGATAAGAATTGATGTTTCTTTCGAGTAGACTGGTACAATTGTTGTTCATCTTATCGAACTAATGAATTCTTGTTCATTCAACTGGATCTAGTGATATTTTTTTCTACATACATATAAAGGAGGTTCCTATAATATAATAATAAACATTAAATGGCGCTGGTTAATTTGGAGGATTTGATGCACAGTCGCAGAATTTTGAGTTGGCCACGTTGAAGTTTTATTTGTTAATTACTTTTGTAAAGTGTATCTAACTAAATATACAATATTCACTTTTAGAAATAGTGTCACAAAGTATAAATTAATTCATCCAATAGTATTTTTGTACCACTTTATTAAATATTTATTTACCAAATTCCCTTCGTTTCGCTCTATTTTTTATTGGCATTAATACACTTAGTACACCAGCGGGCACTAAGATGCATTTGTCATCTGAATTTTGCATTATTGGGCTTGTATCTCTACAAACTGTCTTTAAAAAATAAAAATTTGTTTTATGAAATTTTTTATCACAAAGAAGGCTCGCTGCACAGTACTTTTATTCAAAATCCCTTTCTGGAAACTGTAAATAAATATAATATTAAAAGATTCCGATGCTGATCTGATGTTCTCACTGAGTGCATTATTCTAAGTAAAAATTGTTTGTGCGTCATACTATTAAATTTATTTCTATATTGACAAATGATTCTCCCCGCTGTTTTGAAAATGGATACATATGGTCTTTAATTATTTACGTTATTCGCAATGCAAATGGAAGAAGTATTAATGACTTCCTGAAAGTGGGTGATGCACTTATTTATTTTTTTTTATTGCAGAAGTGTAAGAAATATTTCAGAATTTGTTTTACCCTAAGACTACCATATAAATCCTTTAGCCCATTTTTTCTATCGTATTTTTTGAACATGTATGCTTATGATCCTGGTTTAAGTGATAAAAAATCGTTGACACTTTTAAGACTTGCAATGCTCTGACTGCAACTGGAGGATGCATCACCCAACTTACCGTGTCGAACTCTGACTCATCCAGTGGTTTTTAGGGGTGGGAGCTAGGGAGTCATTTCCTATTTCGAAACGAACCCCGGGGATTTTGTAGGCACCGCCGTAAACACGGGGGCAAGTCGTGGAAAAATGTCAGTTGCGCAATCAACCTGTCCAAGGAATTCTTTGACTCCATCTTTACAGACATTTCGACATTCCTATCCCTTTAATGACACCTTCGGTCCATTATTTCGTATTTAAATAATAACTCAGATTGAAAAAAAAAAGAAAAAATAGCTTGAGCGGATTTTGTGTGATATACAATGTTATTATGTTGATGCAATGTTGAGAGACAGCTGGGGCACACAATTTGGTGATGCATGTTTACTTTTATTGACGTTTGTCATAATTTGTTAACTTGCCCTTAAGAATATAAAAGAGGTTGGAAATTAGATAACCAACTAGTTTAATTTAGAATTTAAAAGAGGATTATAAATTTATCTACTGTAGGTTGATGTATTTGACAAAATGAATAAGGCAATGTGGTATTTAAATTGTCATAAATGAATAACTATTTGGAGTAATAATAATGTTCATTTCACTATTGGAAATAATGCGGACCCTTTATGACTTCATTTTTTATTCAATGTTTTTATTCCTCAGAGACTATGGCCAGAGTCGTTAAATAAGTAACACCTCCTTTATTCAGAAGTTGTATTTGTTTTTGGCCCAACATGTCTCGAGATACCCACATCTTCAGACTACACTGATCAAGTGTTCATTAACCTTTCACTCAGGATAATGGAAATCTGGATTTAACTATACCTACGACATCTGAGATTAATTATTTCTACAATTTCAAGTCGACCAATATTTTTAGTTGTCGCTCCATAGAGGATGGTAATATTTGAGGTATAGATTTTTTCAATATTTTAACTTTAATTTGATATCATGGATATCATATATTCATAAGATTATCCTGTTGGGGGTGAAATTCTCTTCATTTGACTCATTCGTTTAATAGTATTAAAACTTCTTACGTGGTGACTTAGTCAAAGTTCTTACCAAACTGAATATTTAATTATTGGGCCTGTGTCATTACAAAACATTATAACTTATGAAATGTTCTTCTTCTTTCTTTTGTGTTCCGTTCCCTTAGATTTGTTATATATATTATTTCGTGCTCCATTTTCGTTATTTTGTTTCCTTGTTTTTTTTTTGTTTTGTTTTCCCCCATGTTTAAGAAGAGAGAAGTCGCCACAGTTGCGGAGCTCTACATAATTAATAAATAATTATTTTTTGGAATTTACTTCAAAAAGAAGGGATCTGTACACAGTGATTTTATTCAAAACTTCTTTTTTGATATATATTAATTATCATTGCAAAGAGAAAATTTTAAACTTTGTTATTATGGCTTTCCAAGTTTCGGAAAGCCATAATAAAAAATCCAAAACATATAAATTTAAAACACTGTCTAACGAAGATGGACGGATGGATTTCCATTGAAAAGTTGAAAACCAATAAAAATTCAAACCGCTGGAGCAGATAGTCAAACTCCTTACAATGAAAATATTCCCCAACGATGTAGCCTGAAAAATAGAATATATTAACTAATGCAAGTAAATGATGTTTTAATTTTTTTCGTTATGGATTCGTGTTCTCAACGAGACATTATAGCCATAAGTAAAAATTGTTTTTGCTCTTTGCGTCCTACTATTAAATTTATTTATAGATTCACAAACTACTCCCCCCCCATTTTTTCGATTCATTTATTGTTTGAGTGGTTCAAGTTATCTTCGTATCAATTACATCGAGCTGAAGTTTAAGGAATTACGGACGCTAATAAAAAATTCACTCAAGACCACTTCCTTCCGGCGATCTAAGATGATTAAATATAAACTGTTTTGCCTTCAGAGTGTTATAAGATGGCAGTATCAAGATGACAGGTGTCTTGCCACCTGCAGCCAATGTTTGGGTCAGCTGCTCTCTTCTGACATCTGGAATTTGATCGCTCGGCCTTTTGTCTGATTCGGAAATTCGTGAGATACGAACTGTAATTTAGGCCGGTAGGATTGGTATACAACAATCGTTGGCTAAGAATTGAGTGTTCCGAGAAATAACTAGAATGTAGCGAAATTTGTGCGACATATTTGTGCAGTATCTTAGAAAATGGATATGAAAAGGTTTGCTTTATTGGCATTAATTTAGTAATAAACAGACACTATTTTTGTGCCGAAAAAGTATTTGATAAAAAACAGATAACGTTTAATTAAATTGCTGTGGGTATTAATGAACGAATTTATTTTTGATTTTATACAAGAACCTCGAATTGAATTATATATTTCATTTAGCTAGGCCAGTTTCGAGCATAAATCCTGAATCTAAATGTATGAGTTAGATAGAAAATTTTTTCTATGACTTTATATTTTCATTAACAAAATATTACAATAAAGAGATGACCTTAATGATGTTGTAGCACGGTAAAAAATTACATCGAATCTTATGTATGAGCCACTAAATAAACTTTGGACGACAGTCCGTCCACCTAGTATCTACACAACATTGTAATGTCACAATAAAAAAGAAAAAGAAATTGCTAAGTTGACATTACAAGCAAGGAGTGTTATTATATTAGGCAATTTATACCCCCACCAAAAAATAATTAATTTAAATGAAAAGAATGAGAAAACGCAATAATAACATAACTTAAATGCTATTTTGTTGGAGTTTTGAAAATTTTACTTACTACAAAACTAAATAAAATACTCGGTGAAAAAATACAGTAACAGTAAGAGGGATTAGGATATATGAAAGTTAAAGCCAATGCTAATATTGTCTTCACAAGTTACAAAATTTGTACGTATAACAAATAAATAAAGATTGTATATGTGTACTCATATTTATTATTTGGAAGTTCGTACATAACAGGTTCATATTTTAATGAAACAATGTTTTATTTTTACCAATAGTGCAATGTGTGTTTAAAGTTATTTTTTATAGAATCTATAAAAATTAATCAAAATAGAATCTTTTTAGATGTTATGATAATCATAATTTGTTTGGTAATCCAATGAACTCAAATTTGACCATCGTAATTTCTCAAAATCCTTCCGTGTGATGTGAAGGTGAATTTTTGAATTCATTCTACCATTTTCCTAGTATTGTGAAATGCAGAATAATAAATGGAAAACGTAAGTTGTTTGGTCCAAATATAACATTAGCATCTTCGGACCAAAAGGACAAGTCCAGAAAGGCCTAGCCGAACGAATATTAACTCAGAGCTCATTTAAATAACAAAAAGAACGAATTGAATTTCATAACGGTTCTAAAATTCAAATCTCTTCCACGGCATTAGTCAGGCTTGTCTTTTAATCTTTTTACAATCGTTAGCAGAGATAATATAATTGTTTGGACAACCCTATTTTCATCAATAACATTTTTTTTTCTAATGTATTATGATTGTATCGATTATTGCACGTGGAGAAATGGAGCTTGACACATTTTATTATTTCTTAATGGAAAACAAACTAGAAACTGACAAAAAATTGATGAAATAACGACAACAATTGTGAGAGTAAATCGAAAGCGTCAGAATATTAACATTAAGCTATATTTTCCAGTTTAGTTAGCACGTAATTGCACAGATGTATTTATTGTATATCCCGAAATTCTTGAAAAGAGAGAAATAATAAATATATAGACATAAACTATATAAGTATAAACTAATTCAAAACGATGTAACTATGTCTCAACATTATTTTTAAGAGCAAGAAATAAGAAAGTTTTTTAAATAAGAAGGTTTTCCTGAGGCTAGGAAAATTACTTCAATTCGGGACTCATTCATTCATTTCTTTAAATTCATGACGCAATTTTCGCAACATTTCTTCAAATGTCCATAGATCATACCTAGGGTATGATGTAAATGAGCGCCTTTCATATTTATAATAATTATATATATATATATATATATATATATATATATATATATAGAGAGAGAGAGAGAGAGAGAGAGAGACAGTTCCACATAGTTGACTGGAAAACCATCGTCCGGAGAGGCAAAGGTGGAAAAAACTTTTAATACTGGGTAAAGATGTCCAATGGGTGTAAAAAACCAGATATATATATATATATATATATATACACTTATTACTACTACTATTGCTATACATATTAGCAGTGTGACGAAATGTATTCCGTTCAAAATTATTCATATTCGTCTGTTACATGTTGCACTGTTCATGAAACATTAAAGACCAAGTTCGTTAACGGCTGAAATAGGACCGGAGGAAGAGGAAGGGTTAGAGGGTTAGAAAATTGAAAATTCAAAATGTCCCCTTTAATATGAGTCGCAACGAAAACTCATATTTAACTAATCTTACAGTAAATGTAATATTCTGTAACTGTTGATGTAAACACATTCTTTCTAGCTTGAATATTTCTTACTTTTAGAAGTCACACTTTAAAAATAAGCGAATATAACATTGACTTCTAATTCCAAGCTTAAATCACCATTCGTATTTGGAAATGGAGAATATATTGTGAGAAGTGTGATATCTGTTTAGTTTAAGCGGTTCCTGCCTGACTGACTCTTCTTGAAGTAATAACGCTTTTGGATTTGCATAATTTAAGCATTACGATTTCGTGCATGTTGTAGGTATTCTTATGTACGTTTTGTTTCATTTATGATTGATTAATGGTTAATTATCGCTTGCTTTGGGGGGGGGAGAGATTAGTGGTAAGGAAATTCGCAGGACAAGTGTCAACTCGTTGAATGAAAACGCTAGAAATTCTATTCACACGATCCAATTTAATACTACTTGATCGGATTATATTGCATGCGAAACTGCCTTCGTATAACGGGTTCATTTGATACTCTTGTCTCTCTCTCTCTAAGCCATTTTACTCTCTTGAAATTAATCCAGTTTGTATAATGGCGTTGGAAATAAGTGACATTACCGCTTACAATACAACGGTCCTGTAATTTAAATGCTAATTTTTTAATCTAGATACCTGAGAAGATATGAAATTCTACCAAGATAATGTAATCACATACAAATCTAATATGGCAGGATGTACCCGAATGTCTGTATTCTATACTGAAATAAAAATATCAATTTGGATTAGTCTACTGTTTTTATAAACTGTAGAAATGTGTTTATTTAAATAGATATAAATACTTTCTTTCATTCTAGAAAAACAGAATTACAAGTAGCGTTCTTCTTGGACGCAAAAACTAATCTCAAATATGATATAGGAGTGTCTCGTAATACTTGTTAAGACTTACCGAAGTCTAATTAACACAGGAAACAGGGTCTTCTTGTAAAAAACACGAAGAGATGAAGTTGTTCTTGGGAATGAATGGTCAGGCAATCCATAAAAAATCTTGCCTTAGTTTACATTTTTGGAACGACATTAAGAATAAAACATTAACTAACTGAAAGTATCAGGGCACTCTTCGTAAGGATGTCACATAGTAAGAAACTTCTACTCCTATTGCCCACTTATAAGAGTAGAAGTTTCTTAGTCGATAAATTGTACATAATAGATTACATTATAAATACAATGATTTCTCTAATTATATTTAGATGACATTTCAAGCCCTACAACGGAAGTAAACATATTGATATTATGTCCATTAAAATCAATTAAATGTTTTTATATTTATTTTTCTTTAAAATATTCCTATATACCTTATATTACTAAGATTAATTCAGACAGTTTATCTACAAATTATCATAACCCATTTCTAGGCAGGGTGAGACTAAGAGTTTTATTTATAATGTTGTCAGAAAATAAATATTAATTGCCAAGACAGAATCTAACGCCAGCTATATTAATATTATATTCATAGTTTACCAAAAATATAATAAATAAATATTTCAAGGGAATATTGTGTTAGAATTGTTTTCTATTTTAGAGAAAAACAACACTAAATCGACCGTATTCAAAATCCAGTCCCCCCACAAAAATATAATTAAATGTATTCTTAATATTACATCACAAAAATAAATATACAATGAAATTTTCTTTTCAGAAATAACAGAAAAAAATTCAAACGAAATGATTTTCCAGATCAAAATTAATAAAAAAAAAACTATAATTAAGAAAAATAATGGTATCAATTAATATCTCCAAATGGTTTGGATCGGTCGATGAACTAAGGCCTTGTTCGATCTAATGTGTTATTGTTAGATTGCTATACAATCG
Source organism: Riptortus pedestris (assembly GCA_019009955.1). NCBI lineage: Eukaryota > Metazoa > Arthropoda > Insecta > Hemiptera > Alydidae > Riptortus > Riptortus pedestris. The sequence goes on from CM032228.1 coordinate 45,917,964, forward strand.
TTTGATGAAAGTGAGAGCTGCCATCCCGGCGATATCATCAATCGAACATTTCTATCGATCATTCTCTTACACGGATGTTTCGAATCGATTTGAGAAAAAGATGAGTTTTTAGGAGTATTTAAATATTTCGTACTTTTCATTTTCTTTACATATAAATATGCATTTATTACAACTTTTATCCTCAATTCTAATGAAATATCACAGTAAATTATTTAAAGAGAAGTATTTTTGTTAGTTTTAGAGCAGATACATGAATCAGTTGTCCCAAAATAGGCCCCTATTTAATAGGTTCTTTTTTTTTTAAGAACAATACACAGAGGAATATTGATTGTTTCGGAATGATTGTATTTCTTAAAATCATATAATGTTCTTAATGTGCAATATGGTTCTGATTGTATTAATATTTCGAGATATTGGGTCTGCAAGGAGATTTAAAATATATTTAATTGGTTTGAAGTAGATTTTTGGCATAGCTTTTTAGCAGTGATAAAAAGTATTGTACCTTTAACAGTAACAAATATTTAACTGAACGTGTTCAATTTCAAAAATCGTGTTAAATGCACACAGCTTTGTAAATTTCCACAACTCAAGTATAATATAATTTAGTACTCAAGGTTTAATTAACCGTTAAAAATAAAACTGAGCTTGTTGATTAAACTTTTTACAGGAAGCAAAATCTACTAGTTCAGCATTACTTATTTTCTTAAGAAGTCATCCATCTTACTACAATACTACAGTTTTTGTCCATAGTCTCAACTACATACCAGCTTCGTTAAGTAGCCACTAAATGAAACAGGCTATTTTCTTCCTTTGATATTTAACGCTTTCGAAGGTTAATTTTTAAGTCTTCAGTTTTTTACCAGGTGATAAAAAAGAGTTAATAATTAATCTTTATAATATTTTTATTAGTAATATTATAATACAATAGTTATAATAAAAATTAAAAAAAAACATACACAAGAGATAAAATTATATACAAATGTGTAATAAATATTTTACACATACACACAATCGAAAAAATTAAAAATAAAAAAAAAAAACACAATATATAGATATTTATACAAGAGTTATCCTGAAAGAGAGGTTCATTCATTAACAAAATCAGCATAGATATACGAAGAATATTGCGGAATTGGGTCAAACCCAAGTTAAGGAGTAATTTGTTTTTTTGTTTCTTTGTTATTACAGATCTGTTTGTTGTCATGTTATTGTTAATTGTGGGCTTGACATGTGTTTGTTTGTTGTTGGTACCTTTTGTACCTGGAGGAGGCTACATTGTAGAGTTTGGGTTGGGAGTGGGGGCTCGTTGGAGTAGGGGAACCTCCGGCAAGTACAGTTATCCACTGTCCCACTTACCTACATACAGGCTCACACCCTCTTATCTCTCTCTCTCTCTCTCTCTCTCTCTCTCTCTCTCTCTCAGTCACTAAAAGCTAGCCCGCATAAGGGCAAAGTGAGATATGGTCCACAGACGGGTGACAGCAGTCATGCGCAGAGCCTAATCTATACTAGGGACTTAATGATCCCATTAAGGACACGGGGGAGCAGAGAGTAGGACAGTGGCCTCACACACACACACTTCGTTATGTCTGACACAAAAACGTGAAGTACTTAGGTACTCTTCAATGGGCGTTACAACGCGCTTTGCTACTTGTGAATTTTCTGTACATTTTGTAATTTTCTGCTATATGGACAGATAGCTCAAAAATGTTCATATCCACAGCTCCATTTTGTCTCAACATATATAGTTGCAATAACCACCAAAATAAAACATAGCTACGCCTTGTACATGCAACCACTGTAGTCTTTGGAAGCTACTCTTTTCATCATACTATACCCACCGAAATCCATTAGATGCTTGATGTCTTCAAAAAAGAATTTTCTCTTCCACTATTTCCGATAAAAATCGAACACTGCGATTGTCAAAAAACCGAGCAGTATGATATAAAAAAAGGCTCTGTCGTGGAGACTGTTTTTTGAGTCTTTCTTGGACAGCCCTGTAGACATTTAAACCAACGGGATACCTATAAACGATATGAGATATGCAGACGATACTAATGCAAACGATCTTCAGGAGTTCTTGAATAAACATGAAACAAGCACAAGATTGGGCCTGATTATTGTTATAAAAAAACAAAGTTTATAGTCGTCAGTAGATATCCCTCGCATATACATGCGAATGACGAGAATATTGAACGCAATTTAAATATCTAGGAAGATGATTGACCGAAATCGGGATCCTGAACTGTAGATTAGGTGTAGCATAGAGCATTCAAGAGCAGCATTCCTTAGACTCGGACAATTCCTCACTAATAAGGATCCAAAATTCAAACTAAGATACAGAACTCACAAAAGTTATGTTTGGTGAGTTCTTTTGTATGATGTAGAGACCAGGATATTATAAGCAAACTCTATAACTAAATTAAAACCATTCGAGATGTTGTGTCTTAGAAAGCAAAAAAAAAGTAATAAAAAGTAGAAAAAAAATCTTAATTCGGACGTATTACGAGAGGAGAACGTTATGGATTCCATCACCTTATCCTGTAAGGTTAGGTCGAAGGAAGGAAGCGTCGAATAGGAACAAAGAAACAGTCGTGGTTGCGAAATATTAGACAATGGACAAGGATACAAAATTTTCAGGATCTCTTAAGTGCTGCAATTGACAGAAGAATTTTTCGAACGCCTATTCAAGAATTTGCACAGCACTCTAATAAGAAGATTAAGTAACCGCGATTGGGTCTTACACTTCATCATGGCATTTGTCTATAATTTATAGGGTCGGGGGAGGAAATATCAGCAACCAGATAACTTCCAAGAAGAATTTAGAGAAAATGATATATTAGTACGAACTCATTAAATAAAACCCTAAGTCCTAACCTGGCTAGAAAAGAGAGATAATCCGCCCCTATCCATAAGAGTAGTATAACGTAGAATTTAATAAATAACAAACTTAATGGCAGAATTGTAAATAAAGCTTCTTTCTAAATGAAAACAATTTCAGTCGACATTAATTAGCAAATAAACGAACAGTTATTGTGAACATTAAATGGTACAAAAACTGTATGTGTAATGTATTTTGCTCATAGAGTCATAAAATAATTAGCCATCTATTAACAGAATTATATGCTAGTCATATTACGATGACTCAGTACTTACATTTACCCTGCTAAATTTTTATGGTGAACTAATGGGTAATTGCGCTCCTGTATTGTATCATTTCTCATTTTACAGTACAAGTTATGATGGTGTTCTTTTTGGTAAGTTAATAAAAAGGTTAAAATATTTAGGGTTTTTTTTTACAATAATAAACATATTAAACATACTTTATTTTATAGCTATTAGTTGTGAGAAAATGTGACTAATGAAAAACGTTTTTCTTTTCAGGATGGACGAAAGGAAGGAGTTTAGACCTTTTTAGGTCTATGGATCTAGGTGAATATGATCATTCTTTTAATATAAATATAGTTACTAATTAATTATATAAACAATGATATGTAGAACCTATAAGCTAGAAAATTAGGACGTTTTTGTTAGTCCTTTCCCTGTCGCTCATAGTTTTATTGGATTCAAGTTACACACAAAAAAACATGTTCTCCATCACAATTGCGATGAAAACACGTTTCTCTTAATATTAACAAACGCTTTTATAATATTTTTTTTAAAATTTGAATGTTTAGTCCAAAATAGCTTTTTTTTACTAATATAAATACTCCATACAACAATAATATAAGTGAAATGTTTCAAATATATTTATAAAACCTATCATAACTGAGGTGCTTGGAATACCAAGAGCGCTCGATCATTGATAAATTTATAAATAATATAATATAAATTTTTTAATACAAGAAACTGAAAATTAACCTGATTATACAGCTAAACACATAATGATAAGTTAGAGTAAACAGCAGTAGCTAGTTAAATTATGAAGTTTAGTAAGAGATTTTTATTGCCTATCACACTGAGCATTTAATTCCCTACAATATTTTCACTGTAATATCTTTAGGGGTTGATTTTATTTATGTAAAATGAGAAATATATAATTAAAACTGTTCAATCAGTTTTTCAAAACTCTGTATTTCTGTGATAACAGCTCTTGAGTTTCATACACTTATCTCCCCAAAAAATTGTACACTTTAAACCAGTAAGTAATACGTCATACAACGCATAGTATAGGAGCATTACGTGAACTATCTGGGAGCAAAATTTTTATATCGGGTTTTAAAAAGGACAAACAATACCTTTTAGCCAAGAACGTTATTGATCAGGTTCCTCCTAATCCGTTTGTGATCCAATAAAAATATGTTAAATTAGTACCTCAATTAATATGAACTTATGTAATAAAAATAAATATAGCAGAAAACTTTCGTAAGAACAAGTAAAGAGGTCTTGGAAAATTTATTGCAGCTTAAAGACGTTTGACAAGTATAGAATGATACAGTATTATTGAACACTGAAGTGCCCAGTTAAGTTTCAAATAATTATGGATTGTCAATACTAAAATGTTAGTTATTAACGGTAGTAAATTAATCTAACAGTATTAGTATTTTTACCCAGGTTAGTTTCAATCTATAGTGGTCCCCCAGTCACAGTAATCAATAGGCCAGTATTTCCCAAGTTACAGGAGGTATTTTTGTCTTTTTCAAGACCTTTAATAAATAGTAATAAGGAAGCACAATGGCTCAGAACCTGTGCTAAGCATAGACCAACATACTCGTATAAGGCCAAACTATTAATCAAATGAATCTCCGAAGTAAAACCTTACTGCTCTTGAAATATAATAACGTGGGAGGGCAAGTTGAATATGAAATATGGCGACAAGAAAAAACATTTTTTTTTTAACTGACAAGCTATTGTACTTAGCATGACCGATGGGCACATAATACCGAAATCCCAATTAAGAATAGCTTTGATATCCCGATACAGTAAGACATGGAGCTTGTAATAAGAATAACGAAACGTATTAACCTTGAAACGTTTTGCTATGAACTAATGAAATAAATAAATATCTAGACTTACATTATTTCTACCTATACCTAGATGACCCATTTACAAAGCGATGGTATCGTTGAAATTACTTACTTCGAAATGACTTTATTATTAAAGCCGACGAGCTCGTTCGCTGCACCAAGCAATTTGGATGGCTTTAATTAGAACAGTTTGGTTTTCTTTGGTAAAATTCCTACAAAAACAACAAATATTTCGAAAAATGCCTTTCTTTTATTTTAATTGGAAATTTCAGGCTACAAATTGTTGAATTCACTATTATCAGTTTATTTAAATCAGAATGTGTGAAGAAAAGGTTAGGGAAGTCTGGAGAGCAAACGCATGAGCGACAAACAGAGTTAAAATCAAAAGAAAATGTCTCCTTACACGCTTCTTTCGGTGTCCGGTGTCCGTCATGGGTTAAATCTTCAAAATATTAAATCTACTTTGCCATTCATTTGCCTGTATTAAAATAACTTTAAAACATTTCTTGTGGCTCCGATTAGAATGTCACAGTGATATATTATTTTCCTAATTTAATCAAATATCTGAATACCACTTTTAATTTGTCATTTTATTCAATAATATGTCCACATCTCTTCATAAATATTTTATATTCCATAATTTAATTTACGTTAGAAATCTCTAGACATGAACAGTAACACAACTTTAAAACAGAACTCCAAACAATCTTTTAACTTCAACATTGTTGACTAATCTACTTTATACTTTTTTCTTTTATTTCCGACAACCTAATATTTCTTAATATCCTTTTCCCATGGTATAAATAAATCCTTATATTGCTCCTTTTTGGATAGCTACTTTCCATTCCTTTTGTTGGATAAAATAGGTGTTTTAAAAAAAAAAATGTCTCAATCCATATTATTTCTGTGCCCACTATTGAGAATTTATGGCTTGATTTATAATAAGAAACATTTCTTTTAGTTTTCGATCATTTTATTTATAAAAATGTGTTATTTCTTTATTGAGATGAATCAATCCAAAGCATTGCTTTCTTATTAAAAATACAGTGTTTTAATTTCAATATGAGATTTAAAGAAAAAATAAATATTTTTAATTTTCTAATTAGACTCGGGAATTAAACTCTTTAAATTGAAACTTTGATCTCTTGAAATGGATCTTTCTTAACTACTATCAACTGGATTGCTTTTTATTTTTCTTATTAATCACATCTCTTTCACTGTTTTACACTTATTTCTCAGCTACGATTAAAACAACATTCTTAAAGTTTATCATATAATTTAAATGCTTTAGATAATATTTTTTCACCTATCATTAAGTCCATTCCACAACAATAATAATCACAGCTAGTTCTTATACTGTGGTAAAAACATTAGTTTTAGCAAGTGTCCAAAAGCAATTATCACGTAGACATACAACTTAATTATATATTCTATCTATTAAGTTTGTTTTTTATACTAAGCTAATAATTTCCTTCAAGTTCTCTTTAAAACTATTTTTTGTCATTTTACATTTTTATATTCTGATAATTTGGTCCAATTCATACATTCGTTAATTTGAATATATACCTATACAATAATCATCCAAAGATATCAAAACTAACCTAGCAAAAGCATTCAAATTAAAAAAAGAAGATTTTCTACATAATTTTAATTCAAAAATGTTAAAAAGGAAGGAAATGAACGTTGAATTTACATTTTCTATTCAGTAGACGTCACAGATTTTATTCTGTTGATATAAATTTATTTCCCGACGAAAGTACTAAATATTGAATGAATATAAAGCGTTTGCCAGGTTTATGAACTGGAATAGCCACATTTATGACAATGTTTATTGGAGAAGAACATAAAAAAAAAAATAATATGAATAATGCATATTATTAGTTGGCCGGAGAAATATAACGTTTTGCTCTATTATGTGAACAAAATAATTGTATGAAATGGGCCAAAAGAGCATAACCATTGAAGTTAGATAACCTACATGGTCCATACAAGGTTCTTTGTATTATTGAAGGAATTATTGATATATTTATAAATAGTCTATATAGAATTGTTTAATGTATGATATCCTGGAAAGAGCTATTCCTCCCACCGACTCCTTTCTGCTTAACCCACTAACCTCTCCAGCATTCCCCCCTGGCCAAACATCCAGGGACTTTGTTTTCTGACTCCAGTCGTTTGTGTTTTCAGGCCTTTGCGCCGGATTGACGACGAATGGAGACAAATGGTAATAACAAACCAATCAATCAAATTTACAAAAAAATATTGACTATTGACAACTTAGAATGTTAAAGGATATCTACTCGGGTAAGTAAAATGATTTTTCTTTCCTTAGAAGTTCGCCTTTTGCCTGGGAGAAGTTGTGAAGGAACACTTTGACAAACTCAGACTTACTCGAAAGGATAGGTAAATTATGTCATTTTTCAAAAACTAATAAAAACGAAACTGACCATGACTTGATCATGACAGCTTTAACTTTCCTTTCCCCTTTTATTTGTGAATAAAAGTGCATGTTCTTCACTTTCTAACTGTCATTTAATGGTTTTTCCATTGCTTCCTCTCTGTTGAATACCATGACTGTTTTTATTTTTTGAAGTTAATTCTTTTTTTGTGTGTCAAACCGTAAGCCATTTTTCAAGCCTTAAAATACTTTTAGGTTTCTGGCTTCAGGGTGCTTTCTGTCAAATTAACATTGCTTTACCATGGGACTTTCTTATTTTCCAGAAGATCCTTAGAAGTAAGTTCCAAAGATGAGGTACAGGTATTTGTGAAATATTCACATTTTTATATACTTTAATAAATTATATAACAATAACTAAAAAAAAAGAAAAAAAAAGTGGTTTCTAGAAAATATCAGCATTATAAAGTTAAATTATATTTAAAAAATACTATACGTTGAGAGAAATAAAAATTGTAATTATGATTTAGGGTCAATAAAATGGGCGTAATTATACAAACTTGTACTACTTTCCCTTTTAGATTATAAAAATAAATTACAATACAATAAATTACATTATCTTTTAATGCATTTACTGTGATTTTATCGAAATATAAAACAATAATAATAATAGAAAGCCAGTAAAAATCTAGTATTTTTCTTAATTTCGATATATATTATGGAATTAATAGCGTCATCATAAAATGATATCTCCAAGGTGTCAAAGTATAGTGGACAATATTTTCATCTTACAGCCATTATATTTCAATTAAATTTACATTTTATTATTTGCGAAATTATAAAAAGGGGACTTCACATTTTTTCACTTTCACATATATGATCATTATAAATATTTCAACAACTCTAGGGATAATTGAATATAGGTGTTAATAGAAGTCAATGAAAACAGTGAAATGATAATAAAAGAGAGAAAGGTGGTATGATGGAAGTAGTTCTCTGACATAAAATTTATTTTCATTAAGACGAATAGAAGCAAGAGAAACAAACTTTGACCAAATAAATATTACTTTGACTTCGTAATAGAACATTATTAACGTGTATTTTATAATTACCTTCCATAAGTCAATAGATATTTATTGTATATGAACATCATCGGCAGAAATCGTGGTGGATTTGAAATTTATGTACAAACCCCAGAAGAACAATTATTACTCGTGACCAATTTTTAAATATTCTTTTAGTAAGGTTCCTTCCTAAATAACTATTTTTTTATTATTTAATATATATTAGTTGATTTTATTATTTGAATGACTGGGGAACTCATTTAATTAAATACTCTACATAATTATGTAGCAATGTATAATCATGCATATTTACCCTCCAAGTGACACGGAGACTTTGAAAACGATGATTTTTCATTCAATGTATTTAATTGGAGATCAGGGGCTCATATTCTCATGATGGCACGTATTCACAATTTGACGTGAAATTGTACTCATTTGAATATATATGTGTATATACGTAAATATTTTCCTAACCCCGTAAAATAGAGATCTTTCTGACATATCTTACTTAGCATAGAAATTCTGTGAGATTTTTTAATATTTGTCAATTATTTATTTCCTTAAAGGAGCTTTGCTACTTTGATGGTATTGCTCATTTATATATAAACTAAAGTAAAAAAGTTAGAAAAGCAATACGTAGAACAAAAACACAATTAAAATAAAAATACACAATATTGAACAAAAGTTCGAATAACTAAATTATCTTGGTATTAAAACGTTTAAATAGTTTTCAAAATTATAGATATTGAAATAATAATGACGGACTCGTGAAATAAACTTTGCTAGAAAACGGTGATAACCCATAGTAACCTGTCCCAATTAGCTTTAGTAGCGGAAAGTGGACCTCAATAATAGATAAATAAAAATACATTCATAAAATGCAAATTGTTAAAACTTAAGATTGTAAGGGACACAGTCCGGAGGTATTTAGAGATTTCATTCTATTCTACTGGCTAAACAGGTGTATATATATTTCATAAGGTTGTAAGTAATCAAAACAAGAATTCACTAACAGTACACAACGATTTTCGGTCGGGTTCTGAAAGCTGAAATGATGAAATGGCCGTAATTTATTTGCCTGATATTTATTATGTGTTTTCAGTTAACAACTAGAGTAATGCTCCAGTAATTGTGCAATTTTCCCATTTCGGCTAATATAACAATCCTGATCGGATGAACATTTTGTGGGCTGAGAACTGGAACGACTTGAAGTGTAACCTTCATCAGGTATATAATATGAGGCGTACCGTTAAATGCAAACCGTAATTCAAACATCGCATTCTATTATATGCGTTCCTTTAGTATCGATTTCCGTGTTGTTCATCCAATTTTCCGCTAACTGGTTGGCTGTGAAACGGTTCAAAGCGGGTTCTTGCGGTCTGCGAGCGTACTGCGGTAGTTTTTGCTGCATTTTACTGCCGCCGAGGGTGATAACGATATTGGATTATTATCAACAGGATTTAGTAAGTGCTTACCGCTAGCTCCATTTCATACGGCTTAGTTCCATGGGAGCTCAGGTTAATCGTGTGAGTTAAGGGGGAAGAACTCTAGGTGACGAGGGTTCTAGGAAGTAAGGGATTTATTAAGTGAAGAAAACACATTAAATAAAATATATGTAGTCCCACGCTGGTTACAAAAAGGTACCTGTAGATAACTAGCACAATTAGTCATAGGATCACAAAGTGGACGTCAAATTTAATTTTTATTTTTATCTCCTTTAATATAAAATATTAAACAAATATGAAGTATATAACAATAAAATATTTGGCCAAAGGAACGTTTTTATATAAGAAATAAAACTAAAATATTGCATGGACACCAGTTGAGACAGATTTTCCGTAAGGGAAATCAGCTATTGAGGGCGATTTTCGAATATTTCCTCAACTATCCAAAAATTCTACCGAGAAGATGACGAAAACGAGGGCCGTTCAAAGTTATAGGTTGGTGAAGTTCGTTAATGGCAGAAATTGGAGTAGTGGGAGGGGGATTTAGATGGGGGAAGTTCAAAATATCTACGTTATTAAACGTTGGATAGAAAAATGGTATCAAATAATTTTTATTGCAAATTAAAAATTCTATAAATGTTTTTATACGAATTTTTTCGCTATCTTCATTATTAACCAAGGTATTAGCTTTCATGATTCAGTAAACACCCACTCCTATTCATGCCATATTAATAATAAACTGTTATATCCTGAAGAACTTCATTCGAAGCTTAAATACTAAATATTGTTCTCATTGATTTTTAGCAGATTTCCCTTAAGGAAAATCAGCTATTGAGGTCGTACTCATGACGCGATTTTCGAAATATTCCTTCAAATGTCCATCGATCCTACCCAGGAGATGACGAAAATGAGGTCCGTTCAAAACTATATATATATCTATATATATATATATATATATATATATATATATATATATATATATATAGAAATATATATATATATATATATATATAGAGACATATATATATATATATATATATATATATATATATATAGAGATATATATATATATATATTTGTCTGTTAACGCTCTAGCGGTCGCAATTTTTGTTTTATCGTCACCAAACTCGGTATTTAATCGTTTTATGTAAAAAGGAAGATCAAGTTCGTTAACGGCTGAAATCGGACCAGTGGGAGGGGGGGGTTTAGAGGAGGGGATTTTCAAAAATTCGAAATATCTCCGTTATTATGCATCGGATCGAAAAATTGTATAGAACCAATCTTATTGCAAATTGAATTTACTATAAATATTGTTATATGCATTTATTCTCTATCTTGAATATTAACCGAGATATTTGCATTTGTAATCTGCGTGTGATCACCAGTAGGCTATGTTCGGGCTTTCCGCCGAGAGCTCTGGTGGCCATTTCCATAATTATTCGTCCCTCGTGAATAGGTTTAGAGGTTAGGTTAACTGTTTTTTGGGGCTAGAAACTTCTGGGTTATTACGCCCTAAATAATGTTTTAGGTTTAAAGGTTTCTTACTACTACAGTTGTTATTAGACAGATTTCTCTATTGTAAAACTTCACGTGGGAAATCTGCTCAGTTTACGCAGCCCCTGGGTGACGGACTTTTTTATTTTGTGAGATATATGAATATACGTTGGGTGATGACGTCATCAATACTGATTTAACTTCTTTCTCCAAAATGTTTATATGGCCTATACCATAATCAAGATTTAACCGTTTCGAGGGGAGGGGATTCGAAAATTAACAATATCTCCATTCTTATGACTCGGATCGAAAAATGAATGGTTATATAACCATTCTTGTTAAACTATTGATGCTGGAAGACCTACTTAGTTTACGCAGCCTTCTTCTCTTTCATCTACTTGCCCTATAAATAATATTTGTGCGTGGTTAATTAAATTAAAATGATTGAAGTACATTTTTTTTTCGTTTAAAAATTAAAATTATGGACACCCATCTATATTATTTGGTCATTCTGCCATCACTCGAAATCCCGTGTAGTGATATATTACTCTTAATATAATTCAAACATTATAGAAACACAAAAACGCATTGTGAGTGTTTTAATTTGATTCTTACATTTAATTAAAATACTATTATTTATTAATTAACGTCCACTTTTTGCAACTATAGATAATTGGGACTAGTTATCTACAGGTTACAACACTTTTCTAGCCAGGGTGGGACTAAGGATTTTACTTGGTGCGCTCTTCACTAAATACATTCCTATTGCCTAGGTGGGAATGAAACTCGCCACTCTAGGTTTTACCATGTGAGATTAAGACCAATGACAACACACAAAAATAAAAAAAATAAATTATACATAAAAACATTTAAAAACTAAACCATAGATTTCATATGAATTTGATAATAAGCTGAAAAATCCAATGAATTAGTATATGTTTTAAATATTTTGAAGCATTTAGAGCGCAGATTTTAGGCTTCACTAAATAGACTCTTAAAAAAATGATATTAAAGTTATATAACTTTTCGTTTCGAGCTGATTGGAATGATTTATTTAAATTGTTGTGACGTAAAATTCTTAATAGTTTTAATAGACAAGATATACACAAGTAGCAGTTAATGCCCCAAGTAGGCCTCTTGATACTTGTTATTTATTCACATAACCCACTCATTATGCAGCCAATGATTTCACAACATCTAGAAATAATTTCTAAACAAGATTTAAGCTAAATTATACCAGGATACAATCTAATAATAAAATAACATTAATTCAGTTCAAATACTTACATTAAATTTACAATGTATGATATACGATGGAAGTAAAATGGGGTATGTCGAGATTTTGTAATTATAAACTGGATTCAGAATTTTCTCCACATTATTTCATTAGTGGTAAAAGCTTCCTCTGTCCCATAGAAGTTTGTACATATTTATCATGTTAAACCTACATTAAAATAACTTCTTCAAAAGGAAATATCTAGGAAATATACTGCGATTCTTTATATGACTGGTGATTTGATTCATCATTAAGAAGGATACAAAAACGAGACTTCAAAAACAGTTTCAGTGGAGCATTTTTGAGATAAGAAACAACTTAATCAATGGTTCACAAAACTTCAAAAGCCCATGTTCTAAATAAGTTCTGAACATAAATTCAACAGCAGTTGCCTAAAATCAGCTTCTAAAAGTAACAGTATAAATTTGAATTGAGCCAGAGATTTTTAAAATAACGGTAGGCATTCATTCAAACATTCAGAGTCTCTGAAAAACTAAGTATAACCATAAATACATGAATACTTAGCGTAATCTCTTGTCTCGATGATGTACTAAGGTAAACTACTGAAACTCATTAACATTCTAACCACTATAGTTACATCTGAACGCTACCTAGCAAAACCTTAGGCCTTTCAATACATTCAGTAACTACTCAATCTTTTTGCGAATTCTTAGTTTCTACCAGTCCACTTCTAGGGCATTGACTATTTGCATCTCCCTTTCCAGAGGAACGGCATCTACTTTTTATTGGACAACCGCAGAGATCCGTTCTTTTAACATAGCTTAACTACCGGAGTCTGGCATTATCAATTGTGTAAATGCTAGAGATAACGGCATTAGTTTATGATTAAAAATATTCAAAGCATTTGTGGGGAAAGCTCTAGGTTTTTCCATGATAAGAATTCATTTTTACAACTGTAGGATGCGATTACCCTAATAGAAATGATAAAATATTAATGAAACAAAATAAACGCTCTTGTTTTTTTTTTTTTTTTTTTTTTTTTTTTTTTTTTTTTTTTTTTTTTTTATTTTTTTTTTTTTGCTATTCTTGTGTTCTTTTAAGGATTCTGAAATTTTCTTTTAACAATTTGAACGGAACTCTGATCAGTAACCATCACAAACATTCTTAACAAAATCATAGTGAAACATTTTACCTACCGGTAGGAATTGGATATTGTAACTTACAAATGAAAAGAAAATATTTTTCTTATTATGGAATTCAAATATATTGAGCTTCCTGAAAAAACTGACGGAAATTAAAAGCGTTATTGAAGTAATAAAATGTATATTCAATTAAAACAATAACATTCAAGAAATGATAAGGTAACTAAACATTGTTATTCAACATTTCTACCGCAATAATCTGTAATTTCCTTCATTCATTCAGGCAGAACAACTGTTAACTATTTAATACACTGGAGTTATAATTTAGAAATAGAACGAACTGTGCGTCAACTAGTCCTAATAAGTGTAGAGTATTAAAAATCGTATACCAGAACTGCTTTAGGTGAACAATTTACCGTTTGGTTGATATTACTGTTTTAAAAATTCAATTTTACTATTAGTTGCCTTGAGGATACACACCACAGTATTGAACAGTATTAATGTCTATGAACTGAAAAGAAGGTGATTGAAATAATAAAGAAAATGTGGTAAATAAAGGTGAAAGATGTATAAAACAGAAATAATTCAAGAAAAATTGTATTTCCTTCACAGAATTTAAGAACTGAGGACGCTCATTAGATCTTCTTTCAAATGATAGAAATTGAGTACATTTTAAGCGCTGAAGGTAGTACTTGGCCTGGCTAAAAATATATATTATAAAGGCAGTAGTTTTTTCATGCATTCTCCTAATTTTGATGCTAGTAGAGTTGTAAATCGTATATCACAAATTCTTTGTTTTTCTTAATCTGTTCCAATGATAAACGCGAAAAACGGAATAATATTTAAGTACTTTTACAATAAAATAAAAGTTTCGGAAAATATATGGTATACTTCTACTTCATCTAATTCAATATTAATACACTGAAGAAGGTTTGCTCTTTTCAGAAATTGGCAATCAACCACTTACATCTGTAAAGCTTACAATTAGAGGAAGAAATATCTCAATGTAGATATTGTTCTTAACTTTTTAAGTCCATTGTTAACGTTTCAAATTGAGGGAATTATATTTTTAAGAACGAGTATTTAAGCAAGTCTAAAAAAATAATTGGACCTTTATTTTTGGATACCTAAACCCTTTTATTCTTATTGCTTACAGCATATATATGCTTTATATATATATATATATATATAAATGAAAAATTTCTACCAGCTGATTTTGCTTTCCCCCTGGCATTGTTGTGGTGGAGTTGGGTTGGTAATAGGATGATGGCCTATAGCGTCGTGTATTGAAGAAGAACGTGGGAGAAGAGTTGAAACCCCAGTATGTAAGGTAGATGGCCTACTTACTCGGCTACCATCCTACTATCCCCCACCCTCTCTCTCTTGCTAGATTGTATGTCATCTACCGACTGGATTACGCTCTCTCTCTCTCTCTCTCTCTCTCTCTCTCTCTCTCTCTCTCTCATGTTCCTTTTTTTTATCTCTTCCATCCGCTGTAGTTTAAGGCCAGCGGTACAATCAAATCTCTTTTTCTGATTACTGACAAAAGATCAGTAGATCCTCCTCACAGCTCTTACTAGCCAAATAGAAAGGAAATAAGTATTACTGTTGAGAATACATATGTTATACATTGAAAAATTCTTCGGAAAATACCCGACGCAAGACTCACTCCTCGTGGCTACAGACTACAATCAATCGAGACAACTGAAAAATACTCAAACATCGAAGTCGACATTAGAAAAAGGCGAATGAAAAAATCTTCGGGCACATAGACAGACTACCGGACACTCGACTAACAGAAAGGATGCTAAACTACATATCATCACTCAAAGGCACAACGCCATGGTTAAAAGAAGTACCAAAAGACATTCGAAATGCCAACATAACCGACAAATCTGACAGAAACTCCTTCCACAACAAAGTGAACAAATGGGAAGTCAAGCCAGAGCAAGAAGACCAAAATCCTTTTGATTTAAATGGTCTGATGAAAGAAAATTGGCATTCTTCAACAGAATGAAGGAATACTGGCGAAATAAGAAAAACACCAATAATTGAGTCAAAGTGCTTAACGCTTTCCAATATTGGGAAAATACGCAATGAGGATGGGGATTTAGTCTCCGAAAGCGCTCAGCGTTTATAAGAAATGAAATTGTGAGGAGCCATAAAAAAGTTTTGTGATTAACCATTCATCACCCTCACCACCAGCTAAAAATAAATATGTAAAATAATTGGATTAATCTAAGTTAACTATAGTTCATTATCGAAATCTGCATAGGATATCTCATATTCCTCTCTAGAAACATTTAATAACAAGAAATACTATTCAATGATCGTATAAAATAAGTAGGTGCATATTTGTATGCATGGCATTTGCATATGTATGCCCTCACATAAATAGGAAAAGCCTTATAAAATGTTCAACCGATTTTGGCAAAAAATTGGATTGTATCTTCTATTTTGCCACATTTGCTTCTAAGCTTGGCTAACTTAATATATCAATTGATGTAATTTATATTATACATTTGAATACCACCTCCCGTACCCCATCTAGGAAAAAGGAGGATAAGTATGTAAATCGTCATGATAAGTTTTCCAATTTCCGCCAGACATCAAATCCTCATCCGTAATCTTAACCATTAAATTCTTATTTGACTAATCAATAGGGGAAAGTATTCTATTTTCAACTTTCGCAAGTAATTTT
This sequence comes from Riptortus pedestris, assembly GCA_019009955.1. Classification (NCBI taxonomy): domain Eukaryota; kingdom Metazoa; phylum Arthropoda; class Insecta; order Hemiptera; family Alydidae; genus Riptortus; species Riptortus pedestris. The sequence goes on from CM032228.1 coordinate 45,934,409, forward strand.
AGTTCTATATTCTGCATTGCTATAATAGTTTACTAGTGCAGATGAATCGGCAAGATCTTTGCTATTACTTGGAGTTATGTCAATGCGAAAGAGTGTTCGTCGTTAAGATTGGAAAAGTAGCAGTTCTTCATTGATTAAGTTTTTGAATTGAAACCAAGTTTTTGTGTAAATACTGTATTACTGAGATTTCAACCTTAATCCCATACGGATTACCGGTGAATTTATTTAAGGAAAAATTCCTACAGGTTGCCTCTGGATTCTTCTTGAACCGTTCAATGAGAGAGAATTACTTATCTATATTTATCCCCAAGTGTCTTATCACGGACTTGATTAATTTGTTATGCAAAATTTAGATTTTTATTCAGAATTAGCATTTGGTTTTGAGTTTCAACATAAAGACTGGCGTTGCCGAAGACCTCGTGAAACGTAGAGTATAGCTATAAAATGTTATGCTGCGTACTAAGAGCAACATAAGATTGCGTTACACCATGGCATTTCCTTTGGCTAATATTATTTCTCTAAAAATGGTTTAACTTGTTTGCAGTATAAATCTTTCCAATAATAAATTCCAAGTACATTTCAAAGTCTGATTGGTCGGCAGGACCTCTCTCTCACTCACACACACACACACACACACACACACACAAACACCTAATTTCTTTCATTTGATACTGCAATAAAAAACTTATAAGATGTTAGAAAAATAAAAAAGAAGGATATTTCTATTTTAAAATATATTAATTAAATTATTCATAAGATTTCAAAAAGAAAAAAAAAATATTTAAATTCTGTGAACAAATTTTAATTATTTAAAAAAAAATAAGATGATTAAGTGTAACGTCTAGAATGGTATGTCCGTAAATGTTTAATGGATATTGGATCCTTGGTTGTTTTGTGAAGTGGTCTTTATATTTCAAGCTCTAATGCAGAAATGAACTTAAAAAAAAAGCTTGTAATTTTTGCCGCAATTTATTATTCTTTCCTAACACAGGAGAACTGAATATTGTCTGAATATAGCATGCCCATCACGAAATAAATTCCTAATAGCCCAAGAGGCAATACATCAACCTAAATTTATCAAAATGTATATTGACAATAATAAATATCTATATTTGCTGAGCGCTTTAGAGTTTAAAACTTTCAACCTTATAACGTAATTAAAATATCACAAAATAAATAGTCTTGTTATAATTAACATATATTCATCACTTCAGAATAAAAAACAATCACAACGTGGCTACAATATGTATTAAAAACAAAACGAATAGAGTGAGTCAACACTCCCTGATCATTATTGATATACAATAAATGCTTTAAAAAATATTGAAAAACTATTGCAATAGGTCTTCATTGAGGTTCTTTTCTGAGACAATATCAGAGAGTCATGTAAAAGCTAGAAGTATGTTTAGGGAAGTATCGGCCAAAAACCTTAAGACACGGTCAATAACTTGATTGTACTAATGACAAGGATCATGGCAGCCTAATCCTAAAAATCCTAATAAACACAGCAAGTACAAGCATAAAACTAACAAAACCAAACTAACCCTAATAAAACTATGATAAGGAAGGTGGAATGTACCATTTTGTAATTCCCTGATAACTGGTTCAGCGGGCTCTCATGTATTTATTCATTGAAGTACCTATGAAGGAATGTTTAGAATAGTGTTGACATGAACAACCTTGGTCAATATGGCTGGACGGGAAGGTATCGAGACTGCAGGTAGTGTAAGTTATAGACTAGGTGTAGGTTGTCTGATAACGTGACCCCAAACAACTTATCAGGCTTCCTGTCCTCTCCTATCTTCTTCCAGGACTTTGCCCCTTCCATTGTTGCCAGTAGCTAGTCAACAAATCGAAAAGTTTCATGCAAATCATTTTAAAACGAAAATCTTCGCCCGTGAAGGTCCAAGACCTGCTGCACGGGTCCGGTGGGAAGTGGTGGGTTTAGAGGTAGGCTTAGCATATTTCCATCAGTATTTTGGTGCCATTACAAACAAAATGTAGTCACTCTAAATTTATGTTGCCAATGACCTTACAGTGCAGATTGGGCACCGGGAGAACAGATAGAAGTCCACCATAGAAGCCCACTAAACGCACAGCTAAATAAACTGTATTGTGCAATCTCCAGGTTCCCGACTATAAATCAAAGCTTTATCCAATTTAACCGCCACCACCTTTATGCACAGAATTATTAATATCGCTGTACTTTAGCCTTCCACTAAGCCTATTTGATTACATGTATGGTACTGTGCCCTGCCAAGCTAAAATCTAAATAGTCGTTTAAAAATGAACTTGTTCTCCAAATATTATGACTAATTATACATAGACTAATAATGACTTTCTCAGTCATAGAGTTTGTCTATCTGAATTGTCAATAAGCTTTCAGTAATACTTGGGCTAAAAACAAGTATGGTCTGATAAAAATATTACATAAAACTACTTTCTCGTACTATTGAAATATGATTCCGAAGTCCAACAACTTAAATTAAACCTAATTTTAATTATTGATTACTTAGGGTAATGATGGATTTGTATGTTGACAGCCAATTAAACTAAATACCAGAAAATTGCTAATCCACTAATACAATACTGTTAGTGTTATCCTTGGCCCTATTTTTGTGTTAAATTAGTACCTAAACGTAGGTAATATTTCCTTAATTTGGGGTCAGTAAATGAAGTTAATCTCACGAAATATCTTGGTCAAAAAAATTATTTGGCATGTTTCGGTCTCATCATGCTACTTCTTCAGAGTATCATTCAGAGAGACACCTTCACACTAGTGACCTAGAGTTAGTAAACTATTCTGAATACACTCGCCTCTTTGGTTGGAGAATATATGTGACTGACCAATGGGGCGATAGTCTATGTCGGCGAGTACTCCTCTAGTGGGAAAATTTAAGCCACTCAAGACGTGGCATATTGACCTCGAAACACGCAGTGAATTATATAATAAAGAGAATTTAGGGTGAAAAAGAATTTTATTTGCTGACACTGCCAACAAATATAGAAGATATTATCAAATAATTTTCTCAAAAGTAACTCGTTGAGGAATATATTCATTTCCTTGCCATATAAGTGGGTGCACTTTCATGAGTTTCCCCCGTGCATTCATTCATATGTAGTGGGAGGAATAGAAACTCAAAATTTAGGACTTCAAAAAAAAAAATTAATTCTAAAAAGTATGCTCTAAACATAATTTATATTAAGTAAGCCAGCTTGAGTATTAGCTAAGATAATTATTAATATATATTTTGATAAATTCATGTCAAAGCTAGAAAAATACAAATAATGCCTGTTTAGCTAGCCACAAGTTATTAAATGATTCAAAAAGGAAATGTTGTTCTTATATATATATATATATATATATATATATATAGAGAGAGAGAGAGAGAGAGAGAGAGAGGGAGGGAGAGAGAGAGAGAGAGAGAGAGAGAGAGAGAGAGAGGGAGAGAAGGACCTAGTGTTTTGTATTGGTTCCTCTAGCAAAGTAATTCAGTGTTTTAATAAAGTAGACTACTCCCCCCCCCCTAAGACGAACAATTATTTTGGCTATTACCTATTATATTTTTTCTAATTATTATTTATTAACGTCCACTTTTTGCAACTCAGGCTAATTGGCACGGGTTATCTACAGGTTACCACCATATTCTAGCCAGGGTGGGTTTTTAGGATGTTATTTAATGAATTTCGTCACTAAATAATTTCCTTCGAATTCCCTTGGAATCGAACTCGCCACTGTAGGTTTGCTATGTGAAAATTGTTTAAATAAATTTTAAATGAAATGAATTATATTTAAAACAGTTCAATACAATGAACTCTATATTGTTCCAAACGTCATAAAATAATATAAAGCTGTAAAAAAATTATATAAATAATAATAATCTATGCCTTACTGCATAGATTGGCAAACAGTTTTTATCCTATTATGATGATACCTACTGCTAAAATGGCACTTTCATGGCATTCATTAATCAACAAAACTTGTACTATGGATACAGTGAATTCAAAATTCGGTTCAGGCTATTTTGAAATAAACAACAATCTCTAGTTCCACAAAGAGTAGGAAAAACCTTTTAATAATTTGAGACATTTAATAAAAAAATTGCGATGAAAAATGACATTTAACACTGCGCATTCAATTTAGTTAATAAGTCTTTTTCCCAGCAGTATTCAAATAACACCTTATGTTTTTACGCAAAAACTACATTTTTTCTCCTACTTTAAGATTATAAAAGTATTTTGCCTTGGGATGTATTTCATTGACAATAAGAAGGAATAATTTAAATCGTTTGTATATAATCTCCTTAAAGCAAACTCTTCTTTCAATCTGTAAAGGCTCCAATAGAAGTCTAATTTTATCTGTTAATATCCTTTCAAACTTAAGTTGATTCACTTCACGGGTTATATTCAGATTACCATGTTTTTCTATCCAGGAATTTGACCACCCTGGAATCCACCCCTAATCTAACCAGCTATTCAAAGTTTTCTAAGAATATTAATAGCTAGGCTTTAACCCAAATTACTAAACTGAACCCTATATAAATATAATTAACACCAAAACTCGATCAGTTATTGGTTAGTTGTCCTTTATTGCAAGCGTGAACCAATTAAAGGGCGTATTATTTCATTATATATAAAGGCATTAGTTACTGAAATTGCATCATGTTTTGAAAGATTTTTCCTCTAATAATTTTCCTTTTGAAAGGAAGCATTAGTTAAATAACACTTATTTTTTTTTAAACAAATGGGGTACCTTATTCACGAAAAAACCTTAAAGTAGGCCAGTATTTGTGTAGTTGCAGTAGACAAGATTGCAACTAATTGCATTGTTGGATTTGCATCCACTTTCCGCCACTTGCAACAGAGTCTATGCACCGATGCTTTTATTAAACACTATGGAAATTGAAATACATATTCATAGGCGGTATTTAGTAAAGGCGTCTATTTATTTCTAATGTGGCACAAATACATACTAGTTTTAACTTTATGTTAAAGTATTTTCTTAGTTTGAACATACTCTACAAATTTCATTTACAAAACAGCTCGAAAAGTATTAAAACTTCGGTTAAACTACTATTGATAGCTTTCCATGTTTAATTTGTCTTTTTTATTCTATTCTAAATATTTTAATATTGAGCACCAAGCCATCAAAAGTTTTTACCAGGAATAAAGCTTGTTTAGAAAAAACAAATTGGTTTATTACATTCCAGTCTGGTATAATAAGCACAGCATGACACAATTCCAATGATTTTAAAAATAATTGTGAGGCCTCAGTTAAATCTAAGCTAAACCATATCTCCAAAAACCAAGAAGTTATAGTGTTATATCAGAAATACATAAAAATTTCATAATAGGGGTGACAGGAATTTTTTACCAAGCAAATAGATTTTTTCAAAAGAAGTAACAACTATATAATCATAAGCTATAATAAGCAATGGATATAGTTGAATGTATAAATTTCGTTATATTCACTCATTTACATTACCTTTTTTTTTTATTTAAAAAATATTGATTCTCTTCTTCAATGTGGATCAGTGAGGCATACTCATTTTAATAATTTATATACATATTTATGTGTGTGTATGTCTATATATATATATATATTTATATATATATATATTTATATATATATATATATATATATATATTTATTTATTTATTAACGTCCCCTTTTTGCTACTATGGCTAATTGGGACGGGTTATCTACCGGCTACCACCATTTTCTGGCCAGGGGGACTAAGGATTTTATTTAATGAGTTCGTAACTGAATAAATTCCTATTTGCCAGGCGGGAAACGAACTCGCCACTCCAGGAAAGCCAACGCTTTAACTCACACGGATAATCTGAGCCCACCTGTCTTCTATTTTTTTTTTCTTTTAAACGAAAATCGTCGAATGTTGATAACGATGTATTGATTCCGGTCACGTCTTCAAGGTGTTTGTATTTTCAATATAAATCTCTCCTCTATAAGTGTAATCACTTGTGAATTTTTCTTAATTAAGACAGTATTATAAATGAATTTAGTTTTCAATTTATTTTGGTATTTGAGTCAAAGATTTTTATCTAATTTTTTTTTTGTTTTGGTAAATTATGACTAAGTGCTAATAAATTATTTTTTATAACATCCATATCCCGCGGCACTTGTTGTAAGGATTCCTCTTTACTCAAAAGGACACGAGATGTTTCGTGCTATTAAATCCGGTATAAAGTGTGCCAGCATAAAAGGCGAACTGGTTTTGAGAGGTCTGCATTGCAGGGAAGCCCTTGTATGAATAAGGGTCAAAATTTAAATGAAATATCAAGCCCCGACTTAAGTAGTAGGGAAGAGACTCAAGCCGGACTTGCCCCTGCTGAGAAAGTGGGACACCGCAGATATTAGCACGGGGCAGCGAGTCTGCAATCCACGACGTGCATGCCAGCCTGCCTGGTCTGCATCCAAACTCCCGACAAGTTGTCTCGGGACTCATGAAAGTCTGAAGAGCTGGGGTAGTTTCCTCGTCTCCGCACAATCGTTTGTGAAAACCACTTAAGAGTTCCGGCTCGTAAACTGCCAGGAGTTGCATGGATGAGTGGGGTCACTTCAAGTCACTGAAATGATGGCTTGAATTGTTGTTGAACAAAGGCACAAAGACTAACAAGGAAGGATATACAAATCATCTTCCTGTATTCGTTTACAGGATACAATAAAATGTTTCGTTCATTTGCCTCCCCTAGAATATGAACCTTTAACATCGTAAAAACGATTTAAAGTAACATATATCAGCCTTTTCTAATATAAAAGTAAAACAACACATGAAAGGAATGCATCTGAAATTTCAGTTCTCTCTCTCTCACTGAAATGTCCACTTTCAAACATAAGACATTTCCCACATTTTTATATGATGAGCTCTAAAATAAGACTCTCCAGATGTTTAGTGGTGGTGAAAAATGTCGGTGAATTCAATTTTAAATAAATAATAATTTGATGATAATTGCACATAATAAAACAACTATTTTGATTTTTTTTAACTGTTAACAAACTTGAAACACTTCAATGGCTTATGGGAACTCTTTACGGGACATACCGGCGTACAAAAAGAAAAACAATGCAAGGACGTCAATGGTCATTTAAATCAATACTTACAGCTTCATGTGCATATGGTTAAAGCAGCTCCAATCTCATTGGCGAATCTTAGATAACCTAAAAAATCATGATAATTCCGTAAATCGATGTAAACTTCTTTTAAACGGTGATATTAAACATTGCAAAGCTTCAAGTCTAAAATTAGTTAACCCCTCGAACTTTATGTAGCACGTTACCCACTATGAGATGGCGAATTTTTACATTAGAAATAGTGAAACAAATTAATAAGATTATTATTTCTGGTCTTATAACCAGAGATAAGTAAATCAGTTGTTTATATATTGTTGATATTTTTATGAAAACCAAATTCATAAAAATACTTTGTGGTTTGTGATTGAAGTAGAGGTTAGGCTAATGGTTTCTGTTGTTTGTTTCAGATCCCAGCGGACATGGGGCCGCCGTGAGCAGCTGCAGCCTTGGAGCCCCCAGGCCCCGGTCCACACCAGCTGAAAGGGAAGATGAAATTTACCGGAGACTCTGAGATCCTCGGGCTCCCTGTCGACACTCTCATGAATCCGTGGAGTAGCCAAGAGCACATGCTCATTGATGGTAATTCACAGAAACTGATGCTAGGAGAAGAGGATGACTCCAATTCAAAGTCGGGGATGGACGACCTTGATCTCCTCCTGACCTCGACCCAGTCATCGGAACCCAATAATAATAACCTAGCCGAGTTAAAACCTCTCCCGCCGTTCACGGGCTACACTGGCCACTTGAGCATCAACGGGATCTCTGGTCATCACTACCATACAATTGCGAGTGCACCAAGCCCTCCACGAGTGGAGGCTAACAATAACTCGTCTGAAGCGACTAACCAAAACACCATTTATTACGCGGATCAAGTTGTCAGTTCATCTACGATGGACTGTACCTTGGAAAACATCAAGACGGAGGCTGTAGACTACAACAGCCTTCTTGCACCGGACATTGAAGACATCGCTGCCATCATCGGATCTGCGATTGCGGACACTACAGTTCCAGGTTCCAACAACAACAATAGCAATGCTAGTAATGGAGAGACGTCGAGAGACAGCTGGCAGATAGACATCGACGCTTGGATTGACACGGCGTGTAGTCAAAGCACGGGGAACGGGAAGGCGATAATTTCGGCAGAAAGTTTACAGGAGTTCGTCGCCAATTCCGGATTCGGAGTGGCATCGCCTCCTCTGACATACGGAGGGATCCACGTGAAGCGGGAACCTGCTTCGTCGTACATGCCTCTTCTGCAGAGCAGGTTGCAGAACGGACCACCAAAAGGCGAGATATCCTACGGCCTAGTGTCGGAGTGTCCTTCGCCATCTTCATCCACACCCTACCTCGCGCACTCGCCGCCCGGACATGTAGTCAGTACTTCGGACTTAGTGAGGTACACCCCTGTCCACAGTTCGCGACCATCCCCCGAGCTGCAGGTCTCCTTCCCCCATACCACGACACCTGGGAAGAAGAGCAAAGCCAAGTCCAAGTCCAAGTCTGCGGCGGCGACGAGCACAGTGCTCTACACGGAGCAAGGACTCGGGAAGGAGAAGCCAGTCCACAGGTGTACCATCTGCAACCGGGGCTTCCTCAACAAGTCCAACATCAAAGTCCACCTTAGGACGCACACGGGCGAAAAGCCGTTCCGCTGTGAGGTCTGCGGGAAGGCGTTCCGGCAGAAAGCCCACCTCATCAAACATGCACAGATTCACAAGAGAATAGGGAGGGACTGACAATCAGTTCCCCACTATCCTGTTTATATGTACATACAGAAATTTATTTATAACAGATCTCTAGACGACCCCCCTTCGTGATTAGAACATCACACTCCTCACTGTGTTACTACTAACTAGCTGACTCGACTGAATTATTTATTGGACGAAAACGGGTTTAATATTTGATATTTATCTTTTTTATGGCAAGTTAACCAAAACAACGAGTGAGGATCATCGAAATTTGATGAAGTAGACATGTTGACTAATACATCGCGAAATTGTGATAATTGTGTTGTGACCAAATACTGAAATTAATAACATATGGACATTTATTTATACTAGTTAAATAATATTTAGTAGATGATTATGTATGATCCTCAGGGGTTTACCGATGTTGATGAACAAAATCTGGCATTGTAAGTATTTAAATATATATTAATTATTGCTAATTGATGTTTCGTAAAGAGTTAAGCAGAGATTTTAGAAAAGTAATTCCAAAGAATTTTTTTTAGAAATTGACAGTTCTGCTTAACTTTTAAATGGACGTTGATTGCTGTTTTGACCAAATGTTGTATATAAATGTTGATTTTGTAACATTGAAGAATGCAAATTTATATATATGATTTTCGTAAATTGTATTTAATTTATATTATATTAGTTGTATAAATTTATATAAATATATATATATATACATATACATATTGGGGTGAATGCACCCATATATATTTGATGTACATTTATTCTAGCTATAAGCTAAGCATACTGTATGCATAATGTGTACAGAACGCATGTAATTTGTATCTACAAATATCCAAGTATTTAAATTGATTTAAAAAATGTACAAATTAAAGATGTGGTTGTATGAATGTATTTATAGCTATTTCATAAAAAAATTAACGTTATATAGGGGTACATTAAGGTAAATTTTAAATTTTATTTTTGTTCTTATAATCTCTTCTAAATTAACTCTCACGGGTCCAGTTTCTGAAAAATATTTACAATATTTACAGGCTGTGGAGCATCATAACAGATGCAAATGTTCAATATTATTATATATTTAATATAAATGATTTATTTTTTTCAAAATTTGTACAATGTTATTTACTTGAACTTTGAAAATAATTCTTGTTGCAATAAAAAGTAGTTGTTTTCATTGATAAAAGGACACCCATGTACTTTGTTTTTTTGTTTTATCTTGTTTATTGTTAATATGAAAACTATGTGAATAAATTATTCATAGTAAACACCCTTTATGGTATATTTTATTCTTCTTCACCCTATCAAATACATTCTACTCCTTGAGAAAATATGACTACTTCTGCGGTTTCATTATTAAATCCTTGTGGAAATGATATTTTTAAACAGCTCAGAGTGCAGCGTTTTATCATACGTTCCATGATGTGGTGCTACTATTACAAAACTCGAACAACAATATTTTCTCTCTGGAAGCTACTATATTGCCATTTTTAAATACATCAGAGGTTTCGCTTCTGAGCCTCCAAAAGACTAACTTGCTAGAAAATTCAGTTTCCTCCCCGTTAAAAGCCCATATGGAACATCTTTCACAGAATATAAAGCTGACGCTCATGAACTTCTTACTGTTGAGTAATTTGTTTAAATATCATGGTTTTATGAAATGCCATACAGTGCCTTTAACTAGAAATTCCTTTCAGATGAAATGGGCATAGCTCTTTACAAAAAAATTGGTTTATAAGTATTAAAACCCCATAAATATAAAATTTTGACCAACATAATAACACTGTACAATAATAAAGTCATCCATTGGACTGGCCTCTTAAAGTTAGTTTTTACGAGTGTATGTATTTATCAATAATCATAAGTAAACCCCATAATAATTTATTCAACTAAAACAAGTTCTTATTTCCAGATTTTTTTGTTTAAGTTTTCAATATTTTTTTATTGCTTGGGGCTGGAACTTAAAGGGGAACTTAAATAATTCGTCTGCCCTTCCATTAACTAGGTTAAATAGATTTTTAACTTTAGATTTTGCTATTTTAATATTTAAAATATAGAATTTTGGTTACAAACTATTTAAAAACGGCACACATGATTCCCGAGTTTTTCTTTAAATGCGTAATTCCTGCCATGTAAAAATAATATAATTATGAGATCAATAGGAAAGTATTTATATTATTCGTAAGAATAATACTTAACATTTAAAGTTTAATTGTAAATGGTCCATCCTTTTTATAGTTTTAGAACTGTTATTGTACTACAACGATAAAATAGATTTTTCGCTCACGGAAATTGAATTTCATCATCTACTGATTTCATAAAGTCTTTTTGGTAATGTAGTATTAATTATGACGATGTTCTGTTTTTTTTGTTCGTTTTACTTTCAATTACGAATGTTGTACTCCAATAATGGTACAGATGAGACTCGCTATCAATAGATTCGGCAGTCTGTTTTATGCTCATCTATTTGTCACTCTATAAGATAGAGAAACTTGTTTAAAGGAAGCCTCGAACTTCTTCCTGGTGCGTCTATTGTTGGATATTCTCAAGCAGAGGGCAATGAGAAATTTTTGTACGCTCTTGTGCACCTAAGTAAACATTAGGAGACATTCGAGGGGAGATGATAGAAGAATGAAGCAATAACCAGCACTTCAGGATCAGAAAGAGTTATTCTTCCCTCATTAAAACTTTAATTGTAACTACCCGTTTACCTAAATTAATCCCATCTTCAGGCTAGAATTAAAAAAATATGGATTATTAAGATCCCAAAAATATAAAATTTAACTTCAATGATAGTTTAAGAATTAAGTTTTTGTTGCTATTATTAAATTTTATATTGTACGGATTTTAATTTTACATAACGATTATTTTTTTATTTTGTATTTTTAAAACAGGACCTTCACTGTTATCGTTAATGACAACATTTCAATGAAGCACTCCTTCAGCATTTTGTGGTCTTTGTACCATGTCCTGGTTCAGTAACCAGGTACTTCCACACCTTCTGAACTCCAAGACTCCTTTTCCTCTCCAGCGCCGGACAGAGCATCTACCGTCCTAGTTCCTTCAGCGCGGCCCAGATGGCAAAGAGAGCGAAACCCCCAGCATCCCTTAATGTCAGGGTGGCAAAGCCATTACCATACTCTTCCCACTTCCAGCCGATTCATCCCCGCAATCATCAAAGGCAATTTAACTAAACTTGCCGTCATTATCAGCTCCTCTTTCAGCCCTCCAAGCTTTAACCTCAAAAGTAGCCGTTTTGCATTAACCATTACAAGTCTCTTCTTATTAGCCTACTTTAACATTAACTGTTTTTATAGAAATAGGCTGCTCGCTTTTCCCAGAGAAAAATTTACCTTTCCGTTAATCTATTGCTTATTATATAATGTTAGGACAATCAAAGACATTATAACAGAACTTCTAATTTTTCAAAATGCTTTTCCTGTCCATTAGACTGAAAGAGAATTATTTATTCAAATATAAAATTGGTATTGTTAGGGACTACACGAAAATTCCTTATAATTATTTTAATTAAATAAAATTAATATTTAATAACGACCACTCTTTTGTGCAGGCAAGTGACAGAATAATTACAAGTTGCCAATGTTTTTCTGGGGTAGCCAGGTTTGGTTTAGAGATATGATATACTGAATCTGACATTAAAAATATTACTTTTACCCCTGTGGGAAGATAACCCACAACATTAGCTTTAACAAATGAATTCAGAACCATAACAAAGATGGATATTCTGTGACCCCAATGATCATTGCAAAAGTAATATCATATAGATTGCGAAAACAATAATTAATACAATTTATTTGGTTAGGAACGAAATTATTCGAGGAGAAGAACACCAAAGGTGTTTGAGAGGAAGAGGAAAACTTACTAAATTCAAGATTTGAAAGTGCAGGAAATTGCACGATGTGGATTTGGGAAACTCATTGAAACTACCATAGCAGTTATAAAAATAAAAGCGAAATCCATTTTGCACTTCACAATAAAAATATAAAAATATGGTTTAGATGCTCAGAAAGCTGTAAAATTGGATTATAGCTAGGTAATGTTTTTTAAGGATTTCTCTTTTGTTATTAGTTGTGTTAGCTAACTCAAAAGCACAATTAATACATTTGAAGTTTTTTAAAAAATACTTGTGTTTTATGTGGTCTATATACTTTAGTATTACAGTTTTTAGAATTTTGCATGAATTCTTACTATCTACCAAATTGGTGTAAGCAGAAAATGTTATTTTTGATAGCTAAACCAAATTTCAAACATATTAGAGTGTTAGGAGAGTCGTAAGAAGACATGATATGACATCAAGGAAGTGATCAAATTGACTCTTGGGAAATTCACAAGGTAAGTACCGAGTATTTGTACTTTCATTTCAATCAGTCATAGTCAAGTCTGAATCATAAGTTGCCCCAAGAATTGAAATCATTTTCCATGAGACAAAAATCATTTTCTACTTTGAAGTAAGCTCTGGCCACGTTCGATGATTTTAGCTCGAAATATGTGGAATGATTGTTAATGTGATACATTGAATACCGAGTTGATCAAAACTGATATTAAGTGTTATTCAGGATAGCTTGACGTTTCTTAAAATGCTGTAAGCGTGATTTGGCACTTACTTGTGCAAATGTTAGTTTTGAGTATGAAATGTGCATACTCGAACCAATAGGAACATTATTACTTATGGAGTTCGAATGTATGTCAATTGGAAGACAAATACAAAAATGTCTAATGGCTGGAGTATAAAAGACTATGAATGAAATTATATTGTTTCATATACATAAAATTATATATGAGAGTCCATTGATTTGAAATCATTCTAATTTTAAGAATCGATGTGCGGGCGTTGACGTATAAAAGCAAGACGTTGAACCCAACCCAATTTTCGACATGAAGTGGTATTAGGCGAGGTACGAAATTTACGAATATTGGTTGAGAACATGAGGCTACATAAGAAGATCTAGAAGTATTTAAGAGACAGTTTTGGTAAGCAGAGATACTTTCTTTTTCTTTTTATACCTCCTTTCACTTAAGCTTTTATACCTACCTCTATGCTCTTCATACCTCGAGTCACTGATGTCCGTAAACCTTCTTTCTATTAAGCCCGAGGAGGTACCATAGATTATAAGAGCTCAGTGTATTCATTTCACTGAAATCCTTCTTATTAAAGCATAGTTTTCTTCACTCGCGTGGCGCATATTATATTCATTATACGTGAGCCTAAATTTATCCGGGGTACATTATACGGTTGGCCTTTTGATCATCTCCAAATTGACTTAAATTCCTAATGATTTTACTTGGAGATCTTCAACGATATATTACCAAATCCCTTGAATCCCAGCTCTTCTCTTGTCCATACATTTCTCAAGAAGGCATTCCTGCGATGTGCTGAATGACACTCATATCTGTTGCAATGGTGTTCCCGAGCATGAGCTTCCAAAAAAAAAACAAATTTCACTTAAATAATCAAAATTAGAAGATCCTCACTTTTGTTGAACATCAGTTTATGTGATGGTCGTAAGCGCCTAGCATTCATGACAAAATAGTCTATTAGGATTTGTTTATTTTCTCTTCATTTACTCAAACATCATTGATAATTATAGTCATAGGATGTTGCATGACTCCAAACAATCATTAAGAATACACAATTGAAGATAAATGTCAAAATGGAAATGTCGTACTTCAATGCTGAATTGTTCTTAACCTATAGAGTTTATAGCCCAATTATCCATTTCAAACTTACGCGATTAAGCAAACTTGTTCAACGTTCATTAATTAACATTCTAATGTGGTGGAAAGGGTTGCAAATTTAATTCTGTAGTTTTAGGCATAGGGAACAACTCTAGAGCAATGAAGATGTGGCGGGTTGCCCCGAAGTACTCTAAATGCAATATAAGAATTTTAAAGGGTGAACGTTTTATATTATGTATCTCCACCAGCCAGCCCAAATCCTAGACATTTAAAGTCCTCAGTGGAACATGGTTCGTGTGGGCCAAGTTCAGCAACTTTCCACGAGACTTCAGGGCAGTTGGCAGACCCAGAGAAGACGTAGGATAAGCTCGGGAAGTCTGATGGAAAAGACCAGAATCTATGGTGTGCTTATTTCAGGACGAAGTCTGTGGAGCGACGCATCAGCATAGAAATGATTTATTTAGTTATGTATATTTTCTGTTTGTTACTAAGAGGTATTTTCTTTTCATATTGCAATTTTTTTTGTTGTTTTTATATATCTGTTTGCTGTTATAATTTTAAGAGGTTGTATCTCTAGGAGGATTGTCTTGTCTTTTTTTTTACTTTTTTTTATGAATATATTTATTATTTTTAGTCTACTCATTTTGTCTGTTAATACTCTAGCGGTCTCAATTTTTGTTTAATCGTCACCAAATTTGGCATTTAATCATTTTATGTAAAAAGGAAACCAAGATAAAATTCGAAATATCTCCGTTACTATATGTCGGATCGTAATATTGTATAGAATCAATCTTATTGAAAATTAAATTTACTATAAAATATTGCCATATACATTTATTTTTTATCTTGAATATTAGCCGAGATATTTGCATTTTTATTAAGTGTAACAGACGAGATATGGTCGCTTCTATTCGTTCCCGCCGAAAGCTAGCTCTGCCATTTCCGTAACTGTTCGGCACTCGTATGGAGATTTCTCTATTGTATAACTTTACGTGGGAAATCTGCTTAGTTTACGCAGCCCATGCGTGTCGGATGTTTTTTTTATATTGTCCTTTATGAACTTTCAAAGGGTTTGTGACCTCCTTATTAATTATGTATTTTAAAGTATTATAGGTTAGAAGAGTTCTTAAATCGTTATTAGTATTTTATTTTTGTATTAAAAACCCAAATAAACAAGTAAACAGATTTTATTTGCAACAAAATAATGATAATTTAAATTTTAATTCTGTTTAACTGACCGGATCCCCGAAGAAATAGCCCGGACGCAATTATCCTGTACATATAGCGAATTTCTCACAGCATTTAACACATTAGCATGCTGGTAAGTCTGGAGAGGTAAATTATAGCCGTGAGACATGGCGGAGATGTTGTGGTGGTGGGAGGATAGATCCGGGTGGGAGAGGGGTTGGTGCTGTGTTTGTGGGTCTGTGGGTCGACGGCGTGGAGGGGATGCAAGTAGGCCAGCTAGCTGCTCCACAACCAGGTCACTCATAGTACCGGATCTCTGGCACACTTAGTCCCACCACTCGTGCCGGTGGGGGAAACACAACTAGTAGATCGCCAGATTAGTGGCTGTCTCAAGCCGTTCACAGAAACACTTCAGCAAATTCTCAATACGGATTTCTCTCTTATTATAAAGGAATCCTGAATATATATATATATATATATATATATATATATATATGTTACTGTAAAATCCCGAAGTGTGGTAAATGTCAGGAGTTACCAGTAAATCCTAGGATTCACCAAGAGCACTGGTTATAGTCCGAAATCTAGATGAACTTCGAGCTTTTACCGCTTGACAGTTGGTCAATCCCCGGATTTACCGTCTGCCTTGGTAAATGCCCGAAAAAACATTAAATAAATGTGAGATTTCGTACTTATGCCAATGCTGTTTGGTAAATGTCCAGTGAAGAAGAGTGGGGACAGGGATACGCGTAAGCAGTTTACAATTTGCACCGAGAATATCATATTGCCGACGAAGAGATAAGCCTTCGCACCGCAGTTCGTCAACAGTCATTGGTTGGTGGCCAGGGTTTCAAAAAATGCAACTGCTTAAAAAAATGATCAAATAAGAAATGTTTGTGCAAGTTAGCTAATATGAAGTGCAATTCAAAGTGCCACAATTCTCTCCCATGCTGTAACAAATAATAATAAAACTTATTCTAAAATTTTCATTTCAAATAACCTTTATTCTAAATTTTACCAGCAGACGCTGGGAAATGTTAGGATTTACCAAAATTTTTATAATTTTAATTTTAATTTGTAATCAATTAGTATTATATATATTTTGCATGAATCTCACTTGGTAAACCTATAGTCGGGAGTTCAATTCTCTCCTAGACTATAGGAACTTCTTTAGTGACAAATAGAGTAAATAGAATCCTTACTTATTTCTACTACATAGTAACCCTATGTGGATGGATTTTATTTTTCTGCACATAACAATTACAATTAAAAAACTTGTAACAATTTTTATATAATAATATATGGACGTTACTAAAAATCAAAATTCGTTATTTGTCTACACAGAAGGATCAAAAACTGAGGCAGAGACCGGTGCAGCAGCAGATTTAGGAAATGCAGGGTATAAAGTAAGATTGAATGATAAAGCCTCTGTATATTCAGTCGAACTTGAGGCTATAATTCTTGCTCTATCAAAACTAGAGCAATCCCCCACCACCAAAATACTGCTGTGTACCGACTCTCTTAGTTCCTTACTCTCCATAGGAAATCTTTACAATTCACACCCACCTATTACACAAATCTACACAGCCTACACAATTATAACATAATTATGGTGTGGCTACCTGGACATACAGACATAAAACAAAGTACTGACATACAAGATAAATTAGCATCCAGGAAAATAACTGTGGACATCGACCGACTGACTGCACAAGACATGAAAAGGGCAATTAAAACACAAGTATTCAATGACTGAACAACCGACAGACTACAAACTGACAACAAACTCCGAGAAATCCTAAACAACCCAAGCAAAGGGAACTCTCTGGAAAATCAGGAGTTGTTGACTAGACTTAGAATCGGACATTCACTACTTACACATTCACACCTCATAAACCGAAACGACCGACCTACATGCACTCACTGTAACACAGTACTGACCATTAAACATCTCCTGACTGACTGTAAACTACGTGAACATCTCAACTCACCGAACGACTTGTACCACGGCAGCCCACATATAAATACACTCTTAAATCACTTGAAGACAATTCATATTTACAACAAACTTTAAACCACACCTACCCTACTTACTTCGCTACGTTTTATATGTCAAATTATATTAATAATTCGTGTATGTGTTTTTGAGAACAATAGTGTTTAACACATTTTTAAACTTGCGCCTTAGAGTTCCATCATCCTCAAACCAGGATTTATCCCAAAATTTATAGCTTCTCATTGTTTTATTTAAATGCTTAATTTTATTTCGTTATATGTTATACTATGCTTTAATAATTTTTAAACATTTTGTTTTTAAACTTTAATGTAGAGAATTGAAATTAAATGATACTGAGCGACATCGCCGAGTTGCGGAGCTCATGAAATAAAATAAATAAATAAAAATCTCTCAGCTTAAGGATATCATTAGCTATTGTTTTTAATAAATTTAAGTATTTGAAAATAAAATATCGCGACTGATAGGACATATCAATATATATCAATCATAAATCAGGTGGGTGAATGTCTGTTCAATGTAACTGTCGCATTTACAAGTTTTTGAGTCAGTAAGTTTAAATCTGTGTAAATGAGAGTTTGTATTTCCGTGTCCAGTTAATAATTGTGTTAGATAAAATGTAAATGGATAGTGAGATATTGGTTTTTAAAACAGGGATATATAATTTTGGAAGTAATCCTTTATCTGTTTGATTCCACCGCTGTTGCCATAAATTAAAACTTTTTTCTCTTAGTAATGAGTAGTAGTAAATTTGTTGTAAATTACCTTTTCGTTAATTTTAGAGGCACTTTTGGCGTAGATATCGACTATTTCATTGCCCATAATTCCTGCAAGTGTGTTCATAGTTCACACTTAAATTGATAGTCAGTCTGTTTTTTAATAGTGGTATATTAAGGCGTATTTCTTCGATGTGTTCGTCGTGGTTTTTTTTTATGTTTGTGTGAAAGCATTTGTCTGTCTGTGTAACGTATAGTAGAATTTTAGTCCCTTCCTTGCCAGAAAAGGGTGGTAGCCTTAATGATTAAAAATCCGTCCCAACAGATCTTAATAGAAAACATTTAACCTTATTAAAATTGAGCATTGAGCACACTGTTAGTATATTATTGAGTTTAATTTCTATATTTATTTGTGCTAGAAGTTTTTAAATTATTATTGCCATTTCTATTTTTATATTGTTGGAATTTAAATTGTACATAATTGTGTAATTTTGGCATGAAGACGTGGTGAAACCGGTAGTTACAAATAAAGATTTAATGGAGGATGACTAAATCTTGCTTATCCTAAAGGAAGTGTTGTAATCAGGAAAAATTTCGGTTTCCAGTTTACAACGGAATTATTCGTTTGAACCCTCCCTGATCCACTTTTGGCTAGTTTCCGTGAGCCGTCTGTACGTACCTCACTTAACGTTGAAATTTCATAAATAAGATTGTAGGACCTTCTAGTTTTGAACCTCCTGTTATGCTCAAAATCGACTAAAGGAGGAAGTGTTTTAAAGGGAGGGGTCGAAGATTCAAAATTAAGACTCTTCCAATACCTATTAGAGGTACAAAAAATTTGTATATAATCATAATAAGATCTATAAATGAGGACGTTGTTTGATCGGATGGATTGGTATATAAATTAGAAATGAAATCATGTTATATGAATTACATCAGAGCATTTTCTTAATTTCTTTAAAATATGCACAAAAAAGTCATGCCCACATCAGAAATTTACTTAAAGCAACTGCATCAATAAACTTCTCATGCCCAGTTGAAATGTAAACTCTTGTTTAAAAGGCTCCCCAATACGTGAAAAATAGTTAATAGAATTTGTGATCATTAGCTTGTCATTCCATTACGTATTTATATGTATGTCTGAACGAATCTGGATTAACTCAAAAACGACGGGCCTTACAATCTTGAAATTTTTATTTTTAGGACTTTGGCAACATCTATGTGTACAGTCATTTTTTAATCGAAATCAACAAAGGAGGAGGCATGTTATGGGAAATCAAAAAAATGTAAATTATTTCTCACCTGTAGTGATAAAATATTTTTTATACTTGTTTATTATTTTATTTATAAGTGACGTGTCACTTTCAAATAAAATAATTTTAAAAGAAGTGCAAAAAAATGTTATTTATTTAGTTTAAATAGAGTTCGAGGAAGACATGTAAAACCCAAATCAGATTTATTTTTCTAATATAGTGGACCTCAGGATCAGAACGCTGTCATCAAAAACCAATGAGTAGTGATGGGTCTATCATGCCAAAGAAAATAGGTAAAGGTTTATAGAAATCCGATACTGAAAACCGCACTTGTATTAACAATGACTCCTCATAATATTTTTGTATGGTAAAATAAGCTACCATACAAAAATCTTACTAGTAAAGGAAGACATTTATAATAAACTAGCTCAGATACCCGGCTTCGCTCGGGAATTCATTTGAGGCTGAATGTTGGTGGTATTTTTTTGTCAAGGCTTTATTTTGGATATTTTTTTGACATTTACCCGTCCCAGTATTTAGGGTTAATACCCGTCGTTGCTGTGGATTTGTTAATAATAAAATTAATTTTATATGTAAGACTTCACTGTCCTCCATATTTTCGTATTTCCCCTCTCTTGTGCCTTATGCATAGATTTGAATTATTAAGGGCAAAATATGAACATATATTTGAATTAATGTTTCCAATTGATGTACGTGGTAGTTCATATTGGAAAGAATTGTTGAGCATATCAATATTTCTACGAAAATTACTTGCTTCATACATTGTTCCCGAAAAAATGTATAAAACAAAAGTTACTCTAAATAACAGAGTAAACAACTTTTATTAAGTGCACGTTTATCGAAAACACAAATAGACAATGAAATATCGCGAATTTTCGTTTTAGGTTCCCTTATATCCCCCGCACCCGTTCGTACACAAAAAATTTATTATAGCTTATAATCATGGGAGAATTAATGCTAATTGACATATCGAGTTTCGTTAAGTTCAGTTCAATCGTTAGTGCCCAATAAAAAAAGTTTTAGTGTATATCTCGTTTATACTTCGGTATACGACGAAAGTGTATATAACAAAAGTTACTCTAAATAACAAAATAAACAACTTTTGTCATGTGCATATTTGCAGAAAAACCAGTAGAAAAGAAATACCACAAATTTTAATTTCAGGCCTCCCTTAGAACCCCCACTCCTGCCCGTCCCTAGAAATGTTGGTAGGGCTTATGATAATTAAGACGTCAGAGCTAATACACATACCGAGTTTTATTTAGTTCCGTCGAGTTTTTTGTGCCAAATAAAATGTTGACTCCCGCAATAGTTTTTAATGTATATCTCGTTTATACTTCGGTATACGAAAAAAGTGTATATAACAAAATTTACTCTAAATAAAACAAAATAAACAACTTTTGATATGTGCATAGTTGCCGAAAATGCATTAGGAAACGAAATATTGCTATTTTTAATTTCAGCTCTCCCTTATAACCCCCACTCCTGTTTGTCTCAGAGAATATTAACATAGCCTAAAGTCTAAGTTGGGTTAGTAGTAATATACATACCAAGTTTCATAAAATTTGGTTCAGCCGTTTATGCGTGAAAAGGTAACAAACAAACAAACAAACAAATAAACAAACAAACAAACAGGCACCAAAGAAACAAAATGCAGTTATGGTGTCTATGACATGTGAAACGAAAAGTTATCGTGAAATTTCGCGAAAAAAATCAATGTACAGACAGAGGTTACAATTTTATATATATATATATATATATATATATATATATATATATATATATATATATATATATAGAGAGAGAGAGAGAGAGAGAGAGAGAGAGAGAGATATGTGGGGACAGTTGTTCAAAGATAGAGAGAACAGTTCTTCTTAAATAAAGTCTCACAGTCATCTACATTCTACCAGTAACCATAAAAGTGGGGATTAATAATTATTCAAAAAAAAAAAAAAACCCAAGGGTATCAAAATTAGAAAAGTCCGTCACGCAGGGGCTGCGTAAACTAAGCAGAATTCCCACATGAAGTTTTACAATAGAGAAATCTGCCTAATAATAACTGTAGTAGTAAGGAATCTCTAGACCTATTCAAGAGGGACGAATAGTTACCGAAACGGCCGCACTAGCTCTCGGCGGAAAGTCCCGAACATAGCCGACTCCTGCCGACCAAACACACAATACAAATGCAAATATCATTTATATATATATATATATATATATATATATATATATATATATATATATATATATTGTTATTTCATCATTTCCAAGCATTACTTCATATGGAAATATTTTTTCATAATGGAAAGTATTTAATGAAGAAATTCAATAGAAAATTGAAGTTTATTTATAAATAATTTAATTATTATTATTATTTATTAACGTCCACTTTTTGCAACTCAGGCTAATTGGGACGGGGTATCTACAGGTTACCACCCTTTTCTAGCCAGGGTGGGATTTTAGGATGAATTTCGTCACTAAATAATTTCCTTTACCCAGGTGAGAATCGAACTCGCCACTCTAGGTTTGCCATGTGAGATAAAGGCCAACGCTTATACTCGCATGACTAACTTGAGCCATTGAGTCAGGGAAGGTCTGGACCGCTCCAGTGTCATGAAATCACAATTAGCCTACAATCAAACTGAGCTGTAAAAATAATTTAATAACAGCGTTTAAAATTAAATTTCTTTCTTTGCAAATGTAATGTTAGACCTAAGTAAGAATGTCCTTATAGTGAATGAAAAATCACGTCGGGTCATGGCTCCATAATCCGAACAGATATCATACATGCAGAATGATATGATGACGACACTGTGTCAAACCAGAAAGTATGACGTCATCTACACCTGTCAATCTCTATTTTTTTCTTTCCTAAGCACCCATCGTAAGCAAGACCTGAAACCTATTCAGCAAATGAGGTGTTCAGTGACAAAGCACCTTAAAAATAAAGAGTCCGTCACGCAGGGGCTGCGTAAACTAAGCAGATTTCCCATGTGAAGTTTTACAATAGAGAAATCTGCATACTGGTAATACAAGCCCACCATGAATAAATACAAAAGGTAATAAGAAAACTTTTAGTTAATTTTAATAAATTCCCAACTGAAACGGCTTCTGAATTGTAAAAATAATTTATATTTTAATAACTCAAATTTTAGTAGTACAAGAACTAAAGAAGGGGGTGGGGCGGCAGATGAACAGACCGTATTGGCATAAATCACACAAAGTAATGAAGGTAAGGTAAGGTTAGAAGAAGCTTCCACCTGAGCCGAGTACTGACGAAAATGGCCGATCTAATCTAGTCTGTGGTCGGGTATAGTTCAACCCGACCACAGACTTCATAAAAACGCAAATATCTCGGTTAATATTCAAGATAGAGAATAAATGTGTATAACAGTATTTATAGTAAATACAATTTTTCGATCCGATGCATAAGAACGGAGATATTTCGAATTTTTGAAAATCCCTCTCTAAACCCCCCCCCCCTCCCACTGGTCCGATTTCAGCCGTTAACGAACTTGATCTTCCTTTTTACATGAAACGATTAAATACCGAGTTTGGTGACGATAAACAAAAATTGCGACCGCTAGAGTGTTAACAGAAATATATATATATATATATAGTTTTGAACGGACCTCATTTTCGTCATCTCCTGGGTAGGATCGATGGACATTTGAAGAAATTTTTCGAAAATCACGTCATGAGTACGACCTCAATAGCTGATTTCCCTCAAGGGAAATCTGCTAAAAATCGCAAAAGGTATGGTTTACCGATGCCTAAAAACGCAAAAATACTCATAACTAGTTCTTATTATTAAGTTAGAGGACAATGTAAATGTGAATAGTCGAAGTTCATTCCATTAGCAACAAGATGGCTATACATCATGTTTCGATCCGACCAATAACAACAAAGGGTATTTTTGGAGCCACGTACAATACTCTGTTGCAATCATCCAAGCTCTTTACTCTACTAGAGCGGTCGGTTTAACTATTCGAATTAGGACTTAGGTCTTAGAAAAGAGTGTTATATTGTTGCATACTCGACCCGAGAAGGCAGTGTAGCTTAATCTGAACGTTAATAAATTACATAGACTATAACTCTTTTTATAGCCCAATAAACTATCCCATTAATGTTTATAAAGCAAATACTTTGTTATAAGGAAACAAGTAAAGTAGAAAAAAAGCAAAATACCCCAAAAAAACTCTATTTTTATTTATGTAATCAATAAATTTAATTAAATTGTATTCTTATTGTAATTTTAAGATATGTGATGTGGACACCACATGCCTTCCTTGACTCCTATTAAATTATTATTATTATTTATTAACGTCTACTTTTTGCTACTATTGCTAGTTGTGACGGGTCATCTAGAGGCTACCACCCTTTTATAACCAGGGTGGAAATAAGAATTTTATTTGATGTGTTTCCCACTAAATAAATTCCTTTTGCCCCAGGCGGAAATAGAACTCTCCGCTCTAGATTCACCATGTGAGATTAAAACCTATTAAATTAATAAACCAATAATTAGATTTTACTCTTAAGGTAATTTTAAGATATGTGATGTAGACACCACATGTGGTATTTGGGTATTTACATTTTAACCCTTCTCTTAAAACTCACTCCTTAGTCATTAATATAAATGAACTTGATCATTGTATTTAGTAATTTATTTACGTCCAACTTATGGAACTATGGCTAATCGGAACAAGCAATCTTTAGGGCTTCCACCCTTTCCCATTCAGATT
The DNA here is from genome assembly GCA_019009955.1 of Riptortus pedestris. Taxonomy (NCBI): domain Eukaryota; kingdom Metazoa; phylum Arthropoda; class Insecta; order Hemiptera; family Alydidae; genus Riptortus; species Riptortus pedestris. Next base: position 45,958,827 of record CM032228.1, read on the forward strand.
GGGAATTAATTAGTTATAAGTGAAACAAAAAAAGTCAATTGTCGAGTTCTACTTCGGGATTTAAGAGTAATACAGACAGACACACACACACACACTCACACACACATATTCTGTGGAAAATACGATGAAAACCAAACGTCCAAACTGGACTAAATAAATAAATTCTTTTTTTTTTTCTTCTTCTTCTCTCTCTCTCGCTATATATATATATATATATATATATATATATATATATATATATATATATATATATATATATATATATATATATCAAACTCAAGTAACAAGCTGCCCCCATTTTGAGGGTACCCGTTTGGGTCAGCCTCCAAATCAGCCCACCAGGGTATATAGGTAAAATAAATAGTTATTTTCATCACTAGTACGCAAAGTGTATCTTTTCTGTACGAGGTCGAGTTTCACGTACGAGGCGAAGCCGAGTTCGGGAATAAGACCGAGTACAGAAAAGATACTTTGCGTACGTATGTTGAAAATGACTTTTCATTATACTGTACCTATTCTTAAAAGGAAAAAAGGTAAATATTTGAAATATTTTTATTCTTATAAAAAAATCAGAAGATAAAGATATGAATTCTAAAATATGAAACATATGTTTATTAAACTGCAAGGGTTATTCAACAGACAAATAGAATAGGCAATAGACCTATAATTTAAAATTAATATTTATTGTGCAATTTTTATTGTTACTTATATTAATAACTTTTTGCGGTATTGATTGCTTAATTATTGACAAATTTTTGTTCGTTGTGCATTCTACTACATCTTTTTCAACTCTAAAAAGGTCATCTACTGTGAAATAATCATCATTTTCAATTATGTTATTATTGATAGATTAGATGAATGACCAGGATTATTATTTTTAGAAGAATGGAAAAGTCTATGGGATACTTCTAGTTTTCTTTGATGAGACTTCTCTAAGGTAACCCTCAGCTACAGCTGTTGATTTCCATCCACCATGGCACTTTAATGTCAGCAGATCTCCTCCTCCCTCAACTAGCATGGTTGCGGATGATCTTCTGAGTGAGTGTTCCGTATTATTAAACATTGTTTTGATTTAATAAATACAGGTTAAGTAAGTATGCAATATACATTGAATGATAGTATAATGAGGAATATTCCAATAACAGCTGTTACTTTTCTGTACCAGTAAAGAAAAGTATCACTTTGCGTACTCAAACGATACACTGAAAACACATGTTATTTTAACAGTATAATGAATATATATATATATATATATATATATATATATATATATATGTGTGTGTGTGTGTGAGGTCTCGTAGCCAAACTCTACTTATAAGACTTTCATGCAAAACTAAAGGTCAAGCTTGTTAATACCTTAAAACCGAACCAGTTGTAGGGGGAGATTTCAAAAATTTGATGTATCTCTGTTTTTATTCGTCGAATCGAAAAATTGTATAGAACCAATCCTCGAAAAAAGTCCGCCACGCAGGAGCTGCGTTAACTAAGTACGTATATTTCCCACGTGCGCCACGTACTTGCATTTATTTCAAAATTTAAAAGTTCAATGAGAACAATATTTGGTATTTAAGCTTCAAATAAAGTGCTTCATAGCATAATAGAGTATCGTTAATATGAGATGAATAGGAGTGGGCGTTTACTAAAGACCGAAAACTAAAAAATGCAAGTATCTCAGTTAATAATCAAGATAGCGAAGAAATGTACATAACTACATTTATAGAACATTATAATTTGCAATAAGATTGGTTCTTTACAATTTTTCATATTAACGGAGATATTAAGAATTTTAGAAATTCTCCCCCTCTAAACCCCCCCCCTCCCCCAAGTTCGATTTCTTTGAAGAAGAACTTGATCTTTCTTTTTACATAAAACGATTATATATCAAGTTTGGTAACGATGAGACAAAAATTGCAACCTCTAGAGCGGAACAGACAAACATATTTATATATACAGTTTTGAACGGACCTCATTTTCATCATCTTCTGAGTAGGATTGATGGACATTTGAAGATAAAATTCGAAAATCGCGTGATGAGTACGACCTCTACACGTAGTAGCATGACGTCATTAATTAAGATTTGTGGTCGTGAAAATATTTATTTCTTCTATACCATAATTGATATTTAACTGTTTCATACTACACTAAAGGTCATATTAGTTAATGGCTGAATTTCGGGGTGGAATAATAGGGGGTTTTTAAAATAAAAAAAATCCGTGTTGAAAAATGCTATAAAGCCAATCTTGTTTAAAACAATGCTTTACAATTGTTCTTCTATACATTTTTTTTCGGAACTCAAATGTTAAGCAATTTGTTAGTGCTTTCAGCTTTCAGTGACCCCCCCCCGTTTTACTCATCGCGTTTTATATAGAAATGAAGAATATGTGGTTGAAATGAGATCACAAGTGTGTTATATCAGCACGAGGGAAATCTGCTTAGTTTACGCATCCCCTGCGTGATGGACATTTTGTTTTATATTAAACGAGGTATTTACATTTTTGTTTTAGCGTTTAGTTAAGCTCCACTCCTGGCATGCGATATTAGCTTAAAGCGACTTTATCACGAAATGTCTTCTGTCCAGCTTAAACGTAAAGTAATTTATATAGCATTGTTACTTCTGGAGAAATAGAGAATAGAATGAGTGATAACGTCATGAACATGTTGGAATTAGGACTAGATAGATATTTTATTGGCTCATGTTTACACATGTTGCCAAGAATCTGGCCAATTAGTGTTAGCATGGCTATTAATGTATTATAACTTCTTAAAATATGTGTAAATAAAATAATAATAATTTCTAAAATTACAAATAGACACCATATACATTGGCATGTAATACAATATAAAAATTAATCTAAATAATTATAATACTGAATTCAATAGATCATAATTTAATGTAAATGTAGATTAATTCATTCTTTTTTAATGTCTAAATAAAGATCAGTTTTCTGACTTATCAGATTAACATAACTATTCTCTATGATAAGTATAACTCTTCCAATAATAAGTATAACTGCATATAATAAATAATGTGCCGATTATTGTTGAATAAGCACCGCCATAAAAATAATAAAATTCTTTCTTTTATATTGTTAGCTTTCACAAACTTTTGATAAGAAACAAAAACCATCATTAACTTTACTTTCACTGTTGTACTCCAAAATGTTTACCAATGACAGGTATTCTCTTTGAGACACTATATATTTAACAAGGAATTTTACCCTGTGTGATGTAAAAGCGGGGCAATACAACAGTAAATGATTCAAATGTAGGTATATATATTTTTGCCACCACTTACATGCCTCTCCAGTTTTTATAATTTGAGTCATGTTTCTATAGGATAATTTAAAATATTCGCTAGAAGAAATTCTTATCTGACTGGTAATTTTTATTTTATTTATGTTTGTGTGGAACGTTAAATAATTTTCAGGGAGAGAATGGTTAAAACTACAAATACTTCTATATATTCGGCTGTAACTTGAGTTAAGAACTCTATCGACGTCAACGGAATGGAGATGGTTTGTAATTGTTTCAATGATTGTAATCTTGTTGGTAGCAAAGTTTGTTGGTCTAAAGATTCGAAAAAATATTCTTCAACATAACTATTTCCTGCTATAAATTTTACTAGTGACACCCAATTATATTTTATGTCGCAAAGCGATATTAGCTTAAAGCGACTTTATCACGAAATATCTTGTGTCCAGCTTAAACGTAAAGTACTCATTATATAGGTAAGTTACATCGGGAGAAATAGAGAATATAAAGAGTGATGACGTCATGAGCGTGTTGGAATTAGGACTATTAAAGCCACAATATGTATATTCGGCGTTAGGGGTGACTGTTGCTAGTAAGCGTTGCTAATTGCTCGATGAGCTGTACCGGCCTTCTGTTGCAACCCCTGACCTTTTCCTCCACTTCCTATAACGGATCGCTAGTCCAGCCAAGGGACCGTGCTGCCATTGCTCAGCACTCCTCGCTCTTTATTATATTAGATTTATCAATAAAAATTGGCACTAGAGTGAAATAAATTATCATGCTAATATGCTCTAGAGTCTGGAAAATTCTTAAAATAACTACTCCCTTAAAACTGGGAACCTACAAGAAGTAAGAAGAATTTAGGAAATTCCCTTAAAGAGCTACAGGAGTATTTTGAAGTAAAATGGTGATGGTACGCAAGAATATTTCCATGTGGTGGAATGACACAAAACTAAATAGACTATCCTGAGCTCTCTCTTAGTAAAAAAAAAAAAACAGTAAACAAGACTTGAAGTTTCAAATTATCAAAAATTTAAATGGCCTTAAAAGAATTAGAAGTTTAGCGAGCAATACGTGAATAAATATATCTGTTATTGTATGAGTTAGAACAAAATTTAATAAATTTGAAAATAGTCCGTCATGGGGATCACAATAAAGTGATCTCATCTCACCATTTATTCAGACTGAAAATCAGTAAGTATGAATTACTTAATATTTGAGTTTCGACAAAATGAATAGCACAGCAATTGTAGATCATCAACAGTTTAAATCACAATAACGGAATATTTTAAATTTCCAGGCTCAGGTTGGCCGTGTGAGTTAAGGCGTTGGTCTTGATCTCACATGGTAAACCTTGAGTTCTATTACCGCCCAGGGCAATTGAAATTTATTTAGTGACGGACTCATTAAAGAAATTCCTTAGTCCCACCCTAACCAGAAAAGGGTGGTAACCTGCAGATAACCCGTGCCAAATAGTCATAGTAGCATAAAGCGGACGTAAATAAATAAGAAATATTTTAAATTTCTGAATCCCCCCACCCCTTTAAGCACCCACTATTCCATGTTCGATTTAAGCCAATGACATATAAGATCTTTAGTGTTGACTGAAACAGTTAAATATCAAGTGCGATATAGTTCAAATAAATATTTTCTAGTAAAGGACGAAGAAGCGTAATTGACGTCAACACGCAAAGAATTTGCATATACCTCGCATTATTAAGGTCTCTTGAAACCAATATTTGGTATTAAAGCTTAAAATGAAGTGGTACATGATATAGCAGCTTATTTTTAATATGACATGAGTATGAGTGGGGGTTTACTCTGGACTGAAAGATAAAAAATCCAAATATGTCGTTTAATATTCATGATAAGGAAAAAATGTACATAACATTTATAGGAAGTTGAACTCACAATAAGATTGGTTCTATACAATACAATCATAATGATGGAGATATTCTCCCCTACTAACCCCCCCCCCACCCTCACACTGGTCTGAGTTCACCCGTTAGAGAACTTGATCTTCCTTTTTACATAAAATAATTATATATTGAGTTGGCGAAAAATTGCGACCAGTAGAGCTGTAACATACAAATTTACACACACACACACACACACACACACACACACACACACACATATATATATAATTTTGAATGGACCCCATTTTCGTCATCTGCTAGGTAGGATAGATGGACATTTGAAGAAATTTTCCACATATGTCGTTATGAGAAAGATTTTAAAAGCTGATTTCCATTGAGGGAAATCTGCTAAAAAAACGGCATAACTTAAAAATGCTCCCTCACTACTTGAAATAAATGTTTTAAAAAATAAAAAAAAATATTCAACGTATGACGAAAACGATCACCACCAAGTCCCACTTTCTACAATGAAAAGTAACAGGTTAGTTTCGGGATGCACTTTCAATGCGTTGAAATGTTTAGGATGACTTCGTTTATATCTTTTGGATCTCTTCAGCTAGGCGTGTGCTACACGTGAACTTTCGCTCCAAGGACAGAGTTGAGATTAAGGCTTGTTTGACAAAAGTTCGTATGACAAGATAAAATCCAAACGTCGTATGAACAAACGTTGTCTAAATAAAAAAAAATTATTTTACGTAGGACAAATTATTCTTTTTTAAGATCTAATTTTAATTTTGAAAGGTTGGATCCTTTTAGATTGGCAACGTGGACATCAGAATCTGTGTATGCTACTGGAATTCAATGTAGTTATAACCCTATTGAAAACCCATAGCGTTCAAGTGATGGAGTTGACAGGTCGATAGTTGATCGAATTCCAACGAGGTATGCCGGTAACTCGGCAAGGGGGTAGGAAGGGAGCATGGTCGGAATGGGCAAATCGTGACGTTGGCGAGCCATTCTAACCCATATCCTAGCCATCGTAGCCAACATCTCCGGCTCATCCCAGGGCTAATAGCACCCGCTAAGCCCTGCCTCTAATTGGGCCGACAACATGCAAGTCGAATTAAACACCGCTACCCGCCAATTTGCTTAATCGCGCCGTATTTTCACATTAAGTTCTTATAAATGCACTTAGCTTGAATCACTCACTTACTTAATTGTGAATTCGTGATGCCGAATTATCACCACTTAAATATTGAGTTGAGCTATTAATTGAATAACGTTCAATTTATTGTCAGATAACTGAGTAACTCACGCAGAGGCTGTGCAATCATGCGATTTTACTTAGATGCTGGGAGTTCTGGGAATATAAAGGGTGTATGAAAAAGGATCATCCGATTTGGCACGTGTAAATATTTGAAACGTATTCAACAAATATTTTTTTGAAAATGAAACTCAAAAATGTTTTTTTTTTTTTAAACCATGTGCACGGCATAAGTCAATGCATTATTCACACTCGGGGATTTGCCTTTACTCAACAACCTGCTTCTCGGAATTGTTGTTGCCATCGTCCAATTCTCTCTATTGTAGGAGTATCGACACCATACGTACTAAGAACATCACACTCAAATCGCGTCATGAGCAAAAACTCAAAAGGCGATATCTCTTGAGGGAAAATTACTAAAAGACCCTCATTTAAGGGAAACCAGCTATTGAGGTAGTCTTCATGAAAAATGTCTTTTAACGTTCATCGATCCTGGAAAATGTCGATTCATTAGATTTCGTGTAAAACTAAAGATCAAGTTTGACGGCTTAGACGAACCAAGGGAAGTGGTGAAAATCTTAAATTAAATATCTCTATTATTATGTGTTGGCTAGAAAAATTTTATATAAAAATAAACGAATATATCAAAAACATTTTTTTTTCAAGCTTAAATACCAAATATTGTTTTCGAAGGGCCATTATTATTTGCGAGATACGTGCAATTACCTTGTGTGATGATGTCATAATTATGATCTTCGAAAATGTTTTTTGATCTATACCTTACTCGACGGTATTTACCCGCTACATTCGAAACTAAAGGTTATATTTGTTAATGACTGAAACCGAGCCAGGATTAGAGGTCCCTTCCCCCATACAAATAGAGAATATGGTAAGTTGAGATCCCTAGTGGGTTATACCATCACATGGGAAATCTGCTTAGTATACACAACCCCTTCGTGACGAGGACTTTTCTAAATTTTATATCATAGTCATTAAACTGCTGTCAGAAACATGCCTGTTCTTCAATCTACACCGCGGGGAAGAAGGCAAGTTTTTTTTTCTTTCCCACCGTTTATCTGCTCCAGAAGTTGGAATTCTCTAGTTTCTTGCAAATTTTTGATGACCCTCCCTGCCATATTCCTCAAGCCAATTCGCAATTCTAAATGCCTTTTAGGTCTAGATCGGAGAACTGAGGTATTCATACTTGATACTATTGGTCAATGCATTAGGTTCTCACTGAAGAACGAAATATGGAGCGCATGTTCTCTCGATTTGTGGACATTATATTACTATATAATATTATATTATATTATTATAGTGAATTAAAAGTCCCGAAAACACGCTAAGACAAAGAAGCACAAGACAATGCAACAGATTTTTGTTGCCTTCTTCTTCAGTTGTTAATTTTTTATTTTATTTATTTAGGTGTGTCGCAATTTGAGTGAGTTTCTTATTATAAAAGCGTCCGTCACGCAGGAGCTGGGTAAACTAAGCAGATTTCCACTGTGAACCACTGATACAAATTAGTTTCAAATAAGATAGGGCCAAAAAATCAACATTGCCCCATCCACTGAAATCCCCTATTCTTTAATAATTGAAAGGAGTTTAAAATAAACACTCCAATATTTTGATTTATATAAGTATTAGAATAATACATAGGTTCACAAAATATAAATACTGTAAACTTATTTTAGAGTGGTGAGTTCGATTCCCACTTGGGCAAATAGGAATTTATTTAGTTACGAATTCATTAAATAAAATCCTTAGCCCCGCCCTGGCTAGAAAAGGATGGTAACCTGTAGACCGTTCTAATTAGCCACAGTAGCATAAAGTGCACGCAAATAAATAAATAAATTGTTGGTAAGACCATCTTATTGTAAGAATTGTTAAAATATCTAGAGATGTTCGGTTGAGAAGAGTTCGGTTATATTTTCTCCAGGGAATATTTATAGGACCAGAAAGCCAATTCTTCGAGTCCTCAGTTCAATCTTTCAGTGTTAATTTTTCTTGAAAAGTTGTGTTTCTTGGAGGTGTTTCATAATTGTAGCAATGTATGTGCTGTTGTCGTGTAGTAGTTCTGAAAGGTTGGTAGCTAAGATCTTGTCCGTTATTAGTCTGCAAGTAAGTCTCTGATAGCTGTTAATTATTATACACTTGAAGACAACTGACATTTACAACAAACTTTAAACCTCACGTACCCCGCTCATTTCTCTACGTTTTATATCTCTGTATAATACATTTTTAAACTTGTGCCTTAGACCTCCATCACCCTCATGCCAGGATTTATCTCAAAATTTATAGTTTCACATAGCTTTATTGTACCATTTCCTTAATTTTATTTCCATATATTTTATACTATGTTTTAATAATTTTGAAAACATTTTTTCTTTATTTTAAAATTTTTATTTGGAGAATTCAAATAAATGGTACTGAGAGACATCGCCTAGTTGCGGAGCTCTTCAAATAAATAAAAAATAGTAAAGATATACCCAACAATTAAGTTAGGACTCCACCGGAGCAAAATTATGAGAATGCCAACTCCATGTAGAATGTAAACACTTGAATTATTAAAAAACGAGCATGAAATATACAACTTCAAAGTGCCTTCATACTTGCTTCACTGACAAAGGAGCCCAGTTCCCAATTTCTTATTAACTTTCTTCAAGCAAACGCATTACTAAATGTAGTGCTAAACATAAACTCCAACATACATTGTAAAATTCAATATAGCCTACTTTGAGGTTATGGTTCGTATGGTGATTTGATTAACGGTACCGGAGGTACTAGAACACGAACCTGTTGCAGGATATAGAGGCATTGGGTAACAGGTTCCAATATACGGCTTCCTTTGGTAGTGCCACCGCTTACTCTCAACACAAACTAACCCTTCCTTTTAATACAGGTGTCCATTCCTTTATGTCTTTCTTAAGTAAAAATAAATTATAAACTCAGTTTGAAAGGAATATAAATTATTAGTAATATTCATTAAAGCCCACTTGTTGCTACTATCGCTAATTGGGATGGATTATAACCCTTTTCTAGCAAGGGGTAGGACTAAGGATCTTATTTAATGAGTTCGTAACTAAATAAATTGCTATTACCAAGGCGGGAATCGAACTCTCCACTATAGGTTTACCAGGTGGCCAACGCTTAAACACAAATGGCTACCTGAGCCCCGGATACAATTTAGTTGTTTTTAACGAAAATAATATTGACAAACTATTAGCAAAATTTATTGTAAACTTAATAATATTCATTTGACTAAAGAGGTAAAATAGGATTTTTAAACATGGAATTAATCAAAAGCAAAGACAATTTCATTAATTTTAAGTGGTTTACCAAAATTGGACCAGTGGGACGGGAGGACTTTTGAAAATTCGAAATATCTCCGTTACTATACGTCGGATCGAAAAATTGTATAGGACCAATCTTCTTGGAAATTAAATGATTTATAAATATTTTTACATACATTTATTATCTATTTTGTTTATTAACCGAGATATGTGCATTTTTCAGTTTCAGCCTTCAGCAAGCCCCAACTTCTACTCATGTTACGTAAACAATATTCTGTTATATAGTAAACCACATTATTCGAAGCTTAAATACCAAATATTGTTTTCAAGACCTTTATTATACGAGATACATGCAAATATGTTTTCGTGACCCCCCCCCTCTTTGTCGTAAGTTTTTGGACAACTAAAATTCGATTGATCGAGATAACTTATACCGATTCATTATAATTTACAGAACTAGATATCGTAAATAGTTTTCAATATAATTAATATGTTATAATTCATTAATTTTTCTTCTTTCCGGTCTAGATTTTATCTATTCAGCGCTGCGATATTGGCTGCCCTGTTTGTTTACAATTCAGACGCGTTTCGTTGTAGATGTTATTAACTTGTAAACTGGCATAAAGATGTCTTGTTACAGTTTGTTTTTATTCCTTTAACATTCATGGTGTTGTTACCAGTTTGTAGATTTATCTGTTGTAAACCTTCCCATAGGAAATCTGCTTAATTTAAACTGCCCCTGAGTGACGGACTTTTGATTTAATCCGTGCCCCAAATTGACTGGATGCAATGTTCAAGATGGGATTATATGGTGTTGGAGGGTTAAAAGAAAATCCTAGAAACGCATCCTGAAGATTTAAAGATGTGATTTAATAGCACATGATGATATACTAATGTCAAGTAGCATGTTAATATATGTTAATGGCGTCTCCATTGACTAGAGGAATGAGGTTGCAAAGGACACGGCTAGTTCCGCAATCTGTCCAGCTCGCCCCGTTTGGAGGTGGTCCATCCCGGGTTCCATCCGGAACTCTTTATTCAGCATCAAATTACTCTCCCTAATTTGGGCCTCCAATTATTTATACATATTAATAAAACGGGTTTTGTACACGAGGCAGTATGTATTTTATATAAAGTACGAGCACTTTTTTTTTTTTTTAATCACATCCAATTTATTTTAATTGGATGGCAAATATTCTGAAAAGGTTTATACGCCAAGTTTGTAGGTTGTAATATTCCAAAGCCTATAATATTAACACCATTTGATTGCATTCTTAATGTTCATATTATAAACAACTGGGGGCATAAGACCTAGTTAGGTCATCATACTTCTAAGCAATAAAAGTCCGCCACGCAGTAGCTGCGTGAACTAAAGGAATTTCCAACATTTTGGAATGACATACAGGTCATTTCGGCTCAAAATCTATTCTCAGTGAATAGAAGTGGAGGTTTAAAAAAGACGAAACCAAAAATTACAAATAACTTATATATATATAAAATTGTAACCTCTGTCTGTACATTGATTTTTTTCGCGAAATTTCACGATAACTTTTCACATGTCATAGACACCAAAACTGCATTTTGTTTCTTTCGTGTATGTTTGTTTGTTTGTTTGTTTGTTTGTTTGTTTGTTACCTTTTCACGCATAAACGGCTGAACCGAATTTTATGAAACTTGGTATGTATATTACTACTAGCCCAACTTAGACTTTAGGCTATATTATTATTCTCTAAGACAAACAGGAGTGGGGGTTATAAGGGAGGCCTGAAATTAAAAATAGCGATATTTCGTTTCCTATTGGTTTTTCGGCAAATATGCACATATCAAAAGTTATTTATTTTGTTATTTAGAGTAACTTTTGTTATATAAACTTTCGTCGTATACCGAAGTATAAATGAGTTATACGCTAAAACTTATAGCTGGAGTCAACAATTTTATTTGGCACAAAACACTCAACCGAACTAAGTAAAACTCGGTATATCTATTAGCACTAACGGTTTCATTATAACAAGCCATACCAACATTTCTAGGGACGGGCAGGAGTGGGGGTTATAAGGGAAGCCAGAAATTAAAAATAGCGATATTTCGTTTCCTATTGGTTTTTCGGCAAATATGCACATGTCAAAAGTTATTTATTTTGTTATTTAGAGTAACATTTGTTATATACACTTTTTTCGTATACCGAATAATAAACGAGATATACGCTAAAATCTATAGCGGAAGTGAACAATTTTATTTGGGACAATAGACCCAACCGAAATAAATAAAACTCGGTATGTCGATTAGCACTAACGCTTTCATTATAACAAACCACATCAACATTTCTAGGCACGGGCAGGAGTGGGGGTTTTAAGGGAAGCCTGAAATTAAATATAGCGATATTTCTTTCCTATTGGTTTTTCGGCAAATATGAACATGATGATAAACAAGAACATTTCAATTGTATGAAGCATTTTAAAAACAAGTAGCTGTTTCATGAGGAGCAAAGTATATTACCCCCCCCACCTTCCTCTGTCTTTCACTGGAACATTAATTAATTGGAAGTAAGTAATTTCATCCTTTAATGTGTTTAAAACATCAATTAATTCACAAAAAACGAAAGTATTTAAACATACATAATTAGAATTGAAAATAGAATCTGAATATAAGGTAATGTTAGCGGAATTGAGAGTTAGCCGTTAGTCATGTTCTGTTGGTTAACCTGGAGCGTCAGGGACGGGTGGGGAGACCTTCCTGTAATCTAGAGCCTTTCTCACTCCCTCTTTCTTTCCTCAGTTGTTTTACACACTTTTTTCGTATACCGTATTATAAACGAGATATACGCTAAAACCTATAGCGGAAGTGTATTTTGTTATTTATAGTAAATTTTGTTATATATACTTTTTTAGTATACCGAATTATAAGCGAGATATATGCTAAAACCTATAGCGGAAGTGAACAATTTTATTTGGGACAAAAGACCCAGCCGAAATAAATAAAACTCGGTATGTGTATTAGCACTAACGCTTTCCTTATAATAAGCCATACTAGCATTTCTAGGGACGGGTTAGGAGTAGGGGTTATAAGGGAGGCCTGAAATTAATAATGGTGATATTTCGTTTCACCACAATATTTTGTGCTTAATAACTGAGATCTATGCATAATGCACAGGAGACGGGAAATATGACAATTTGGAGGACAGTGAAGACTTACATAAAAAATTAATTTTATTATTAACAAATGCCAACAACGGGTGTTAATCCTAAATAGTGGGACGGGTAAAGGTGAAAATATTGTGCAAACTAAAGCCTTGCCAAAAAAATACCATCACCATTCAGCCTCAAATGAATTCCCGAGCGAAGCCGGGTATCTGAGCTAGTATATATATAACTTTGAACAGACTTCATTTTCGTCCATCTCCATGGAAGGACATCCATCCCTTAAAGGAAATCTGAACGTTATTCTTTTTCTAAATGAGCTTTTATTGACAGAATTCTTTCTGGCTGTGATATTAAATACCATTTCCACTAATATTTGTGTAAAAAAAATTAATCGTCGCTCTGTTTCCTGGTATACTTTACATGATTATGGCTGTGTAATAAGAATATTTTTTTTTTATTTTATTTATTTGGAGCTTCGCATCTGTGGCGATGTTGCTCGGGGGGAAAAAAAACTGTATAAAATTAAAAAAACAACAACATAAAAACCAAAAAAAAAACGAAACGAAACAAAGTTAATTTAAACAAAACATAAAACAACATAACAGAAATGTAACATGAAAAATGGAAAAGTAACACAAAACAGAAATGGAACAGAAAACAGAAACAGACAAACAGAACTGAAACAAAAACAGGACTGGAATGGATCACAATACCAAATGGAAATACAAAACACATGAATGGAAATCAAAAACAAAATGGAAAACAAAAATCAGAAATGGAACACAAAAACAAAATGGAAAAACGAAACACATAAATGGAAATCAAAAACAAAATGGAAAACAAAAACCAGAAACGGAACACAAAAACAAAATGGAAAACCAAATCACATAAATGGAAATCAAAAACAAAATGGAAATACAAAACACATATATGGAAATCAAAAACAAAATAGAAAACAAAAATCAGAAATGGAACACAAAAACAAAATGGAAAAACGAAACACATAAATGGAAATCAAAAACAAAATGGAAAAACAAAGACAGAAATGGAACACAAAAACAAAATGGAAAAACAAAACACATAAATGGAAATCAAAAACAAAATGGAAAACAAAAATCAGAAATGGAACACAAAAACAAAATGGAAAAACAAAACACATAAATGGAAATCAAAAACAAAATTGAAATACAAAACACATAAATGGAAATCAAAAACAAAATGGAAAACAAAAATCAGAAATGGAACACAAAAACAAAATGGAAAAACAAAACACATAAATGGAAATCAAAAACAAAATGGAAAACAAAAATCAGAAATGGAACACAAAAACAAAATGGAAAAACAAAGACAGAAATGGAACACAAAAACAAAATACAAAAATGGAACACAAAACCAAAATGGGAAACAAAAACAGAAATGGAACACAAAATAGAAATAGAACAAAAACAGAAATAGAACACAAAACCAAAATGGGAAATAAAAACAGAAATGAAACACAAAAACAGAAATGGAACACAAAAACAAAATGGAAAACCAAAAACAGAAATGGAACACAAAAACAAAATGGAAAACCAAAAACAAAAATGGAATGCAAAACAGAAATAGAAAACAAAAATGGAACTCAAAGAATAGAAATTGAACAATTAATTTAAATCGATCAATAATAGAAATCGAACACAACAAATTGACAAAAAAAATATAGAATCCAAAACAATTTAAAAAACTAAAAAGTGAGAATTGTAAAAATAAACTTGGATAATAGGAAATAAAAAAAAAAATTAAACAAAATATAATAAAATATATAAATTGTTGAATAAAATGGAAAAAAAAAAAATTCTCCCTCATATAAACTCGTGTATCAGCTGAGTTGTATACTCAATGTGAGTTACTGACAACGAAAGTCATGAATTGCATTATGGCGGGAAGGGGGGGGGAACCTTCAGTTTTGCTAGACAAAAAAAAAACGATGAAATATTTACATATATTCGAAGAGTTTATAAAGAACTCAGCAAACATACAAGTACACTAAGCACACACACACACGCTCGCACACGCACACAAAACATTCACACAAAGACTAGAATCAGAATAACACGCTACTATAATGTGAAAAAAAATTATTATATAAATGAAGACATTTATAGCCAAGTTGTTAATATAAAAATAATGAAAAATGATATGCACGTCTATATACTTATAAGAACAGAATAAAATTGGAGGATGATGGAAACCTTTTGCACTTTCCATCCTGCTTAAAACGTCCAAAATATGTTGTAACTGTGTGTATATATATATATATATATGCACGTTCTTTATCCAATCAAAATTTCCAAATTCTACTATTAAAACCCCATTGGCCAGTAATTAAAGATTAGCACTGCTGGTGGTGGTTCGAAAACCACTATAATTACTTATCCGGCAAGATTGTTAAGCTGTGAGCAAGATGTCTCAGTAAGAGGAAATTGTCAAGACTTAACGGTTATTGGAAACTTAATTAGGACGGGTAGTCTACGGAAGGTCTATTAAAAAAAATAAACCTTTATCTGGTAAAATAGTTTTATAGAAGAAATGTTTAACCGATTTCAATTCAAAACTTTCAAAATTTATGTAATTGAACCGTGAGTTGCTGTCAACTGCATTGAAAATGGACTGTCATCAAAACGTGGCCAATAAAAAGTCTTAAAAAATGTGGGCAACAAAAAATTGTATTATGTGTTTAATTAATTGATGTGCTCAATATTTTTTTAAAGGAAACTTTTGGATTAATGATGAAAGTTGTACTAAAGCAGTAATAAATAGTTATCAGTAAGACCTCTTTCAAATTCAGCAGGTAAATAGTTATTACTATTTTTGACTTCATTATTTTAGTTAATTTCAAATTTAGAGCAATATTTTGCCCATTTTTTGTAGGCCTTGATAAAGGAAGTAAGGAAAAACTTCGTTTATAATATTTTTTAAGAGATGAGCGATAGAAGATATGTTATATAAATACATTATGCCTACACGTAGAATTTAAAAGTACTGTAAATTGCAAAAGATGACATAATGAATTTAGAAATATTTATCTATTTTAAAACTTTAATTTTGCCAGCTGACATAGTTTTTATCATTGATACATATTTATACTTGACAATAAGACACTGGTCTCGAACACATAATAAACCACATTATTTCTGCAAGACATCTCTAAAAAACAAAAAGTCATTAAAAACGTCTTTTTTAATTCAGTCCTTAGTAAAAATAAAAATCATTTTTAATTCAGTCCTTAGTAAAAATAAAAATCATTTTTAATTCGGTCCTTAGTAAAAATAAAAATTCATTATTTGTTTACACAGACGGATAAAAAACTGAGACAGGGACCGGTGCAGCAGCAGCTATAGGAAACGCAGGGTATAAAGTACGATTGCATAATAAAGCCTCTGTATATTCAGCCGAACTTGGGGCTATAATTCTTGCTCTATCAAAACTAGAGCAACCCCCCACTACCAAAATACTGCTGTGTATCGACTCTCTCAGTTCTTTACTCTCCATAGGAAATCTTTACAATTCACACCCACTCATTACACAAATTTACACATACCTGCACAATCTACACAATTATAACATAATTATGATGTGGCTACCGGAACATACAGACATAAAACAAAGTACTGACATCGACAGACAAGCTAAATTAGAAGCCAGGAAAAGAACTGTGGACATCGACAGGCTGCCTGCACAAGACATGAAACGTGTAATTAAAACACAAGTACTCAATGACTGGACAACCGACTGGCTACAAACTGACAACAAACTCCGAGAAATCCTAGACAACCCAAACAAAGGAAAATATCTGGAAAATCTTACCAGAAGAGATCAAGTGGTGTTGACTAGGCTTAGACTCGGACATTCACTACTTACACATTCAAACCTCATAAACCGTAAAGACCGACCTACATGCACTCACTGTACTGACCATTAAACATCTCCTGACTGACTCCAGTCTACGTGAACATCTACTATTGACGGAAGGTAGCCCACATATAAACACACTCTTAAATCACTCGAAGACAATTAACATTTACAACAAACTTTAAACCACACTAACTCCACTCATCACTCTACGTTTTTATTTTAAATTATGCCACTAATTTGTATTTATGTTTTTTTCGGCGGTATTGGTCGGCAGCAATGCAGAATACAAATGCAAATATCTCGGTTAATATTCAAGATACAGAATAAATGTGTAGAACAATATTTATAGTAAATTTAATATGCAATAAGATTGATTCTATACAATTTTTCGATCCGACGCATAATAACGGAGATATTTTGAACTTTTCCGAAAATCCACCTCTACCCCCCCCCCTTCCCACTGGTCCGACTTCAGCCATTAACGAACTTGATCTTTCTTTTTACATAAAACGATTAAATTCCGAGTTTGGTAACGATCAAACCAAAATGGCGACCTCTAGAGCGTTAATAGACAAATATATATATATATATATATATATATATATATATATATATATTAAAAATTTTGAACGGACCTCATTTTCGTCATCTCCTGGGTAGGATCGATGGACATTTGAAGAAATTTTTCAAAACTCGCGTCATAAGTAGGACCTCAATAGCTGATTTCCCTTAGGGGAAATCTGCTAAAACTGTAAATATCTGGCTTAATATTTAAGTTAGATAAAATACAACTTTTGCAGTTGTATATAACATTTCCAACATGGTTATACCATACTTTTCAATAAAAATCATATTAGAAAGATTTTAATTTTTATATTTTTCCCCTCCTCCTTGTTTTTTCTTTCATTTTTAAGTAGAAGATATGATCAACCATTATATTCTATTTAAAAATGAAATAAGGCGATTTGAATTGCCATCAAACTTAGCTTATTACTGCTTTCTGCTTTCAATATATTTCCTTCAAGGTGGTACTCGCTGCTCGATTTTAGAAAAAATTCTTCAAATATCCATTCATCCTACTCAGAATATGACGAATGAGAACCATAACTCTCTCTCTCTCTCTCTCTCTCTCTCTCTCTCTATATATATATATATATATATATATATATATATATGTGTGTGTCTGTGTGTATGTGTGTGTGTGTGTGTGTGTGTGTGTGTGTGTGTGTGTGTGTGTATATTCTTCTTATTCAGTCAGTCACGCAGAATGAATGAAGAAAAAAAAATGGTGCCGAATATGATTTTCTACGTAGAAATCCGTAAAGGAAAGGAAGATAAAAAAAAAAAAAGAAATGACTCCATGAGACTTGAACTTCTATTGTCTGTCATGCTGTTTAGGATTTGGCACGGTTGCGGCAGTTCCCACACGTAACCCTAGTTTTTATACAGCCCCCCCCCCCTCCACACCTCCTGGGATTCTGAGGTCTTTGTCAAGTATCATAGCCAACTGAATGCAATGACAATGATAACAATAAGTCATTTATTAGTGATAAACAATAATAACTCAATTGAGATGAATTTCGTTTTTATTTATTTGGTGAGCTCCGTGACTAGGCGATGTCGCTCAGTATCATTTATTTTCAATTCCTTAAGTTAAAATGTTAAAATAAAGAAATAAAGAAAAATGTTTTCAAAATTATTAAGACAATATAAAGTATAGCTATATATAAAACTAAGGAATAAAATAAAGCTAAGGAACCGTTAAAATAAAACTAGGGAATAAAACAAAGCTAAGGAACCGTTAAAATAAAACTATGTAAAACTTATAATAATATAAGTACTAATAATTTTTGCGACAAATCCTGAGGATGATGAAAGTCTAAGGCACAAGTTTAAAAATGTATTATACAGCCTTGTTCACAAAAAACATAAATACAAATTAGTGGCATAATTTAAAATAAAAGCGTAGAGTGAGTAGTGGAGTAGGTGTGGTTTAAAGTTTGTTGTAAATGTTAATTGTCTTCAAGTGATTTAAGAGTTTGTTTATATGTGGGCTACCTTCCGTCAATAGTTCGTGTAAGTCGTGCGGTAAGTTCAGATGTTCACGTAGTCTGCAGTCAGTAAGGAGATGTTTGATGGTCATTACTGTGTTGCAGTGAGTGCATGTAGGTCGGTCTTTTCGGTTTATGACGTGTGAATGTGTAAGTAGTGAATGTCCGATTCTAAGCCTAGTCAACACCACTTGATCTCGTCTGGTAAGATTTTCCAGAGATTTTCCTTTGTTTGGGTTTTCTAGGATTTCTCGGAGTTTGTTGTCAGTTGGTAGCCAGTCGGTTGTCCAGTCATTGCGTACCTGTGTTTTAATTACACGTTTCATGTCTTGTGCGGTCAGCCTGTCAATGTCCACAGTTCTTTTCCTGGCTTCTAATTTAGCTTGTCTGTCGATGTCAGTACTTTGTTTTATGTCTGTATGTCCCGGTAGCCACATCATAATTATGTTATAATTGTGTAGATTGTGCAGGTATGTATAAATTTGTGTAATATCTGGGTTTGAATTGTAAAGGTATCCTATGGAGAGTAAAGAATTTAGAGAATCGATGCACAGCAGTATTTTGGTTGTGGGGGATTGCTATAGTTTTGATAGAGCAAGAATTATAGCCCCAAGTTCGGCTGAATATACTGAGGCTTTACCATTCAATCTTACTTTATACCCTGCGTTTCCTATAGCTGCTGCTGCACCGGTCCCTGTCTCAGTTTTTGATCCGTCTGTGTAAACAAATAATGAATTTTTATTTTTACTAAGGACTGAATTAAAAATGATTTTTATTTTTACTAAGGACTGAATTAAAAATGATTTTTATTTTTACTAAGGACTGAATTAAAAAAGACGTTTTTAATGACTTTTTGTTTTTTAGAGATGTCTTGCAGAAATAATGTGGTTTATTATGTGTTCGAGGGGAGGGGAAGGGGGGGGTAGAGGGGGGATTTTCGGAAAATTCAAAATATCTCCGTTATTATGCGTCGGATCGAAAAATTGTATAGAATTAATCTTATTGCATATTAAATTTACTATAAATATTGTTCTATACATTTATTCTGTATCTTGAATATTAACCGAGATATTTGCATTTGTATTCTGCATTGGTCGGCAGGAGTGAGCTGTTTGGTACTTTCCGAAGAGAGCTCTGGCGGCCGTTTTCGTAATTATTCGTTCCTCGTGTATAAGTTTAGTGATCCCTTACTACTTACTACCCTTGTTATTGGGCAGATTTGTCTATTGTAAAACTTCACAATCTGCTTAGTTTACGCAGCCGCTGCGTGACGGACTTTTTAGTTTTCATTCTTTCATAAACCCCTACTCCCTCTTATGTAATTTTTATCTAGAGCCTATTAGGCTCATGCCTAACTACAATTTCAAGTCCTATTTTCATAGGATTCTTATTTTATGAAAATAGAGAGCAGATGATGTGGCTTGTGGAGCTAGTCCTGCTCGCGGGAAATCTGCTTAGTTAACGCAAATATTAGACTGAGATAGCTAGAAGCTTAGTAGAGATTAGATGAGTGATGGAAGGACTGGAGTACTGTGGGGCAGTAGTGCCTAGAGAGACAATGCTTGCACAAGCTAAGCCTGTCGCAATCAGCTGGGTCCTTGCCTGGAGAGCATGGTTTGTTAAAAGACAGTTCAACAAACCTCCTTCCAGCCGGCTGGAAACCACCATCTGGGTCAATACTCACCGCTACCTCCGCTAACCTACTGGAAAATCTCACTATGGCTAATTCAGCCAAGACCGACGAGTCACAGGATGTCCATTTATTTTAATGGCTCAAATTTAGGGCGACCTTGTCCGTTTCTTCAACAGTCCTATTATTTTGTAATAACAACTGTGCAAATTGATATATTACTCTGATAGGCAGCATTTTATCATGGCCAGGCCTACAATAATGACACTCTACTCATTAAGGCTAGGTTATTCCTCTACTACTTTGAAACATTATACCTCATCAGGTGTAAAACATTAAAGGCCCGTCACGCAGGGGTTGCGTAAACTAAGCAGATTTCCCACGTGTAGTTTTACAATAGAGAAATTTCACGAGAGTCCAAGAGTTAAGAAAACGGCAGACCTAGCTTTTGGCGGGTCCGTTGTCCGCCGTGGTTTCATAAAATTGCAAATATCTCAGTTAATATGCAAGATAAAGACTAAATGTATGTAACAATATTTATAGTAAATTGAATTTGCAATAAGATTGATTCTATACAATTTTTCGATCCGACGTATAGTAACGGAAATATTTCAAATTTTAGAAAGTCCTTCCCTCTAAACCCCCCCTTCCACTGGTTCGATGTCAGCCATTAACGAACCTGATCTTTCTTTTTATATAAAACGACTAAATATCGAGTTTGGTAATGATCAAACAATAATTGCGACCGATAGAGCGGTAACAGACAAATATATAGATAGATAGATATATAAACATATATATATATATATATATATATATATATATATATATATACAGTATTGAACGGACCTCATTTTAGTCATCTACTAGGTAGGATCGATGGACATTTGAAGAAAAATGTCGAAAATTCCGTCATGAGTCCTTAAGGGAAATCTGCTAAAAACTAAATTACCTTCTGAAGGCCCTTCAAAGAAAGTCCGTCACGCAGGGGCTGCGTAAACTAAGCAGATTCCCCACGTGAAGTTATACAATAGAGAAATTTCCATACGAGAGCCGAACAGTTACGGCCGAACTAGCTTTTGGCGGGAAACTCACTGGTCCGTTATCGGCCCACATTTAATAAAAATGCAAATATCTCGGTTAACATTCAATATACAGAATAAACGCATAGAACAATATTTATAGTAAATTTAATGTGCAATAAGATTGGTTATATACCGTTAAGTATGGTAACGGAGATATTTCGAATTTTCGAAAATCCTCCTCTAAACCCCCCCACCCACTCGTTCGATTTCAGCCATTAACGAACTTGATCTGTCTTTTTGCATAAAAAGTTTAAATATCGAGTTTGGTAACGATCAAACAAAAATTGCGACCGCTAGAGCGTTAACAGACAAATATATATATATATATATGTATAAACCATGCAGTTGATCGCCCCAACAACAATCTCATCTACATCTATATATATATAATTTTGAGCGGACCTCATTTTCGTCATCTCCCGGGTAAGGTCGATGGACTTTTGAAGACATTTTTCGAAAATCGCGTCATGAGTAGCTGATTTTATTTTTTTTTCATTAAGGGAAATCTGCTAAAATTCCTTGACAAATATATAGTGCCTCAAAGAGAATACCTATCACTGGTAAACATTTTGGATTACAACAGTGAAAATAAAGTTGATGATATTTTCTGTTTATCAAAAGTTTGCAAAAGTTAACAGTATAAAAGAAAGATTTTTTTTATTTTTATGGGGTGCTTAAAGAACAATAATCTTCCCATTATTTATTATATGCAATCATACTTATCATTAGTATTATGTTTGTCATAAATCTTAAAGGAGAATTATGTTAATTTGATTTGTCAGAAAACTGATCTTTATTTAGACATTAAAAAAGAATGAATTAAACTACAATTGCATTAAATTATGATCTATTGAATTAAGTATTATAATTATTTAGATTAATATTTATTTTGTATTACATGCCAATGTATATGCTCTTCATTTGTAATTTAGGAATTATTATTATTTTATTTACACACTTTCTAATACGTTAAATTATATTAATAACTATACTAGCAGTAATTGGCCAGCCACTTGGCAACATGTTTGTAGACATAAGCCAATAAAATATCAATCTAGTTAAGACTAGGTTATTCCTCTACTGCATTGAAACATTATACCTCATCAGGAGTAAAACACTAAAAACTAAATTAACTTCTGAAGATACTTGAAAGAAAATACACTACCAGCACATCGAGATATTGAGTGTGATAACAGTCATGGATGAATGTCCAATCCGCTGATCTAATCGATAAGTCTCTAAGTTACATATTATAAGGAGTAAATATATCATCCTAATAATGCCAACCATCATCTCTGTGGAGCACAAAACTAAATAAATAAAATAAAAAGTCCGTCACGCAGGGGCTGCGTAAACTAAGCAGATTTCCCACGTGAAGTTTTACAATAGAGAAATTTCAGAATAGAGATTCAAACAGTTACGGGAACAGCCCGAACTAGTTCTTGACGGAAACTCACGACTAGACCCGAAGTTAGCCGACCTCATCTCAGAAGCTGAAAACAGAAAAATGCAAATATCTCGGTTAATACTCAAGATACAGAACAAATGTATATAACATTATTTATAGTAAATTTAATTTGCAATAAGATTGATTCTATATAACTTTTCGATCTGACGTATAGTAACGGAGATATTTTGAATTTTCGAAAATTTTCAAACCCCCCCTTCCACAGGTCCGATTTTAACTACTAACGAACTTAGTCTTTCTATTTTACATAAAACGGTTAAATATCGAGTTTCGTAAAGATCAAGCAAAAATTGCGACCGCTAGAGCGTTAACAGAAATATATATATATATATATATATATATATATATATATATATATATATATATATATATATATAATTTTGAACGGACCTCATTTTCGTCATCTCCTGGGTAGGATCGATGGACATTTGAAGAAATTTTTCGAAACTCGCGTCATGAGTACGACCTCAATAGCTGATTTCCCTTAAGGGAAATCTGCTAAAAAAAAATAATATAAATGTACTAGTATATAGGAATAACATAATTTTTTTATTAAAACCATTTTAAATTGTTGTCTTTATTACTAGTCTAATGTTTATTAATTGTCTTTATTACTAGTATTTAATGATTATTTGTTGTATTTAATTTTTTATTTGTTGTTTCAGTTTTTGTTATTTTTCTATAATTTTGTTTTCATTTTACATTGTGAAACTTTGAGCCAAATAGCCAAGATGCGGGTGCTCCTTTATAAATAAATAAAATAAAAAATAATCTATGTTAAAATAATACGGTATCTATTCCCTTAGCAAGTATAGTCTAATAGATAAATTTATATCTGTTATGCAAATGTCTTATTTAGCAAGATTCATACTTAACCTGCATTAAAGAGTTTTTTTAAGTGATTTCTCCCATGATGCCGGAAGGTAGAGGAACCAATAGTATCAGGACCAATAGAAACGCCTTGTCCTTCACAAGTGAACTTTCAGAGTCAGATCTCCATCATCAGTGCCTGCTGACAAACAATAGTTATTTATTATAAAAGTGACGAAAGTAGATCATTTTACAACTCGAGTGAAACGTTTACCCACACGAGCAAAGCAAGTGTGGTAATTTCACGAGAGTTGTAAATTCTACTTTCGTCACGAGTGTAATATTAAATTTTTTCTGTAATCGTGTAATACATGATCAGATCTAACCAGAATATGAACAAAATTAGGATGTTGTGAAGATTATGGTATGTTGTTGGTAGGTTATAAGCATGGTTGTGAAAGGTTATAAGCATAGTTATAAAACAACTAGTGATGATTGTGAAGTAGTGCAGTTATAAACAAGTGCAGGTTATAAACAAGGAAGGTAATTATTATTATATTTAAATTTTAAAATATATTGATTATTTCCACCAATAATTCATTCACATTTCAATTTATTTTGTTAAAATAAATTCTTACAATGTTAAGAAACATTTAAAAGCATTTGATTTCCAACTTCAAATTATTTTTTAATTTATACTTATTACTAATTAAGAAGGATTACTTTCTTCACTCTATTGCAAAATGTTTCACTTTCTTCACTCATTTCAGTTTAGTAATGTTACCATTATTCAACGATTACAGAAAAAAACCGTAATACAAAATAACAAACAAACCATGGACAACAGTGTAAAAACAGTAAAAACATACGTCTTCAGGATAAAAACGTATAGAAAATGTTTATAAATATAGTCAATCAACAAAAAAATAATTAAAAATCTATAAACTACCTAACAAATTATTAGGAAAAAACCTTTTATAGGAATTATACTGCATTGAGTTTGTCGAAACTTTTGCTATGAACTGTCATGTTATCTGTCAAGGCATAAAAGCAGACTGCATCAATAAATCGCTGTTGTCTAAATAAATGAATGTTTAGTTGTGTAGATTGACAGGACGCCTAATAATGAGAACAATGCTTCAATAAAATGTAACAAAAATAAATTCTATGTTACTTAAAAAGGATGGCTTGACATAAATACTACGATTGAGATAACTAACCGCGTGAACTACACCTAGTTAAACTCATTGTCTTAGCTACTTCAATTCGCATTAAATATAACTAGTGTAATATAATATGCCTAGAAAAACTAAGATAAAGGTCTCATTAAGATTATGAAAGTGGGTAGTCATTCATTCAGTATTAAAATCTTAATGAAATGTCTTTGTTATGGGTAACGGAATGTTGTAGTAAAAAAAAAAATAGGTCTCATGAATTAATTTAAATATCCAGTTCCGCTTCTCCTCTAAAATACGTTTTAAGTAATTCCAATTCATTGAAGACAAGAAATTACAAAATGTACTCCAAAAGAACAGAAAAATCAGTAACACAGATGGTGCGTAAACTAAACAGATTTCCCACCTGGCGGAATGACGTTTCTCACATTCTATTCCGTACTTCTGTTGTAAATATGTTTAGTATCTACTGGCTACGACTGGTAATTGATTTTTTTCCTCACCTCTGCCCCCTTTGGGTTTCCCCATACCAGCGGACTCCATTTAATAAGAGATATACAATTTTGAATAGATAAATTGGGCCAGGTAACTTAGCCTAACTCACCGAGCACGGCTAAGCATTAAAGTGCAACATTTGGGAGATTTAGTTTAAGTCCGAAAAGTCCTAGGGGAACCCGCAGCTGCGACTCCTTTGCCTCTGTTCAAAGAAGTGGCAGCAAGAGCCTAACTAACTAGCCTGCATACCTAAAGCCTAAATACTAACCTAAACTCACATAAAACTATACATATAATTTACAAATAAATTCAATTTTACTTGTCTTTCAACACCTCTTGGGCAAAGGTCCTGAAGGCTGAAAATCTATCAGCGTCGTTTACAAACATGTGGTAACTCTCAGGAGGCCAGCTCACATATGAGAAAGCACTCATTAGCCGAATACGCTTGGCGTTGAAACGCTGACATTGGAGGATCACATGGTCAGCCGTATCCAGGAGCACATGGGGATTCCTTTCGTTTGAAGAAATGTAGTTTGTTATCGAAGTCCCGGGACCACTGGGACTTCGATAACAAACTACATTTCTTTTCTTTTCATTCATGGTAATTGATCCCTTGCAGGTGCGGGAATGAACATTCAGTGGTTACCCATTGCCTTCTGCATCAGACCTTCCACCAATACAGGCAAATGAGGAAAATTCCGTTCTAACCAATAAAGTCATGAGAAGAGAAAAATTCTACTCTTGGCTAAAATTGTTAGAGAGCCATCCCTTTGTAGCCCGTAGCCTGCATGTACCTACGTATGATAGCCATTAACCAAAACGAGTATACATACTACAACATTAATTTACGTTCCAGTCTTGCCCCATTCAAATTTATTGATTAATGAATTGATACAAGGAGTAATATGAAACATATGTAAAAATTGTGAGTGTTGGATTCGGTGCTAGAGGTCAGATTCAGTCGTTTTAATTGAAAATAACATGAGTAGGAGAGAGGATCAAATAAAAGTTGAAAATTAAAAATATTAATAAGTTCTTTAATATTCTAGCTAGAGGAAAAGTTTCTTTGACTGTTTGACTGGGATTGTCAGTAATTAAATTCAATATGATTCGTTATATAACATTTCGGCTCATAATAAAGGTGATACTGCGACTCTTCGTTTTTCAACATCTCCCCCCTTGGGTCAATTATCGGCTACTCACGAACGTGACCTTTTGTGCTAAATGAAACGCTCAAATATCGAGTTTGGTAACGAACAAACAAAAGTTACTACCGATAGACTACTAAAAAGACAAATATAAATTTAAAAGGACCTCATTTTGGCAAATTTTGCTACTGAGGTTTTACTCATGATGCGAATTTTGAAAAATGTCCTCAAATGTCCATTGACCCTACCTAGTGGATCACAAAAACGGGGTGATTTTAAATTTATATATGTGTGCGCGTGTGTGTGTGTGTGTGTGTGTGTGTGTGTGTGTGTGTGTGTGTGTGTGTGTGTAGTTAGATACTTGTCTCTGACCGTTCTAGCGGTCTCAATTTTCGTCTTATCGTTACCTCACTCAATGTTAAGAATGTTGTATAACACTAAAAATTAAGTTCGTTAATAATTGTAATCTAACAGTGGGAGTGTGGTCTAGAGGAGAATTTCGAAAATATGTCCATTACTAAACGTCGGATAAAACCAATCTTATTACGAAATTAATTGCTTAAATTGTTATTATTTATTTTCTGTCATGAATAGTTGTATTTTTCATCCTTCAGTATACCTTCATTTCTTTTCTTGCCATAAAAACAATAAGCTGCTATATTATGAACCACTTTATTAGAAGTTTAAATTTTTTTCATTGAACTTTTTCTGTGTACAGTGCATATAAATACTACGTGTCATGTCCTTATCATTAATGTTGCGTTCTTAACTCGAAAATGTTTATTTAATTTACACCATACTCGATATTTAACTTTGTTATTCAAGTTAGTGGGTGAAACCGAAAAAGGAATGTGGAAAGGAATGAAAAATATATGTTTCTATTATTATGAGTCCTATCTAAAAATGTTATAGAGTCAATCCTGTTAATCTATTGATGCTTTACAATTGTGGCTCAAATACTAAGTGAGTTACTCGTACATCCTTGTTTTCAGCATTTAGTAAGCCTCCACTTATACTCCATAAATTATTATTTAGAAATTTAAAATATATGGTGAGTTGAGATAAATTTTATATCATACCCACACGTGGAAAATCTGTGAGTGCTTAGTTTACGTAGCCCCAGCGTAAGAGACTTTTGGTTTTATCAAATTCTTAAAATATTGGTTCATTTGTAGTAGAGTGTATTTAATTTTTTTTTAGATAAGATGGAATGTTTTCTGTCTTCAATAGCTCCATGTGTACGTGTTAACAGTTGGCACTAGAGTTTTGTATTTTGAGTCGTTATTGATAATGGATTAATTATTGCCAAGATTACACTTTTCGCAGAAAAAATTTATATACCTTATAATTTACTTGGGTTTTAAATTGGAATATCAGAAATTGATTGAGGTTGTACTCACGACGCGAGTTTCGAAACATTTTATCAAATCGATCCTACTAATGAGATGACAAAAATAAGGTCCGTTCAAAATTATATACCGAATATATACTTGTCTATTACCTGCTCTTGCAATCGGGATTTTTTTTTTTTTTTTTTTTGGAAACTGCAAATCTTGATATTTGAGCATTTCTATAATATTAAAGACCAAGTTATTTAATGGCTGAAATCGAACCAAGGTGAGATGGGCTGTTTAGAGAAGGGATAGGTACAAGAGTCTTCGTTATTATAGGCCGGATAGGAAAATTTATAAAACCAATTTTATTGAAAAGTTAATTTCCTATAAATGTTATTATATTCACTATTTCTCTATCTCGAGTTCAGCGACCTTTCCTTAACGTGAGAAGTGCACATATTTTAGATGTGACTTTATCAATAAAGGTTGTATATTCTTCAGAGCCAAATATTCACTTGATCGGTACAATGTTAATTAATTGATAATTCAGGGAGCATTTTGAAAGGTTTAAAATAGAAAATAATCGAAGTAGCTATCGATATTTTGGTTTGGACTAAAAAATGTTATATGTCTTTTTAATCATTTAACACCCTAAAATTTTGGTTTTATATACTGTTTCTCAAATCTGAATATTAAGCAAGTTATTCTTATTTTTTTTATCAGCTTTAAGTTTCTCATGTGATTTTTATTAATCCGCAATTGTATCACTTATCTTCTCATGGCCAACTTAAATTTTATGTTACCGATTTTCTGGCTGATTACCATTTTGGTACAAAATCTGCTAAGTTTTCGCATCAGCTGCGTGACGGACTTCTGTTAATAATGTAAAACATTAAAATTAAAAATACAAAAATATCTTTATAATTATAAAGCAAACAAAAATAAATAACATACTTTCATAATATTTTGCAAGATATTTGAAGAGATCTTTACCATAGAAATTCTTTCACTGTGTTGTCTGAGTTTTGATATATTCTGTCAATAAATGTCGATATTTTTGCAAAATACTTAAGTAATGTTTGTAAATAAACTAAGAATAGGCTTGGTCACTTGACTCCTTTATGAATAGATAATGGAGGAGGAGTCGTTAAGGCCAGGTATGCTGCTCATCAGGGCCTATTTCTCCAAGCAAAGGCTTATTAAGAGAGGCCCCTTTTTAAAAGGCCGTTAACGAATTATAATAGGTATAAAGTGAAAGGCCAAACACAAACGGAGCTGTCAATGACGGCGTTGTTAGTGACGGCTTACAAAGCCAGCAACCAGCCGAGCCGGAGATGGCAGGAGCCGCGTCCTAGATACACGAGCTGCACGCCACATTAATTAACAATTAACATAAGGGAAATGGAGGAGAATTATACTGGCTGAACTAGAGGTGCCACAATACGAACTAAGAGTAAATACGTACAATAATGTTCAACAATAAAAGTCCGTCACGCAAGGGCTGCGTAAACTAAGCAGATTTCCCACGTGAACTTATACAATAGAGAAATCTCCATACGAGAGCCGAACAGTTACGGCAAAGGGCAGAACTAGCTTTTGGCGGGAAATTCAAAAATTCGTTATCGGCCCAAATTAAATTAAAATGCAAATATCTCGGTTAATATTCAAGATAGGGAATACATGTATATAGCAATATTTATAGTAAATTTAATTTGCAATAAGATTGATTTTGTACAATTTTTC
Organism: Riptortus pedestris; assembly: GCA_019009955.1. Lineage (NCBI taxonomy): Eukaryota > Metazoa > Arthropoda > Insecta > Hemiptera > Alydidae > Riptortus > Riptortus pedestris. The sequence continues at coordinate 45,988,468 of CM032228.1, forward strand.
GATCCGATGTATAGTAACGGAGATATTTCGAATTTTCGAAAATCCTCACCTCTAAACCCCCCCCCCTCCTACTAGTCCGATTTCAGCCGTTAACGAACTTGATCTTTCTTTTTACATAAAACGACTAAATATCAAGTTTTGTAATGATCAAACAAAAATTGCGACCGTTAGAGCGTTAACTGACAAATATATAGACAGACAGATAGATCTATATATATATATATATATATATATATATATATATATATATATATATATATATATATATATACACAGTTTTGAACGGACCTCATTTTCGTCATCTACTAGGTAGGATCGATGGACATTTGAAGAAAAATTTCGAAAATTCCGTCATGAGTACAACCTCAATAGCTGATTTCCCTTAAGGGAAATCTGCTAAAAATCTAAAGGTTGTTTTGTGTCTGGGATGTTTTGGGTGTAAAGCATAGACACAGACCTATCTCCATGGTAAAGAATGCCAGTGAAACGCGGATTCTCACAGAAGAAACTCCCCTTCCGTTACGCAGGGGATGCTTAAAATAAGCAGATTTCCCACGAGCTGGGATTACGTTCTAGTAAATCATCTCACCATATATTATCTATTTCTATGTACAAAATCCAAGTGGCGGTGCTTGTTTACTGAAGGCTGAAAATAAGAATGCTAGAGTAACTCGCTTAATATTTGAATTACGAAAAATGCATCGAATTGTTTCCCAAGATACGTTCTATAAAATTTTCCGATTCGACTCATATTAACGGAGATATACTGAATTTTCGAATTCCACTCCCTCTTTCCACGCCCCCATATTTTAGGGCTGAATTCAACCAATAACTCACATGATCTTATTGGTGACTGAAATGTTTATGTATGGAGTATGGTATACATCAATGAATATTTTCGTTTCACGAAATAAAATCTTAATTAATGGCGTCGCCACATAAAGTACATATTTTAATTTATCTTGTCTAATAAAGATCTCTTGAAAATATTTGGTAGTTAACCTTGGAATAAGATTTTTCATAATCTATTTCCTTGAAAGTTGTGGTTCACACAAGATATAAAACTAAAAAGTGCAAGTATGTTGGTTAATATTGAAGATTAAGAAAAAATGAATATAACAACATTTACAGTACATTAAATTAATAATAAAATTGACTCTATTATAATAAGGGAGATATATTGAACTATCGATATAATACACTCGCTTCCGCTTGCCCGATTTCTACCCCCCCCCTCCCACGAACATATAAAATATTAAATATAAATTTAAGTTAGGGAAAGAAATTTGTGTCATTATTCCAGTCCTCTAAAACTTCACCCCATTAAACATCTTATGTCTAGCTAATATTTTAAATTGGTGTTTACGTAGTCTTCTTACTCCAGATAGTGAGATGAGATCGTGACGTGTCATATTCCATTAAGAGGGAAATCTGCTTAGTTTAAGCTGCTCATGCGTGACGGAATTTTGTTCATGACTGTAGGAACGCAGATATCGATGAGTGAAGTAAAACATATTTTCAGTCAATCAATTTTATTCATGGAATACAGGTCTCTCATAATAACGGGGTTAGATTTATATTGTATTGTTAGTATTTTAGCTGCCCTACAATACATTATTTGAGCTAATTATTTTTATAGTTTTAATATTGTTATAGAAATTACTTAGAAATAAAATAAAAATGGAACTCATTATAATAAACAATAAAATAATGTTTTATGGCAATAAAAAAGATCTTCAGGGTTCACCAACAGTCAGTCTAAAACTTTTAGAACAATGAACGTTAGCTTTAAAACAATAGTGTTGGTAACGCCTGAAGATATTTTTATTGCCGTAAATATTTTTTATGGTCTCAGTAAGGAAAATGTGCAAATAATATTGAAATGGATTCACGTTATTGTCCGATTGCTCGGATTAATTCTTATATTTAATGTAGTAGGAATACAAGGAAATCGTGTAATGATCACATCAAACTCATAAAGCTATTTGACACAAAAACATTTTGTGACCTTAGCCTAAAGTGCATAAAGGTACGTCTTCAAGCTGTTTTCGTAAGCAAGGATTTTGGTTTTCACAGTGGAATGGATGGCTAAAAGGACCCCAAATAGACAGACAGACAGAGAAGCACACACACATAAATGGGACGCATTATATTCTGTTTGATTTCTGAACCATAACAGGGCTAAGATGATGCTTTTGAGGGTTTAGTGGAGGGGGAGAGGTTATACTTTCACCTGAAGGACATCAACTCTACTTCCTTCTGAGAGTGAGTTATTTTCTTCCTCATTATAGAATTCAGGAAACCTTGGCTCCTTTCTCTTGGCCGGGGCCATTCGGTCGTTCTGTACTGTATCTAGCTTATGGACTCATCAATGGGCTTATAGAGTCATCAGTGAACGAAAAGTACCAAAGTCTACAGTAAATTACTTTTTGGAAGCGTTTCTCTCTCGAAGCGATCCAATAGTACACTTGTTCTCTTTCGACACTGCTGGCACCGTCGTATATCATATTGTTACGTTTTTATTACGAACACCTTGTAATAAATCATACTTTTTTTTTAGTGTATCAATTCCTAATAGATATTAGTAATTAATATACTCGCAGTTCCATGTAGCTCCTAGATCACTGAACAACTTATATTTTACTGACAATGAACAAAAAACTTGAAAATTTATTCATCTGGGTAATCCAGGTATACACTTCGCTGTCATCGTGAACAGCTGCTGGATTTATGGTGTCCAAATTCTCAAAGAACGCCTTCACAGCAGGGTTAACCAAACATTTTTTTAGTTAAAGGTCTACGTGGAGAAAGACGTTTTCTTACGTTTTCCCCCCTTTTTGGTGGTTTCCAAAGGATTTCAGCTTCAATGTAACAACCAGAAAAAGTGTTTCGGTGAAAACTTTTGAAGGATGTTCATTCATGACATTTAAACACTGCAGGGCCTAGTGTCTTGAAATGTTCTTGCTTACAGTTGATCAGAGCAAAGGGCGACGGCCACTCTCTGCTATTCTTATAACAACACTTTACCGGGCAACTCAACGTAAGTATGCTGGTTGATGTAACTCATGTTTTTATCACATTTGAGGTATGAATACCCTTGAATGGGAAAATATACTTCAACACTGTCGAAACAATGCTTCTCAGACACTAAATGATGAAGGTAACGAATTAGGGTATAATTTTTATTCTGCCTCGCACAGGAATCGCAAAATATCGCTTGTGACATTCATCTATTTTCTCCCTTACCCCGAATCTTTTCATGCATATTTCGGTCGATTCTCATCTTTTCCCCCCTTTGTTGTTCTACCATATGATATTACTCCTTCATAGCCCCTTGATAGCGCTAATATCTTAAAATCGACGAAAAAGTGACTTTCATCTTTTTTCCCCCTGGCCCTTCATATGTATTTTCGGAACTGGACAAGTTCATACTAACTATTTAGTGAATTATTTCTATTTAGGAATCATTTATTTCTAATTCACATGTTAGCAGATTTCCCATAAGAGAACTCCGTTATCGGGGTTGTACTCATGATACGAAAGCCGAATGGTTTCTTTTTTTTCTCAAACGTCCATCTATCCTTCCCCAGAGATGACGAAAAAGATATCCAATCAAAACTATTTATATTTACCTATTAGCGCCCTACAGGTCGCAATTATTGTCTTATCGTTACAATACTCGATATATAAGAGTTTTTTGTTTGAAGATCTTGTTCATTAACGGCTGAAATCCAACGGAGGGTAGAAGGGTTTAGTTCGGGAATTTCGTAATTTCGAAATATCTCCGTTAATACGGAAGTACAAAGATTCCGCCTTCTTGTTAATCTGTACTATTTTATCGATAATAGTTTTCCTTCTACAAACGCCCGCTCATATTAACAATATGCTGTTATATCATGAAACATTTTATTCGTTGCTAAAACACCAAATATTGTTTTCAACTGAATTTTGAGATACATTTATTTCTTTGTGTGTGTATCGGAAGACGTTAAAAAATCAATCTTTTTAAACTATTGATCGTCTACAACTGATGTTTCATACAAGCTCAAATATTAAGCGAGCTATTCACACTTTCTTGTTTTAAGCCCTAGAACAAAGCTCCGCCAACAAAATACTGTTGTATGCCGATTCTCATAGTTCCTTTCTCTCCATTGGAAACCTTTACAAATTTACACAGTCTACACAATTATAACCTAACTATGATGTGTGTACCTGGACATACAGACATAAAACAAAGTACTGACATCGTCAGACAAGCTAAATTAGCAGCCAGGAAAAGAACCGTGGACATTGACATGCACAAGACTTGAAACGGGTAATTAAAACACAAGTACTCAATGACAGGACAACCGACTGGCTACAAACTGGCAGCAAACTCCGAGAAATCCTACGCAACCCAATCAAAAGAAAACCTCTGGAAAATATAACCAGACTAGATCAGGTGTCGGATTCACTACTTACACATTCACACCCCATAAACCGAAAAGATCAACCTACATGCACTCACTGTAACATAGTACTCACCATGAAACATCTCCTGCACACGACGTGAATAACTCATCTTACAGAACAACACGCACGAACTATTAACAGAAGATAGCACTCATATTAGTGCACTCTTAAATCACTTGAAGACAATTGAGTGGACAACCGACTGGCTACAAACTGACAACAAACTTCCAGAAATCCTAGAAAACCCAAACAAAGGAAACTCTCTGGAAAATCTTACCAAACGAGATCAAGTGGTGTTGACTAGGCTTAGAATCGGACATTCACTGCTTACACATTCATAGCTCATAAACCGAAAAGATCGACCTACATGCACTCACTGTAACACAGTACTGACCATTAAACATCTCCTGACTGACTCCAGACTACGTGAACATCTGAACTTACCGAACGACTTGTACGAACTATTGATATAAGGTAGCCCACATATAAACGCTCTCTTAAATCACTTGAAGATAATTTACATTTACAACAAACTTTAAAGCACACCTACTCCACTCATCTCTCCACGTTTTTATCTCAAATTATGTCATTAATACGTATTTGTGTTTTTTTGCGGACAAGGCTGCAATATTTTTAATCTTGTGCCTTAGACTTTCATCATCCTCAAGCCAGGATTTGTCGCAAAAATCTATAGTTTTACATAGTTATACTTTAACGGTTCCTTAGTTTTATTTCATTCCTTATATTTAACTATATTTTATACTGTTTTAATAATTTTGAAAACATTTTTCTTTATTTTAACATTTTAACTTAAGGAATTGAAAATATATGATACTGAGCGACATCGCCTTGTTGCGGAGCTCACTAAATAAATAAATAAATGAAAACAATTGACATTTACTATAAAATTTAAACCACACCAACTCTACTCATTTCTTTCTCTACGTTTTACTTAATTGATTCAAACAAAATTACAAATAACACTTGGGCGTGTGTATATAAGTATGTGCGTGTGAGTGTTTTTATGAATAAGAGTGTAAAATAAATCCTTAACCTTGGACTTCTTCATTCCAGAATCTAACAGAAAATTATAGTTTTAATTTAATTCTTCCTAAATTTTATTTTGCTATACTTTATTTGTTTAAGAAAACGTAGTAAACATTTCTCTTTATTTTAACACTTTAGATTTATGAATGAATGCTAAATGATATTGAGCGACATCGCCATGGAGCTCATCAAATAAATGAATAAATTGTTTTCAGGCTTCAGTAAACCCTCACGTATATCCATCGAATTTTTACTTAGAATTGAAAAATATATGGTGTAACAAAACAAATCGCAAATCTGCTAAGCTACGCAGCTCCAGCGGGATCGATTTGTTCAGAATTAGAAGACAAGAGATAGTATTGTAAAAGTGTATTTAGTAAATGATACGTATTCACTTGAATTCCTTCCTATGTTCTACTATTTATACCATATGTGGGCAACAGCGGGCCCGAGGGCCGGATATGGCTCTCCGAAAGATTTGATCGAGCTCGCGAGACATTTTGAAAAACTCAAATTAAACCAAAATATTACACTACTTACTCCAAATGAGGAACATGAGGAGAGATTTGTGCGTTTGGCAGTACTTAAATATAAATGCGAACAGTTCTTTTCAATGATGAAAGTTAATAAATCAAAACATCGTACGACTGACTATAATTTGGAAAATTCTTTACGTCTTTGTATCAGTTGTATTAATTCGAACATCGATGGATTAGATTCCCAAATTCAAGCTTAAGCGTCTCATGGATTTCGGTTGCGGTATTTAACTTTCTTTCTTTGTAATAATTCCTATTTTAGCAGATATTGAGGTCGTACTCATGACGCGATTTTTGAAAATTTTCTTCATATGTCCATCGATCCTACCCAGGAGATGACGAAAATGAGGTCCGTTCAAAATTATATATATATATATATATATATATATATATATATATATATATATATTTGTCTGTTAACACTCTAGCGGTCGCAATTTTTGTTTGATCGTTACCAAACTCGATATTTAAACGTTTTATGCAAAAAGACTGATCAAGTTCGTTAATGGCTGAAATCGAACGAGTGGGGGAGGGGGGATTTTTGGAAAATTCGAAATATCTCCGTTATTATGCGTCGGGTCGAAAAATTGTATAGAATCAACCTTATTGCAAATTAAATGTACTATAAATATTGTTTATTTACATTTATTCTGTATCTTGAATATTAACCGAGATATTTGCATTTATATTCTGTGTGTGGTCGGCAGGAGTCGGCTATGTTCCGGACTTTCCGCCGAGAGCTCTGGAGGCCGTTTCCGTAAATATTAGTCTCTCGTGAATAGGTTTAGAGATCCTTTACTACTACAGTTGTTATTCGGCAGATTTCTCTATTGTATAACTTCACGTGGGAAATCTGCTTAGTTTACGCAGTCCCTACGTGACGGACTTTTTTTTTCATTTCATTTTGGTATTTCAGTAAATCGTATTATAAATACAATGTCATATAATTTCATGTCTGATATAGTTAAACATTATGAACACTACTTTAAAATGCACTACTTTTAAACGCGTCCCGCAAACGTATTTGCACATTAATGTTTGGCCCGCAACATTTCAAAGGTTGTCCATACCTGATTTATATATAGCCATCTTATTACATTTAAGGAGTCATTGAAATAACATCGATATCACTATTATGACAACTGAAGGGCCTGGAGGTTGTCAATCGCATTCGTTTTTCGGGCAGGAAAGGAGGTTTAAAATTTGTCAAGAATTCCAAGGAGCTTTTGTACAGTTCCCTGTCCAAAAAAAAAACTTGGCTAAGGATTATCGAGGCTGAGAGGCGGAATACGGTTGTGTATTCAATGACAGCTGATGTGTCCCTCCTGAGCTGAATCAGCAAACCTCGCCGTCCTAAGTGGGTTGCTTCGTTTGCTTCTGTATCACGGATCCCTTTCAACCGGGCCGACTGACTCCATAATAGACCTATTTAGGACCAGGATATAAATAGGAGTCAAGGTGACCAACAAACTGTACTTCAATTTGCCACTATTTTTTTTTCTCTTTTAGCTCGTCTGTTAGATAAGTACTTTTCGCGGTCGGTTTCCTTTAAATGAATCTTGGCAAAAGTGACTTGCAAATGTCTCGCGGCGGGAGACTTAAAAGTAAAATCAAACTTCTTTTCTACGCAAGTTATAAGTTATACAAGTTGCAATATGAAATTCATTTACTCCCAATAAATGTTAAAGAACGTAATAGGATACGTCCAACGTTTTTGGTATTTTTTAACACAGTTACTATGACTAATTTAATTAATACCTTATATATTATTGAATCACAAACGTCGTGAAAATATCTGAAATTCAATGAACTCATTTCCTAAAATCTATTAGTTCATTAATTATAATATATTACTTTTCTTGCCAATCTTTAAACACTCTACATGCCCTTAAGACGGATCAGCAATTGATATCGTACTCACAACGGGATTACGAAAATTTGCTTCGAATGACCATGGATCCTACCCAGAAAGTTGCGAAATTGTGGCCCTCAAAATAATATATCCAAGGACCAAAATAATGCATCCAAGGACCAAAACATTCCCATAACATACTCCAACATAACAAAACAAAGTCTACAACACGCGTTACGCACGGACACAATAAAACAATGGCAGGAGCGATGGTACAAAACAGAGAAAGGCAAGCATTTAAAAACATTCATCCCAAATATTGAGGAATACCTCAACACCTGTACTGCTACTGACTATTACTCGACACAAGTACTCACTGGACACGGAACTACTAAATCTTACTTACATAGGTTCAAAATACTATATGACAAAAACTGCCCATGTGACAGAACGAGTGAACAGACTATAGAACACCTCATCTATACTTGCACACTGACTACACAGTTACGAAACACACTCCAACTAACACTTATCAAAAAAAAATGACCAGTTGCCAATAAATCTAAAGAATTTGTTTAAAAAATACCCATTAGTATTTAAGCATTTTTCTAAAACCTTAATAGCAACAGCGGACATCTTAAACACCTTACTTAAAGAATAATAATTTAAGTCTTCCTTCCATTTTTTTTTCTTTTTAACGCCTACATCAAGAATAATGCAATAGAATGAGTGGCATAACTTTCTTAATGAAGTGAAATTAACATGTTATTGGATTGTTTCGATTTTTTGATTATGCGTACTAATTTTTCATCACTTTGATTGTTTGTTCTTTCATTATGTACGTTATTTATTTATCTTTTCTTGTTTTTCAATTTTTTTTTGTTTATTTTTTTTTCTTTTTCTGTTTAATGTATTTTTATTAACTTCAAGAACAAATTTATGTACATTTCTTGTATACAAAACACGATGAATTATGAACATACATGTTATACACTGTAATAGTGTAGTACATGCAGTAAATAAACGCCCTTCGTGCATGGGTAATGTGCAAAGGAAAATATAAAATATATATATATATATATATATATATATATAAAAAGTTCGGTATGGTGTTAACAGTATATATTATATACTGTTACCACCATACCGAACTGTTTTTAGTTTGGTAACGGGGGTGGGAGAGTGGTCGACAGTTCAAAAAATTCCAAACAATGTTGTTGTAATTTTAATTGTCTACAAATGCTGTAATATCCAATTTGTTACTACCTCGAATATTAAAAGATTTATTTGATTTTTTATAATTTTCAACCCTCTGTATAATTCCACTTTTAGTCATCACTACTACACAATAATCAAATATATCATGGAACGCCATATTCTAATCCTGAATAGTAAATATTGTATTCAACGGACCTTTATAATGTGAGATGTATGAAAATACGTTTGTAATGACGTTGGCAATTAAGATTTTATGTTCATGGCTGGAAATTGATTATTTTATCTGTACCATAGTCAATAATTAATCGTTACATGCAAAACTCTATATCAAGTTCATTAATAATGAACACCATGGACCATGGTGAGGAGGAATTTCAAAAATTCGAAATATCGCCGACAACCATAAAATTTATAACCAAGTTCCTGGAAATGTTATTTTTACATTTATTCTTAAACAATATCACATTTTTTAGCATTTTTGTCTGTTTGTTTCTTTATTACCTTTTCACATCTTAACTACTGAACTGAATTCATTGAAACTTGGTCCGTGTTTTTTTACTAACCCAACTTAGACCTTTGGTTATAACAATATTATCACACAGGAACAGGTGTGGGAGTTGTAAGGGAGGTCTGAAATGATAATTTCGTTACCTATCGGTATTTCGGCAAACGTACACACAACAAAGGCTTTTTATTTTGAGTAACTTTTGTTACATACTTTTTGGCCATATAACGAAGTATAAGCTACGTTAACGCTAAAAACTAAAACGGCAGTTAAAATCCCATTTTCTTGGGCCCATACGACTAAATCAAACTGAACAAAACTTGGTTTGTGAATTAGCATTAACTCCTCCATTATTATAAGCTAAATTAACATTTCTAGGAGCGAACAGGAGTGGGGGTTCTAAGGCAGACATCGGATGAAAAATATTCGCTCCGTATTTGTTTTTCAGTTAAAAATCATATAATACAAGTTGTTCATTTTGATATGTAGAGTTACTTTTACAATATAGGTATTTGTTAAATAATAATACACAAAAAAGATGTGCTCATAACTGTATGCCTTAATGGTCAAATGAAGAAGGAAATTTAGCAGATTATTGAGTAAATAAATAAAAGGGCAAATGAGAAATTCTTCAGTCAATTTAAAGTTAATAATCTCTACAATGCAAAGCGCGGTCAGCCAACCAAACAAAACAAACAGGTCAGCCAACCTCGCAGATCTGAATAGATAGACAGAAATATTCTAGACCGGAAAGAAAAACAATTAATGGAATTTAACTTAGTATAACATATTGATTTTCTTGTGAACTATTTACTATAGCTACTGCTGTAATTTATAATGCATCTGAACAATTTTTATCTCAATCGTTCAAATTATAGTATTCCAAGAACAAAAAAGGGGGGGGGAATTAAAAGAACTTATTTGCTTATATCTCAGAAAGTAAAAGTTCAATTGAAACAATATTTAGTATTTAACCGTGTAATGAACTGGTTCAAGATATAACATTTATTATTAATACAAATTTTCGATCCGACGTATAGTAGTGGAGATATTTCCAACTTTCGAAATTCCACTCCCCTAAACCCCCTGTCCACTGCTCCGATTTCAACCATTAACGAACTTGATCATTCATTTAATATAAAACGATTAAATATCAGGTTTGGTATCGTACAACAAAAATTGAGACCGAGGGTTAACAGACAAATATATATATATATCATGAATAAAAAACAAAATGTTTGATAAGTCTTTTGTATGGAGTGTACTTACGGGAGTGAAAGTTGGACTCTCTACAAAAGGGAATACAAACGGTTGGAAGCAATGGAATTGTGGATCTAGCGTAGAATCATTAGAACAAGTTGGACTAAAAAAAACCAGCATTGAAGTTCTAAATGAGGTAAGTGAGAACAAAAGTCTTATCAAGGCCATCTCATAAGGCACAACAATTTCATTACAAATATATTTGATGGTAAAATTCTTGGGCATAGGGGAAGAGGAAGGCCATGAAAATACTATTATGAAGACATCAAAATCCTATTTTGCAACACAATGGTTGCAAATACAAGGCGTAGCCTTTAGATCATGATATATATATATATATATAAAACAAAAAAGTAAAAAATAAACTGCCCTTTTTCTTAGGGTACCTGTGTGGCCAGCCTCCTAATCTTCCAGTTTCTTGGTGATATTATTTTTTTTTAATTTTGTTTAAAAAGTATATGAAAATTTTTGGAATCTTTTAAATTGGATGGTTCAAATTAGGAGGGTAACTCACGTGAGAGTGCAGCTTAATATTTTCATCTTTACTCTTTATATGAATGATTATTGACAGTTCTCATCTCTGATTTTAGAATACGTCTGGATAAGTCCTTCTGATCATCTTTTGTCAGCCAATATTCTATTAATATCTACCGGTTTTTTTATAGAGGACTCCTTTTGAGCCGAAAAATAGCCCCATAACCGTCGTCTTGGATTTCGTATTTTTCTGAGAAATAGAGGCATCATGGTTTGTATATTGCTTTCTTCTCTTGGTCCACCTCGTCTGCTTGATTATTATTGTTCATCTCAAAACGGACAGTAGGATCCAGAATTAAGCCCTTCTTTTCATTCCTTCGTATATATATATATATATATATATATATATATATATTCGATAGCTGAATTCCATAAAGTAAAATTTGCTAAAAGAACAAGCGGTATTAAGAAGAATTAATCACAATAACATATTTCTATTACCTTTTCCAGTCAGTGATGTCAATCAGTCTCAATGCCACAGCGTTTCTTCATTGTGTCAGGAGACAAGGTTCATTATTTCATTGGTTCGAGACCGTGCGTTGGAAAATTGCTTACGGGCTTTCAAGTCCCCCGTTAGACCATACAGAAAGACCTTCATTAGCATACAAATATGAAGGACATCTTTGTTGCGTACTTTAAGTCGTGCCTCTGGCACAACGGATAACTAATGGATAGACAACAATTTCTGTTGCTTGTAATTCTTCTGCTTGTAAAAGTCTCCATGTGCCATTATAAATTCTATTGCCCACGAGTGTTATTTAGTACGAAAAACTTCATTAATGCCTTGCCGTGCTTGTATCGAGGATTGTTCTTGGAAGGATGTCTGGCATTCAGACCACCAACGATATGATTCTTGTCGTTCTGTGGTTGGCTCAACAGGTGTTGGAAATATGTTGTTTTTTTTAGAGTACATGCCTGCCTGGCTATGACTACTATAATTGCGACTAAATGCTGCTCCGTCAATACTGGTGGAGTAATCACTTCTACAACTGTGAATGGAGTTCTCTTTCGCACTAGGATGGCAATTCCCTCAGCTGTGTTGCAAATCCGTCGCCGCAACCGCTGATAAACCTACACCCATTCACCATATGGTCGATGTAAGGGTAAGGTAGGTATCGTATAACACCGCCACTGAGGGGTTGAAACCCGCAAATAGAACTTGAAGTTCGGATTTACGAATTGCGGCAGAGTTAACATTAAAACTAAAAATGGAATAGGGACATGACATTTTGTGGCAGGGTAGGTGAGAAAACCTTCGGGGGAGGGTTCATATTTTCTAACAAGCCCTTCATCATATCTTTTAGCACTTCTTGCCATGGCGGAGCACCAGAGTAGTTAGCGCGTTGAGTAGACAAGGAATAGGAAAGCGGTTGGGGGAAGGAATGTTGAAAGAGGAAGGAGGCACGAGCAGGAGGTTCATTAGCGGTCCATGGGTTTTGGATAGTTGCATGACCCGGGATAAATGATGGCTTAATGATGTTCGGGTTTGAGGCACCGATTAATGCGGTGAAATATTTCCAACCTGTGCTCGCAAGAGATGCAGAATGATCCCCGTCACTGTTTATACGTTTTCGTTTGTTGGTTTTAAGAGTCGTGTGGATCGAAGTACCTCACACATGTGGGTGGCACGTAGCAGAAGTTACCAGAAGGGGTAGAGTGCCCAAATTTGTAGCACCTATTACATTAGGGTATAATCCGTAATATAATGTGCCAATTCGGGGTTAAAAACTGTTTTGTAAAGCGAGGGGTTTAATATTTCTTACACTGTTATTTATTATGTAACCTATTTCACTGGGGTTGGAGGTGGAAATGTTTTTATTTTGTTATCTATTATTTTATTCTCTTCATTATTGCTGTGTTTTTTGAGTCTTATAAGTTATAGGTTTTGGAATATTTGGTAAAGTATCCATAAGTGAAGCACACTCTGTTGATTAAGTCAAGAACTAATATGAACTGTTGTCCTTCCTACTCACCATTTAATGTTTTACTACTTTCAGTTACTCTTAATTCATAACGCTCTATGATAATGGGAATTTCATTTGCTATTATTATTGACCAGATGTTGGCAAAGTCCTATAAAAATACAGGAGAGCTACTTTGATTTCCTGCCAAGTAAATAGAAATTTAATCTACGATAGAGTTAGTCTACGTGTATGGAGCTAACTTTTAGTGGGATTGATGTGAGGTTTGGTATATAAATGGAACCAAAATTTTCCAAAATTTACACAGGTAACTGAGTGTGTAAATATTTGTCTGTTAGCACCCTAGCGGTCGCAATATTTGTTTGGTCGTTACCAAACTAGATATTTAATTGTTTTATTAAAAATAAATATGAAGTTCGTTAACGTCTGAAATCAGACCAGAGGGAGAGGGTGAATTTTGAAAAGACGAAATATCCCAGACGATATAAGTCCAATTGAAGAATCGTATAAGGGACCAATCTTATTTTAAATTTGGTGTTCTATAAATGTTATAGTATATGTTTTTTCAGTACCTTGATTATTAACCGATATATTTGTATTCTTTAATTCAGTGTTTCAGAAAACCCCCAGCCCTACTAGTGTCGTATTAAAAATAAGCTTTTATACCATGATCGACATTATTTGAAGCCTTAATACCATATATTGTCTTCATTGAACTTTTACTTAGATATATGCAAATACGTTATGTGATGACATCATCATTTAAGATTTTTGTTCTTTACAGAAAAATATATATTTCTTCTACACCATACTCAATATACAGCCGTTTCAGTCAACACAAAAGATCATATTTGTTAATGGTGGAAATTGGAACTGGAATAGGGGGGAGTTAAGGGGGAGGAGATTCGTAAATTCAGAATATATCCATTAGTATAAGTAGGATCAAAAAATGTTATTTATAGAACATATCTTGTTAAACTTTATGATCTACAATTGAAGTTCTGTGCATTTGTTTTTCTTAGCCCAACCATTAAGCGAACTATTCATACATTCTTGTTTTCTGTCTTCAGTAATCCCCTCCCCTTCAACTTTACATTTAGCGTTTTTTTTTTGCATATAAGTAGAGAACATGTGGTGAGACGAGATCGCAAGCGTGTTATACTAGCGCACGGGAAATCAGCTTATTTTACGCAGTCTTCGCGTAACGGACTTTTTTTAATAAAAAAAAAAAAAAAAAAAAAAAAAAAGTAAGTTTTTTGAAATATCTGGACTAATAGGCCATGTGGGAATGAGATTCTTTAACTTTCTTTGTTTAACTTGCGTTAGCCTGCATTCATAAATCAAATAAGCGAAAACTGTTCAGTTTAATAGTGGCAATTACAAGTATTTCAGTCTGAAAGTTTGAACGTGTAAGTACGAGTTTATATTTACCTGTCTCGTTAGAATTGTGTCAGAAAAACAAATGTATGTTCGCATCATGAGTTCTTCGTCTTTTAAACAGGAATATATAATTTTAGATGTGATCATTCAAATGTTTGATTCCACAGTTTTTACCACAAATCAAAACTTTTTCACTTGCGTTGATTTTAACAACATTGGAGTAAATCTATTGGACTTGTAGTGAATTTATTTTATTTAGCCCTCAAGATTACATAGTTTTAATTATATCATTGTTTTGTAAATCCATTATTAAATTATTTTTCAGATTATAACTAATATTTCTCGAATCTATTTAACTAGTATTATGATACCTTAGTAAATAACTTTTTGGGACGTAAAATTGTTTAAATTTATAATATATTAATGTGCCAACATTATCAATTTAATAAAAGTAGTAGTATTAAACTTTTTTTTAAACCTTCTAAGAAATATCAATAAAAAAAATGTAGGGGTTATTTTAAGCACTAATGCCTCCTTTGAGTCTTAGGCTTATCAAAACTATAAATGAACTCTTTGAGGAAATTCGGAGAAAAACGTAACGAAGGTCTGCTGTTCCATTGTATTGTGGAACAGGAAAACAGCTGTATAAAAAATAGCAGAAAAGCTTAAATGATAAACACTCCACAATACATGGGCAGAGCACATGACCTAAAAAGATTGAATTGTGCTCAGATAGGGTTAGAGGTGATTAATAACAGTAATTAGAAACTGTTCCCCTGAAATTATTTGCATTCTGTGAGCTGCCAGACAGCTGGGGATGTAGATTCCGACCTACTATACAATCCACCACCCAAACACGAATTAAGTAGGCCCAGACAAGGACTTTATTTAACTCCTTTAGCAAACCGGTTTACTTAAAAAATATTTCAATTTTTAAATCTGTCAGTCATCTTAAGAGTAAAGTATATGTATTTATTCAATAATATAAAATGATTTGGAGTGGCATAATATAAGTTTTAAAGTTAATTTTTATAATTTGAAGGACGTAATTAACCATCAATAAGTATTAGCATCTTTATTTATATAATTCTAGTGTAATGTCACTGAGCTCCTAAATGGCTGATTTTTGAATTTCTTTGTATGCGTTTGGGTGACGCCCTGGATGGTTTAGATTCACAAATCACCCCCGGCAGATGGAGCAGGAGTGGGGGTTGTAAGGGAGGCCTAAAATTAAAAATAGCGATATTTCGTTTCCTATTGGTTTTTCGGCAAATATGCACAGGATAAAAGTTGTTAATTTTGTTATGTACAGTAACTTTTGTTATATTCACTTTTGTCGTATAACAAAGTATAAACGAGATATAAACTAAATCCTAAAGAGCAATTTTATTGGGCACGAACGATTGAGCCGAACTTAACAAAACTCTGTATGTATGTAAATTAGCAGTAATTCTTCCATGATTATAAGCTATATTCAATTTTTTATGTTCGAATGGGGTTTATAAGGGAGGCCTCAATAAAGAATTCGCGGTATTTCGTTTTCTATTTGCTTTTAGGCAAACGCGCTCATAACAAAAGTTGTTTTTTTGTGTTATTAGAAGTAGCTTTTGTTTTAAAAATAATATTATTAAATTTAATATACTAATCACATGAAATATCCAGCAGGACAACGTCTGTCGGGTCCGCTAGTTTATTTATTTATTTTAATTAAAGAATAAAGTTTTATTATGTTAATAATGAAACTTAACTAGTTTTTATTTTCGCTCTGATTATGGAAGCCCACATCAACTTTATATAAAGTCAAACCTGGTGCAGCTTATTGTCAATCCCGGAAGGCAATGTGTGAACCGACTATTAGCTTTGCGTGATAGTGAAACGTGGACTCTTGAGAAGTAGAGTCCATCAAGTCAAATCTCTGTAACCATAACAGCGGCATAGATGTAGAAGATGCCGGTTCATGTCAGGTACCAAGAATCCGACCATGAGCTAGCTCGGTGATTTTGAAAAAGTCCGTCACGCAGGGGCTGCGTAAACTAAGTAGATTTCCAACGCGAAGTTTTACAATAGAGAAATACGCATACTGATAATACTTAACACCGCCGTGAGTAAATAAAATCGGTAATGAGAAATCTTTTAGTTAATTTTAATAAGCTCCCAACGGAAACGGCTTCTCAATTGTAAACGAACAAGTCAGCCAACCACTCAGAGCTGAACAGATAGACAGAGTTATTCTTCACCGAAAAGAAAAACAATTACTGATATATATCTGAATATGACATATTAACTTTATTGGAAACTACTTACTATATCAAATACTGTAATTTATAACGAATCAGAATAATTTATATTTTAATAACTCGCATTCTGTTAGTCCAAGAACTAAAGAAGGGGGGGAGGATTAACAGAACATATTAGCATACATCTCACAAAGTAAAAGCTTACATGAGTCCCTAATTTCACGTGAGCCGAACAGTTAAGGAAAAGGCTGGCCAATTTTCGGCGGAATATATATACAATACTGATCGGACCTCATTTTCGTCTTCTCATAGGTAGGATTGACGGAATTTCGAAAATCGCGTCAAGAGTACGACCTCGATAGCAGATTTCCCTTAAGGAAAATCTGCTAAAGTGTAACGCAACACGATCCCTTAAAATTGTATCACCAGATCCTTGAAGAGCTTAAGACCTTGGTCATTATTTATTACCATATAATTGGGTATTTCTCGTTGATCTTTGAGCGATTTAAAGTTGTGAATTGCTTGTAGTTTCCTGGTGAGCCAATTAACGAGTTGTCTATGGGTTTCCTGGATTGACATTCAATATATGTTTTACATTTAGCGTAATCCCTTGTTTTGACTTGCACCGTCTATGTGTTTCAAAGGGTCTTGCTCGCAGGCTAGCTAGTTTTCGGTAACTCATCGGTTGGCTTCTTCAGGCCACTGTTCGCCACTACAATTGCTTTTGATGGCTCTAAATGCATATAAACCGGTAAGTTATTACGTGAGCTTTCCGAATTCCTCTGCACTGTTCCAGGTCTATAGCGATGAAGTGATGTTAAGTAGCACTAAATTAGCTTTTTTCAGTTGGGGAGACTGCTAGAGCAGATAGTCGTTAAAATTCAGAAGAACAGTTTTCCCAGTAAGCAAGACTTAAAAATTATATGTTCTTATCAAAACCTCATTTTGACTTAAAAAAATAGTTAAATTTGAAGCCGTTATTGGAACATGAGTTTTTACAACGACATATTTCAGATAACAAGGAATTCATAGCAAAAAATATAAATTAGTTTCACCATCTAACTCTACCTACGAGAAAACGTAAACCATGCCGGTAAATTTAATAATAATAATACTTCTCAAATTCTTTCTCGTTCGGATGAAAGTACAAAAAAATCTAACCATCATTAAGAACATGGATACACCTCATTCATAACATTTTTTTCTCTATTAATCCGTGTAATATAGTTGAGAGATTTTGCCCTCCAAAGTAAAGTGGAGCAAGGAGTAGAATCGCTTTGTCAGAGCGGCAGCAGAGACCGCGGCGGGGGCCAAAAAACCAGCGTTGTGAGCTGAGCTGAGGTTTTTGCAGGCTAGCTCGCCGGAGAAAGCTACACGGGCTTTCTTCTCTGATTGTTCCATGGGCTACAGCCTTGGCGAAAGTGAGCCACCCCTCTTCCTCTCATCCTATCTCTCTCTCTCTCTCTCTCTCTCTCTCTCTCTCTCTCTCTCTCTCTCTCTCTCTCTCTCTCTCTCTCTCTCTCTCACACACACACACACACACACACACACACACACACACACACACACACAGACACTATCGCGCTCTCTCAGTATTTTTTTTTCTTTATCTAGAAGAAGTTCCAGATAAAGAAAAAAATACAAAAAAAAAAAAAAATATTCTCTCCCCACGCCCTCCAAACCTCCCCTCCCCAAGTCGATTTTCAAAAATTAACAAACGTCATCTTTAATTGTATTGTCTCTTATTAATTGTAATAATCAATCTAAAATTGCGACTACCAGAGCGGTAACTGGCAAGTATATACAGGGATCAAGGGTAATTATAGAACATATATTAATTTAAGCAGGGGCTGCGTAAACTAAGCAGATTTCCCAGGTAATGTTATACAATAGAGAAATCTCCATATGAGTGCCGAACTAATACGGAAACGGCCGAACTAGCTTTGGCGGGAAGCGACCATAGGTCATTCGTTACACTTAATAAAAATGCAAATATCTCGGTTAATATTCAAGATAGAGAATAACTGTATATAACAATATTTATAGTAAAGTAGTAAATTTAATTTGCAATAAGATTGGTTCTATACATTTTTTCGATCCGACGTATAGTAACGGAGATATTTAGAATTTTCAAAATTCCCCCCTCTAAACCGCCCCCCCTCCCACACAAATGGTTAGGATATGAAAAAAATGCCGTCACGCAGGGGCTGCGTAAACTAAGCAGATTTCCCACGTGAAGGTTTACAATAGATAAATATACATACAGGTAACACTACCATGAATGCTCAGTAATTGTGCAATACAAAGCTGAATTGTAAACAAACAGGCAAGCCAACCTCGTAGTGCTGCATAGATAGACCGGAAAGACAAACAATTAATGGAATATATTTGAATATAACATATTAATTTTATTGAAAACAATTTACTAAAGCTAGTGGTGTAATTTGTAATGAATCAGAATAAGTTTTATCTCAATCACTGAAATTTTAGTAATCCAAAAACAAAAGAGGGGGGGGGGACAGAACGTATTTGCATATATCTCACAAAGTAAAAGTTCAATGAAAACAATAGTTGGTATTTAGGCTTCAAATAATATCTTTTATTATATAAAAGAGCATTATTTATGTAACACTAGTAGAAGTGGGGGTTTACTGAAGGCTGATAACTGAAAAATGCAAATATCTCGGTTAATATTCAAGATAGAGAATAAATGTATATAACATCATTTATAGTGTATTTAATTATCAATAAGATTGACTCTATACACTTTTTCGATCCGACTTCTAGTAACGGAGATATTTCGAATTTTCAAAATTCTTTCCCTCTAAACCTCCCCCCCCCTCCCCCTGGTCCAACTTCAGCCGTTAACAAACTTGATCTTTCTTATTACATAAAACGACTAAATATCGAGCTTGGTAACGATTACACAAAAATTGCGACCGCTAGAGCGGTAACACACCAATATATAGATAGATAGATTATATATATATATATATATATATATATATATATATATATATATATATATATATATATACAGTTTTGAACGGACCTCATTTTCGTCATCTCCTAGGTAGGATCGATGGCCATTTGAAGAAAAAAATCGAAAATTCCGTCGAGAGTACAACCTCAATAGCTGATTTCCCTTAAGGGAAATCTGCTAAAACTTCAGATATTTAAGGAGTTTTTGAAAATATTTAAATAATATGTCCTTCCACAATTGATGAGTTGATGTTCTTATTATAAAGTCACCACTGCAGGCCTCATTATAAAATTTTAGAAAAGTTTCTTCTAACCCCGATCAATTTTATCTAGGAGTAATCGAAAATGAACCTTCAAATTTATATATGTTCAAATTAACATTTTTATATAGATTGAAGTTAAAAATTCCTATAGATGCTTTTAGTTTCTTACTCGTAAATGAGGTATGTTTTAGTTCTTTCTTCTTGATTCTATGTCATAGCAAATACTTTGTTGTTGACTTGGGTAAAACTCCTCTTATTTTAAATTTTCCTTACTTTTCAGCCGACTTCCTCATATATTTCCCACTGTGGTTCAAATTTTTAAGAAAGTTGAGCAATTTTAGCAGGGACCTAGAGCATGCGGGAGAGTATCGGTCTCGCTCAATGTCGGCACCGGGTTCTTCCTAGGTTCCTTTCGGGATCAGAACGTTCCGGCACAACGCTCGTATTAACTTTTAGCAGATTTCCCATAAGGGAAATCAGCTATTGAGGTCGTACTCATGACGCGATTTTCGAAAAATTTCCTCAAATGTCCATCGATCCTACCCAGGAGATGACGAAAATGAGGTCCAACAAAACTATATATATATATATATATATATATATTTGTCTGTTAACAATCTAGCGGTCGCAATTTTTGTTTAATCGTCGCCAAACTCGGTATTTAATCGTTTTATGTAAAAAGGAAGTTTCAGTTCGTTAACGGCTGAAATCGGACCAGTGAGAGGGGGATATTTTCAAAAATTCGAAATATCTCCGTTATTATGCATCGGATCGAAAAAGTGTATAGAATCAATCTTGTTGCAAATTTAATTTACTATAAATATTATTCTCTATCTTGAATATTAACCGAGATATTTGCATTTTTCTGTTTTCAGCTTCTGAGATGAGATCGGCTAACTTCGGGTCTAGTCGTGAGTTTCCGTCAAGAGCTAGTTCGGGCCGTTCCCGTAACTGTTTGACTCTCTATACTGAAATTTCTTTATTATTAAACTTCAAGTGGGAAATCTGCTTAGTTTACGCAGCCCCTGCGTGACGGACGTTTATTGCTAAAACTCCATTCGGAAGAAGAGATACCTTATTTGTCACAAGTCTATGAATGCAAAGCTTTCCATTTAACAAAAGTTTCAAAACCTTTCCCCCAAGCAGGAAAGAAGCACGCCCCAGTGATAGATATATGGCTCAATTCTTGTTGAAAACTCTTGACAGTGTAATTTCAATTTCTTCAGCCCAGAAGCTGAGAGGTGACAAGCAACCAGTTATTTCAGAGCTAACGTATTTGGTTGAGAGCACAAATCGATTTCTGTGAAACACAAACATTTAAATGCTGTAAAAAATCTTCAAATTAAGCACTGAACATACCTGAGCCTCTAACATTGTAGGAAGAATGAAACATGCTGTCAGGAGAATCCGATGGGATATTTAATATGTCTTCGAAACAACTCCTGACTGCTTTGTCCATTTTATTCAAGAAGGAAGGCTGGAGGTTCGTGACATTCAGCTTCTGGTCTGGCTTCAATAAGAAAGTCTTTGACAATTCAATTTTTCCACCAGTGTGTTCATTACCTAATCTGTGTCCAGAAAGATTTCTTCCTTTTATGTGGCTCCTAGGTATCATAATTCTTTCTTCTGAACCACTACACCGAATTAGAGGGCCATCCGTAGTTCTTATTTCTGTCGAAAATAGCTTTTCCTTTTCTATTGCTTTATTTTTTTTGGCACCACCATTAATGCGATTTTATGAAAATCGTCCATGGCCTAGCTCTTCAAAATGTACTGTGAATTTCCTTGCCCTTAACGATGGAGGCTTATCTTCTACGAATATGCACAATGATAAACTTAATCAATTTTTATACATGCGAAACCCGAAAGCTTTACGTTTAATATTGGAGTAATTTAATTCTTTAAATAGAAAGTAATTCCTCTATTGCAATTAAAAAAAAAAATACAAAGCAAAGTTTCAAAATTTACATTATTAATTTTTTTTATTTAATTAGTTTATTTTTTAAAATATTATTTGGGATATTAATTATTTATATAAGGAATACAGTCCAATTATAAATTAGCTCTAATTCTTGCTAGAGAACGTGCCCAGTAGATTGGCTAGACCTGAAAATCTTTTTTATTGCCTTAAATACCTTTTTTGGCACATTAACGATAAGTATCAAAGAAAGTAGTATATAATAATCCACTATCAATCATTTCTGGAATAATAAATAGCAAATGCTGAAATATTTTCATAAATTCTAATTATGAACGAGGAAGAAATTTTTGATTCATTTTATTTTATACATATAGGATTTTTTCAGGATTGTTTTTACTAATTACTTATTTTTGCACAGATTACTGTACAAGTGACTTAAAAGTAAAATATTTACTTTTAGACATGGTTGGTTATACCCTTTAGACTTCAAATAATAGACCTGAAGAACAACTTTATATATAAATTTGTTTAAGAAAGAGATCTGATGATGAGAAGTGTTGATGTGTTGCTTGACAATATTGCAAAATTGAACTTGAATGGGTTGTGAGTTCTCAACGGATTTTATAGATGAAAAGATAAAATCCTTCTTTGGTATAACCCATGGACGTGAAAAGGGTCAGCCTAATTCCACAAATTGATCTTACTGAGAAACTTTAAATATTAATGGAATATTAATGCTGTGTTCATCACAATACAATTTCTTCAGGCCTCAGCTTAGCCACGTGGGCACAGGTGATGGCCACAACCGAACTTGGTTAGTGTAGAGTCGTGAGATGGATTCCCACCTGGGCAATAGGAATTTATTTAGTGACAAACTCATTAAACAAAATCCTCAGCCTTACCCTTGCTAGAAATGGGCGGTAATCTATATATAGCCAGAGTAAATTAAAGTCCGACACGCAGGGGCTGCGTAAACTAAACAATTTCCCTCGTGAAGATAAATAACAGATAAACCTACATATTGCTAACACAACATCACCGTCAATAAATACAAATGGTAAAAATAAATCTTTCCCCTGCCAGCGGGAAGCGTCTCAAATGTAGACAAACAGGTCTGCAAACCCGACTCTCACCGGAAGGAAAAAGTTGATTGAAAACTATTTACTATACCTAGTACTGTAGTTTATAATGAATCAGAATAATTTTTATCTCCGTCAATCAAATTTTAGTAGACCAAATACTTAAGAAGGGACTGGGGGTCACCAGAACATATTTGCATGCATCTTGTATAATAAATGTCTCTTGAAAACAATATTTGGTATTTAATCTTCAAAGGATGTGGTTTATTATATAACCGAGTATTGTTTATGTAACATAAGTAGAAGTGGGGGTTTGCTGATGGCTGAAAACTGAAAAATGCAAATATCTGGGTTATCTTCAAGGTAGAGAATAAATGTATATACAAATATTTATAGTACATTTAATTTGCTATAAGATTGATTCTATAATTTTTTTTTCGGTCCGACGTATAGTAACAGAGATATTTCGAAATTTCAAAATTTTATCCCACCAAACCCCCCCCCTTCCCCCTGGTCCGATTTCAGCCGTTAACGGACTTGATTTTTCATTTTACATAAAACGACTAAGTATCGAGTTTGGTAACGATTAAAGAATTGCGACCGCTAGAGCGGTAACAGACAAACACACACACACACACACACACACACACACACACACATATATATATATATATATATATATATATACAGTTTTGAACGGACCTCATTTTCGTCATCTCCTAGGTAGGATCGATGGACATTTGAAGAAAAATTTCGAAAATTGCATCTTGAGTACGACCTCAATAGCTGATTTCCCTTAAGGAAAAGCTGCTAAAAACAACATAATGTCTTGATGCGTAAGACGAATTATATGAAGCTAAAGATAAAATTTGTTATTAGTCATGATAGGACCTGGAGAAAAGGAGAGGGGTTGGGGTTGTGACGAATAAAATAGAAAATTTGACACATAACGTATTTTTTTTTCTTTTTGTAAAAATTGATATAGTTAACTTAAACCAGTTGCTATAAATGAATTACCTACATTCTGCAAAACCCTTATATACAGCTTTATTAATTAGAAAAATAGACAGAAAGAAGAACAATAAATACACCTCAGAGGTAATTAAAACCCCAAACACAATGTCGTGATGAGTAAGACATGTTTTCATTAACAACGTTCTGACTGTAACGCTGGAAGAACATCTAGGGCGTACTCTCAAGTGGAACTGAGGTTGGAAAAAAGAAATGGTCTCGTCTATTCTCAACACTGGAGCAGAAAGAACAGCTGTATTCAGTTCTCACCACCAAACCATTAGGCATCACTTAGAAACTATATATATACAAACTAGTATATTAGTAAAGAACTTCAAAAAAGGTTTCAAATTATGTTTGATTATTACGAAGCCCTAAAATTTGAAGCGTAAAATAGAATTAGGTTTCTTAAAAAGGAAGATCAAGTTCGTTAACAGCTAAATCGGACCATCACAAATGCGAAATATCTTAGTTAATATGAACCCGATCGAAAAGTGGTAGTTATATTGTAAATAAAATTTTCTATAATTGTTGTATACGTACAATATTTTCTCTACCTCAATTTTTTTTATTTTAGTTTCAGCTTTCAGTAAACCCCCTCTCCTAGTCATCTCATATTAACAATAAGCTGATTATCATGACGCCTGTTATTTCTAAATTAAATAGCAAATAGAGATTTTGAAGAACCTTTACTATGTGAGTTACATCAAAAGAGATTATAGTCTTTCGAGGCGTCAATATTAACCTGTTCTTTACCATACTCGCTATTCAAACGATTCATACACATCTAAAGGTAAAATTTGTTAGTGATTGAAATTAGACCAGCAAGATGGGGGGGGGAGGCTTATAGGGTCCAAGTGATTAAATAAAAATATTTCTTTTATTTTGGGTCAGATCGAAAATATAATATAATGAATCTTGTTATCCATTTAATGTCCTACATTTGTTTTTCTATTTCTTTAATTTTAATAATGTAGTAGTCATTTTATTATTTCATGTTTTTGTTTTGTGGTCAAACATTGAATTTTCACGTTTCTGTAATTCTAGCTTTAATAATTTTATGTCCAATTTGAAGTTCTTCTTGTTAGTTTGGAAATGAAAAATCGAATTCGGGATGAAATCAGCGAAATATTTCTGCATGTGTGAAATCTGATTAGTTCCTTCATGACGAATCTTTTACTATATTTTTTGTTCCTTCTTTTCCTCATGCTCGTGACTTTTAACTGGACTCATTATTTCCCTATGATAATCAATCTCTCACGTAGATTATCAATTTGCTAGTTAAATGTCACCCACCTGATAACTAACCTAAAAGCCGAAGAAGTCAGAGGTGCTGACCTGAGGAAAATGAACCTTGTTATTTCATGAATGTTATTTTTTCTTTACCCCATTACAAAATTAATCCGAAAGTTCGAGTTGCCTAAAAAAAAGAATAATTTCAATAATGAAGCCTAGTATAATATTATGTGCGGTCACTTCGACGAAAAGACAGAATTTAAGTAATCAGTAATGTATCTAGAATTTCCTTCAATTTCAAGAGTGAAACTTTTGACGCAAAACGTTTGACACAACAAAAATCAGATTTGTTAAGCACATGACTCCCCATTACTCCTGTTAAACTAAATAAACAAAATGTTTGGTTACAGATATTTCAAATTATTTAATTTGGAAGTGGTGTAAGGTACCTTTTTTTCCAAATACATTGGAACCGAAAACATAAATTATACATATTATTTTATGATAATCCAAAAATGCCCCTATACAACATTATATGCAATAGTTTCTGAGAAACCAGCAAATTTTTATTTGCGTCCCCCCCCCTTCTCACCCCGTTCCTCTTATTCATTTTGACCAAAAGGAGAAGTCTACAATATATAAGAATATAACAATCCTATATTTGAAATTTGAACTCAAAAACTGATAATTCCGTTGAAGCAAAAAAACTGAAACTTTTCGGGACTACAATACTACTTTTATAAGGAAGTAAACATATATTCCATGTTTATTATAAATTAATAAATTTCATGTTAGAAAGGTATCATTCTTATAAAAGCACCTTTCTAACATGCAATTTATTAATTTATAATAAACATGGAGTATTTGTTTACTCCCTTATAAAAGTAGTATATTTTCAAAAATGTTTAAGTTTAAAATGTCAGACACAGAGTAAGATTAATAACGAAATATGTGAAATAAAATTTAAAGTGCACGCAATATATTTTTATTTTTCTAAAAATTAACCAAATTTAATATAATTATACTAGGAATAGTACGGCATTAGACAATTTCTATGGAATTTGAAATGCCATACATCAATTTATTTATTGTGCTTTGTAATAATATATTAGGAAAACAAATACAATTCGGGCGCCCCCCTACAACAATTTCATACTTTGGTCAGAGTCAACGAAATATACGTTTGGGGTAGTCCATTGTGTATTTTTATTATTAATGGAAATAAATGCATTAAATTGCATTCATCCCTGAAAAAGCTGTTGCAGACACACTGTCGACGATTCAAGCTTTAGTTATAGTTGTCACATGACTAATCCCATGCATCATTATTCTGCTTTTGCAGGCGATGCGGGATGTGGAGGGTTGCTTCTAAAACAGAACTGCCTTACGCATCATCTCGTTGCAGAATCGCATGCAAAGGAGGCCCAGAAATTTTCAAGGGACTTCTACTCTTCCCTTTGCCCAATCACAACTTTCTGATCACGGTCAGAAGCTACAGCGACAGTGCGATGGACAAGTTAACATGTGACACCTAATCGAATAAGATGGATAATTATCCACAGTTCTGGCACTGGTGATGATTACGAAAGTATGCACTATCTAATATGGTAAATTTCCGTTTATACTGACTACATATATATATTTGTCTGTTACCGCTCTAGCGGTCGCAATTTTTGTTTGATCGTTACCAAATTTGATATTTAAATATTTAAATGATTTATGTAAAACTAAAGATCAAGTTCGTTAACGTCTGAAATCGGACAAGTGAAAGGGGTTTAGGGGAATTTCGAAATATCTCCGTTATTGTAAGTCGATTGAAAAATTAAATGGAACCAATCTTATTGCAAATTAAATATTGTACTATAAATATTGTTACATACATTTATTCTCTACCTTGAATGTTAACCAAGATATTTGCGTTTTTCAGTTTTCAGCCTCAGCAAACCCCCAATCCTACTCATGTCGCAGAAACAATATTCTGACCACTTATTCGAAGCTTCAATACCAAATACTGTTTTCAAGAGACTTGTATTATAAGAGATACACGCAAATATTTTCTGCTGACCCCCCCTCCCCGAGTCTTAAGTTCTTGAACTACTAAAATTTTAATGATTGATATAAAAATTATTCTGATTCATTGTAAATTTCAGCACTAGATATAATAAATAGTTTTCAATAAAATTAATATTTGATATTCAGATTTATTTCAGTAATTATTTTTTTCTTTCAGGTGAAGAATATTTCTATCCTACCTGTTGAGATCTAAGTGGTTGGCTGACCTTTTTGTTTACAATTCAGATGCTTTCCGTTAGGAGGTTTTTAAAATTGACTGAAAGATTTCTCATTACCATTTGTATTTATTCACTTAATAATCAAGGTGGTGTTAAGTTTTAGCAGTATGTAGATGTATCTATTGCAAAACATCACGTAGGAAATCTGCTTAGTTTATGTAGGCCATGTATACGACCACTATATTAATTTCATTTGGTACTTTTCCCATTGGTTTGGTACATCTGATGGATACTTATTTTTTTAAAAAAGTGAGCCTCGGGTCCGTCATATAAATTTATGCTTATGTCTTAAAAAAACTTTTGTTTGAAAAGGGTTTTTTGCATACTTTTTATACATAATGTAATTACACTTACTATTTTTTTTCTGGGCTATCCCCCACCGCGGAAAGCTATGCACCATTGTGTCATTTTTTCCGAGAACTCTATGCCCAAGTAAGATATGTCAACTTTTAAAAGATATTACAGTTATTGAGAACACTAGCAATCTTATTGCAAAAACGAAGATGGCTATGGGCGAAAAAAAAACTGTAATGAAAATTAGCGAGGAAATTTCAGATAGCTCGGACAATACTTGGAGTCCTAAAGCAATAAGAACTAGTACCTTTGGCGATCCCCAATATTCGTGGATCGAGTCCGAAAAATGAAAATAAATCTTGGCAATACCATTATAGGTCCATCAGCCATGGCTTTCGCCGATGATAGTGAGAAATAAAACTCAGATTAAGCAGAGATAATTCAAAGCTCGTGAATGCATCAAAACATACCAAACGATTTGGGGAGTTTAAGTTTCCAATTTGTAGATCATTTACATGCTTGGGAGGAATAGTAACTGAGAGCAATAACAATGATGTTAACATTAAAGCTATATAGAAAGCTATCCATGTAAGTGTCATTGCAAGGAAGTATAGTCATTGATAAGAAACAGTACACCCGTGGGTAACGTATGGTGAAGAGTAGATGACCACAAAGTGAAACAAGAGAGAGCTCCAAGAAGGAGCTGTTGGAAGAGTAGAGCCTTAAGAAAGATATCAGGAAGTAATGGAAGGGAGGACGAATTTGACATCATTAGCGCACAAGAACGGACTACCATGGTTAGGAAATATGGACAGAAGAAGCCAACCATGGAGTAAGTCGGGAAAAAGGCACGACCCAGGAAAAGGGTGTTTTAAGATATGTGGAAGTTGGGCCCCCGTGAGTGGAAAAGAATGGTAGAGAAACGCAACTCTAATGGTACCTCTATAAAAAAAGTTTTCATCCGCTTTCAAGGATTAAAATCTATTAAATTTCAAATCAATGCAATATATGATTGGAGGCAGTGGATGGAAATTCTTCTTCAGTGATTATAGGATGAAACTACGAATTCCTTTACTAACCACCACATTCGCCATAACATTGAATAATTATTTTGGATAGCTTTACTGCAGGTGAGTACAATTGAGGCTCTCCACAAGGTACTCGATTCTAGGTTTTGGATATCTTGACTGGTATTTACTACATGTGTGGACTTAGATTCCAATTGCATCGAGGATTGGATATCTTGACTGGTCTTTACTAGATGAGTAGCACTTAGATTCCAATTGCATCGAGGATTGGATATCTTGTCCGGTCTTTACTAGATGTGTAGCACTTAGATTCCAATTGCATCGAGGATTGGATTTCTTGACTGGTCTTTACTAGATGTGAAGCACTTAGATTCCAATTGCATCGAGGATTGGATATCTTGACTGGTTTTTACTAGATGTGTAGCACTTAGATTCCAATTGCATCGAGGATTGGATTTCTTGACTGGTCTTTGCTAGATCTGTAGCACTTAGATTTGTGACTGGTCTTCGCTACCGATTTGGCTCACTACATTCAATTTTGCAACAAGGTTTTTGATACCTTGACATGTCTTTACTACATGTGTGGACTTAGATTCCAATTGCACCGAGGATTGGATATCTTGCCTGGTCTTAACAACAGGTTTGGCACTCAGCATTCCAATTGCATCAAGATTTTGGGTACCTTGACAGGTCCTTCCTACTTGTGTTGGACTCTGGATTCCAACTTGCAGATCTCCGGATATCATGATTGGTCTTCACTACCGATTTGGCACTCTATATTCCGACTTTCATCAAGGCGGTGGATATCTTGACGGGTCTTTACAACTAGGTGGTACCCTGCATTCTTACTTTCATCAAGGTTTTGGATATCTTGACTAGTCTATACTACCGCTGTGGCACTCCGCATTCCAAGTTTCTTCAAGATTTTGGCTATCTTGACTGGTCAACACTACCGGTTTGTCATTACACTTTGCTTCAAGGGTTTGGATATGTTCACTGGTGTTTATTAACGGTGTGACACTCTGCATTTCCACATGCTTCAAGGATTTAGAATATCTTGACTGGCCTTTACTACCGCTGTGGCACTCCGAACTTCAGCTTGTATCATGGTTTTTGATACCTAAACTGACCCTTATTTCTAGTGTGGCACTCCAACTCACGCCAAGGTTTTGTTTATTTTGACTGGCCTTGACAGTTGGTGTGGCACTCAACCAACAACAAGGTTTTAGTTATCATGGATGGCCTTTACTCTCAATTTGGCACACCTGGGTCCAGTTTTAATGGAGACTACTACATGCAACGTTTTTCCAGGCGTAGTCAGTCATAATATTGCATATAAAAACATTCTCAAGCTGTATGTTGCTCCGATTGTTTTTATTTTCACCGGTCATGCCAATGTGCAGATTTAAGAAAAGTTTGTACTTCTGATTCTCCGTAGAGGAAATGTTGACTTTGACAACGGCGAGGCCATTTAAAGCTCGGAAGAGGTGATTGTGTTAAATGACATGAGGCCATGACTGTGACTCTAGGCGGAGCGACCTCTAGCCCCGAGAAGCGCACTTTCTCCAGGTGGTGGGGCTGCCCTAGAAATGTGACCTTGGCAATGAGACCAGGCAAGTAGGTCAGAGAGAGCGAGGCACATCCCCTCCACCTCCTCGGCTTCTTCCTCTCTCATGCTTTTCTTTATACTATCATCTCTCATACCGACCTTCGCAGATTACAATAAAAGCATAGACTTTGTAGTCTGAAGAGAACTATAAATGTAGGCACGCTTTAGTGTAGGTGATGACTAAATTTAGCACATTTTCAAAGTTCAAAGTGTGTAGTAGCTTCAATGGAATGGCATATTGACTATGTCAGAAAGCAATCATATATATCCATCAATTATGTTTTCTTTTTTAAATCGATTTTCCATATGGGAAATCAGCTATTGAGGTTTTACTCATAAGGTGTTCTTCGAAAAATGTTTTCAAATGTCCATGGAACCAACTTAGGAGATGACGAATTTGAGGTCCTTCGATAGGGAAAGACTGCAAGCGACCACCACCAGGGTCACTAGCTGTCTTTCCCAATGAGTGCATTCAAGTAGCTCTGAAGATGGAGACATTAATCTATGAAAGCGCTTAGCGCTGAAATAAAACACTTGTAAACTATTGGACGTTTTCTTCTCTCCAAATACACAATTTTCTTAACTTCCTACAACACTAATGTGAAATAATATGAGGTTCATTCAAATTATATATATATATATAGATATATATATATATATATATATATATATATATATATATATATATATATATATAAGGTTTATAGGACGAGTCTGAAATTTCAAAATGTCTCTGGTATTATGAATCGGATCAAAAAATGTTATAAAACCAATCTTGTTAACCTGTTGACGTTCTACAATTGTCCCTCCATACATTTCCCGGGAACACAAATATTGATCGAGTAATTCGTACTTTCTTTTTTTCAGCGTTCAGTAAACCCCCTCTTCTTTCATAGGGTTTTTACTATGAAATAAAGAATATATGGTCAGATGAGAGTGTGTCATCCAACGGGTGGGAAACTTGCTTAGTTACCACATCCTCTTCTTGAAGGACTTTTTTCTGTTTATGTAAGCAATTGCCAATTTTTGTCAAATTTCTGCAATTAACGTATTTAGACTTCAGTTTTCCATGAGGCGTTACCTATCGATTTTAGAGCGGATCCCGTCTTCGCCAATTCTTTTGCATATTGAGACAGGCTACTGAGTATATAATCTATGATGCAAGGAAAATGTATGTAAAGGAAAATTGAATTTGGCTGTTCGCTGCATTACATCTTTTTTGGTTTTCTTGAAACATAAGTATATTATAATTCCCTCACTCAAATATCCATACCAGAGTCCTGCAAAAACAATTTTTATACTCAAGATCAAGCAGTATGATTCCTAAATATTATTTGTCTTTATAACAGAGATATTTATGTATTAAATTGACCTATAAAAATCAAACAGTATAATTTCCAAGTATGATTTTGCTTTATAAAAGAGATATCTATGGTTAGAGCAACATTAACCTTCATCTCCTACGGTTGGGTCGGATCCGACCGGGGTGCGGGTTCCCTCTAGTCTAAAGATCGCCTGGCTTCGCAGACTACTCCATGGTTCTAGGTACCCTCCTCTGCAGTTGTGCCTAGGAGGCTGACTAGTCCACTTTGTTCAGGTAAGTGTCCTCTCCTCACTATTAACCATTCGGTAAGATCCGACCCACCTTAGGAAATAAGTTAGGGGTCGGTTCCGACCCACCGTAGGTTCTATGCTTCAGATTTTTTCATGATGATTTCTACATTCTCATAAGAATGCACGATTTTTTTTTAAAAGGCGTTCAATAACATTTTCACGACCCCGGAAGAAATTTTGGAGGAATTTCGACGCCAAGAGAAAGAAGACATATTGGAAGAAAACGAGGATAGTACATCCGAGCAGGAAGATGAGATATTACAAAACGTTGATGATGTATTTGATGCTGATGAGAGTGATGAGTGTGGATTGAAAAATGACCAGGTTTTTGACAATGATGAGAGAAATTTCGATTTCAGCAGGGATGGGAAAACCGAGGCATCACAGATATTTTGAAACTGTTTTTACTTTTCATTGATGAAGAAATGATAAGTGATGTAAAACACACAAACGAAGAAATCGAACGGACGCTGCATTCATTTACCGGCGATGTTTCGTATATTTCGCTTACAAATAATGAAGAATTTAAAGTCTTTCTTGGCCTCCTTTATTTGAGTGGCACATTGATAAATTCCACCCTGAATACCAAGGAAATGTCTTCCCAAATTTATGGTCCACCCATGTTTCGATGTACTATGTCCCGAGCACAATTTGAATTTATCTTCGAGAAATGCAGGTTTGACGACAAGACAACAAGTTTTCTTGAATTTAATTCTCACTTTTGTTCCTTTGTTTTGTATTTTTTTTTTAATAATTTAAGTATATAACTTTAAGAGACTGTCAAAATTCAGTCAAAAGGCAATGAAGACTTTTTAAGTTTTTAATCAATATTTATCCTTTTCCTGCCTAATGAATGATTTTTTTAATGATTACGCCCTTCAGGAGCAAGCATGGTCGGATCCGACCCACCGTAGGAAATGTGGGAGGAAGAACCACCGTAGGAGACGAGGGTTAAGAAGGGTCTAGTTGGAGTTCTGGCTTTACTAAATAATATATTTTATATAAGTTAATAAATAAAAAGTTTTACGTTTCATTTTCAATTACTTTAAGAAGTGAGTTAAAGCTTGAATTCAAGCTATAAAACCACCTTCAATAATTGCTAAAAGAAAGTAAAAGAGAAATATTATGAACAATGTTTATTATTAATTTTTATATTTCGGAAGCAACAAGGGCAATATTTCTCAAAACAAAAAAACAACTAATGGAATAGAAATAGAACAAAAAATAGAAACAACAACAAAATAAAAAAGAAAAGAAATATGTATCAACAAAGTACAATAAAACACAGAAATATATGCCAAGAAAGAATAACAAAATGCCAAAGTAGAGAACAACGAAGATTCTTCATAAAAATAACACCACCAACCAAATTAAATAAAATACAAATAAATAAGTGAAATGAAAAAAAAAATATAAACTAACTTACAAATAAATATTATAATGGATTAAGATAAATCTAAAATATTATGAATTAAATACATTTGAGAACTAATTAAAAATATTAAAAATGAACGAATGAGCTGGTGTACTACAACAATACAATAAAAAATAACGAATACAAATTTTAAAATGTTTTACGTGTAAAGTAAAATGAATACTTTCACCAAAAAGTGTTGCAAAAATAAAAAGTCCGTCACGCAGGGACTGCGTAAACTAAGCAGATTTCCCACGTGAAGTTTTACAATAGAGAAATTTCAGAATAGAGAGTCATACAGTTACGGGAACGGCCCGAACTAGGTCTTGACGGAAACTCACGACTAGACCCGAAGTTAGTCGATCATCTCGGAAGCTGAAAACAGAAAAATGCAAATATCTCGGTTAATATTCAAGATACAGAATAAATGTACATAACATTATTTATAGTAAATTCAATTTGCAATAAGATTGATTCTATATAATGTTTCGATCCGACGTATAGTAACGGAGATATTTCGAATTTTCGAAAATCCTCTCCTTTAAACCCCCCCTCCCACTGGTCCGATTTCAGCTATTAACGAACTTGATCTTTACTTTTGCATAAAACGTTTAAATATCGAGTTTGGTAACGATAAAACGAAAATTGCGACCGCTAGAGCGTTAACAGACAAATATATATATATATATATATATATATATATATATATATATATATATATATATATAATTTTGAACGGACCTCATTTTCGTCATCTCCTGACTAGGATCGATGGACATTTGAAGAAATTTTTCGAAACTCGCGTCATGAGTACGACCTCAATAGCTGATTTCCCTGAAGGGAAATCTGCTAAAATGTAAAACTTAAATTAAAAAAATGATATCACTTGTTCACGTTTTTCAATAGAAGTGTATTGCCTTTGAATGTTCGAGAATTGTTTTGTCTTTGTTCATCAAGTATGAGTGTGTTAGTAGAGTATGTCCAAGTCGTGAACTTGTAAGTATGACTTCGACTCTTCTTGTTTTAAGCTGGTTGGATCACGGTCTTAATGAACATGATCTTTAGTTTTACATGAAACATTTAAATATCGAGTTTGGTAACTAACAACAAGGTTGGTATAATCAAATAAAAATTGTGGTCGCTTGAGCGTCATGAATACAACTTCAATAGCTGATTTCACTTAAGGGAAATTTGGTAAAACGTGAAGAATTCGAGGTTTCAAAGGAATTGAAGATGATTCACCTCCGGACAGGCATCCGTGTATAACAGATACCACACGCCCTGGAGAACATATCAAAAACAAATCAACATACACGTGTGTAGTGTAATCATTATCCCCGCCCGAGATTCGAGATAATTCCAACCTCATTCGGGGAAAGCGTGGTGGCCTATATCTGTCTGGTGCGTGGTGGCGAGGCTGCACAAGGATTGTTCCACCACGTATCAAAGATAAAGGAGGGGCCAATGGTCACGTGACTACGACCAAAAAAAAACGTACGTAACTAGGATACTAGACAGAAAGAATCGGACAAAGAGGCGACAAGTACAGCGCGCAAAACGAAAATTACCGCTGGTCTTTTTTTGAGAGGTATTTGAAAATGAAGTCCAATGATAAATCAAACAAAGCTATTCGTACCAACAACGTTAATTTATGTTATGTCGGCTAAATCCACTCGGGAGATCAGGTTAGCCATGTGAGTTAAAGCGTTAGCCTTAACTTCACATGGCAAACCTAGAGTGGCGAGTTCGATTCAAGCCTGGGCAATAGCAATTTATTTAATGACGAACTTATTAAATAAAATCCTTAGTCTCGCCCTGGTTAGAAAAGGGTGGTAACCTGTAGATAACCCGTCTGTTTTATATTGCATCACTTCACGTTTATTATATTGTTTTATTTAGCTTCACCTGTCTATTAAATAGTTTTATTTAGCTTCACCTGTCTATTAAATAGTTTTATTTAGCTTCACCTGTCTATTAAATAGTTTTATTTAGCTTCACCTGTCTATTAAATAGTTTTATTTAGCTTCACCTGTCTATTAAATAGTTTTATTTAGCTTCACCTGTCTATTAAATAGTTTTATTTAGCTTCACCTGTCTATTAAATAGTTTTATTTAGCTTCACCTGTCTATTAAATAGTTTTATTTAGCTTCACCTGTCTATTAAATAGTTTTATTTAGCTTCACCTGTCTATTAAATAGTTTTATTTAGCTTCACCTGTCTATTAAATAGTTTTATTTAGCTTCACCTGTCTATTAAATAGTTTTATTTAGCTTCACCTGTCTATTAAATAGTTTTATTTAGCTTCACCTGTCTATTAAATAGTTTTATTTAGCTTCACCTGTCTATTAAATAGTTTTATTTAGCGTCACTTGTTTATTAAACGGTTTTATTTAGCTTCACCTGTCTATTAAATAGTTTTATTTAGCTTCACTTGTTTATTAAACAGTTTTATTTAGCTTCACCTGTCTATTAAATAGTTTTATTTAGCGTCACTTGTTTATTAAACGGTTTTATTTAGCGTCACTTGTCTATTAAATAGTTTTATTTAGCTTCACCTGTCTATTAAATAGTTTTATTTAGCTTCACCTGTCTATTAAATAGTTTTATTTAGCTTCCCTTGTTTATTAAACGGTTTTATTTAGCTTTATCTATTTATTTATTTATTTGGTTCCAATTAAGTAGTTGAGATTTGACCCCTTTTATGTTGACCGATTGATCTGATATTTATACCTGATAGGTAAAATACTAAAAGTAATTAGTTCTGATGACAATACAATTTAATATATTCAGTATCTTTGTAAATCCATGATGAACGTCGCTACAAAATGGCGGCCATACTTTTTTCATTACAACTCCCTCAATATGGGTATGAAATGAAACGGCTTGACCAGTAAAAAATAGAAAAAAATGCAATTACCTCTATTTTCTTCACAAATCCATAAATATTTTTTTCAAATGAAAGAGCTAGACTGGTAGAATACTGTAAACTATGGAATCTTTCAAATCTAGAGATGGGATCGAAAATTCAAACTATTTCAATTATTATGAGATGGATAGAAAAATTGAATGCAACCAATCTTCCAATATTAATTCCCCCTTAAATTGTGTCAATATCCAAAATCCACGGAAATAATTCATTTTTTTAGTATTTAATCTTCAGGAAACCCCACAATTACTTATTTAATCTCAAAAATAAGTTGACATATCCTGAAACGTATTATTCCAAGATTAAATATCAAATGTTTAGAGTTGGATTTCCATGAATTGTCAGAAAATAAGCCATGTAATAAATAAGCACAAAATGAACTAAATCGAATGAGAAATTAATACTAAAAACATGAAAGTATAATAAGTTAAAAAAAATACCAGAACATATTTTATAAGCTATGATAAACCAAATATACAGTCCCAATTATAGTATTAATAGGAAGGAAAGGAAGAGGGATTGACCATTTATGAATTTTACTAATATAACTTGGCATACTGAATATCGCTGATTGTGAACATTATTTCATTCAATCACTCCCATTGGAGACATGGTGCTCTATGTCTAAAGTAACGACTTAGTAATCATAATATAGTTTTAATAATATACTGCTCAAAAATGAATAGGGATATTGGTTATTTTTTCTTATCCTATTAATTTTAATTAAATCGACCTTAATTAAATTTCTTTTTTATGGGGGAAAAAGACAATAATTTCTAATAAATATTTAATGATATTTACAATAATAAAAAAAAAATATGCTAGGCCCCATACATACCACAAAACAGCCAATATCCCTATTCATTTTTGAGCAGTATATATATATATATATATATATATATATATATATATATATATATATATATATAAATACCAGTCAAAGTTCTATCGATCACAATTTTCGATTGATAGCAACCAAACTTCATAGTTAAACGATTTATGTAAAACTGAAGATCAAGTTTGTTTAATTCCTGAAATCGGTCCAGGGGAAGATGAAAGGGATTTTGAAAATTTAAAATATTAATTGTTATACGGATCGGAAAAGTGTAAAGAAACCAATTTAAAAGTAAATTTAATTTCCTATAAATAGTGCTAAGTAAATATTTTTCTCCATCTTCAATATTGACTCAGATATATGAATAATTTAAGTTTTCAGCCTTCAGTTAATCCACACTCCTACGCACGCCATACTAACAATAGGTTGTTCTATCAGAAACTATTTTATTCGATACTAAACTACCAAATATTTTCTTCATTGTCTTCTTTCACTGTGTGAGATATGTGCAAATAAATTCTGTGTGACGTCATCACTTCAGATTATACGATCTAATCTGTTTAATTTTTATTTGTTCAACATCTTACTCAATTTTTAACCGAATCGTGGAAACATAAAGATTATATTAAGTAATCGGCCTTGGTGGAAAAGAGGGAGGGGGGTGGTTAGTTAGGGAAGTAATTTAAAAATCTAGAAACCTCTGTTATTGCAGTTGGGTCGAAACATTTTAGCAGATTTCCCTTGAGGGAAATCAGCTATTGAGGTTGTACTCATGACGGAATTTTCGAAATTTTTCTTCAAATGTCCATCGATCCTACCAAGGAGATGACGAAAATGAGGTCCGTTCAAAACTGTATATATTTGTCTGTTACCGCTCTAGCGGTCGCAATTTTTGTTTGATCATTACCAAACTTGATATTTAGTCGTTTTAGGTAAAAAGAAAGATCAAGTTCGTTAACGGCTGAAATCGGACCAGTGGGAGGGGGGATTTAGAGAAGAGGATTTTCGAAAATCGAAATATCTCCGTTACTATACGTCGGACCGAAAACTTGTACAGAATCAATCTTATTGCAAATTAAATTTACTATAAATATTGTAATATACATTTATTCTCTATATTGAATATTAACCGAGATATTTGCATTTGTATTCTGCGTGTGGTCACCAGTAGGCTATGTTCGGACTTTCCGCCGATAGCTCTGGTGGCCGTTTTCATAACTATTCGTCCCTCGTGAATAGGTTTAGAGGTTAGGTTAACTGTTTTTTGGGGCTAGAAACTACTGGGTTATTACGCCCTAAATAATGTTTTAGGTTTAGAGGTTTCTTACTACTACAGTTGTTATTAGGCAGATTTCTCTATTGTAAAACTTCACGTGGGAAATCTGCTTAGTTTACGCAGCGCCGGACGGACTTTTATATAATCAATCTTGTTGTAATTTTCTATAACTATTGTTTTATGTAGTACATGTTTTCTCTGACTGTAATATTAACCGAGTTAATTGAATTATTTTTAACAGATTTCCCTTAACGGAAATACGCTATTGAGGTCGTACTCATGGCGCGATTTTCGATAAATTTCTTCAAATGTCCATCAATCCTATCCAGGAGATGACGAAAGTGAGGTCCGTTTCCTTCTATACATCGGATTTTCACTTTAAGTACTTCAGTCACTAAACGTATCAAGTCCATCTATAATTTTAATCCCTGTTTAAATAGGCTTCTAGATGCAGAAATCTAGAATAAATGGTGAGACGAGATCATCTGCGTGTCATATTACAGCACGTCGGATATCTGGTAAGTTTATGCAGAACCTTCTATTTTATACAAGCCAATAAGAAGGAGACTTTACTCCGGTTGAAGTATAACGGTAGTTTTCAAAAACCTAGAAACACCTATTAATAAATGCTTTAAACATTTTTGGATTATTTACTTACTAATAGGCGTAAACAGTTCTCAAATAAATGAAGCTTAAAGATAAGATGAATGACTCTAAAAATAGAATAAATTATGTAGGCTTACATTCAAGCTATAAGGAGGAAAACAGAGACAGAGAATGTGAAATTTACACATTACGGAAGGAAAAAACCGTTATGCAAAACGTGTAACATACCACTGGTAATAAAAAAACTATTCTAACGGGAGACATGAGGAAAGAAAAGAATAGTGGCCATCTTCTGATGTGTTAAACCTCTTGTCAACCCAGAACCAAACAAAGAAGGAAAACTATGGACATTGAGAAACGTGAATACGAAAACAAGTCTACGATGATAGACTATGTATTATATAATGTGGTATAGTATTTCAAATAAATGCATGACTTTTTTTTTCACAAGGATTTCACTAAGGTGGAAATAATACAGAAACGAGGAAATTAAAAGTAAAAATTTCCGTCAAGCAGGGGCTGCGTTAACTAAGCAGATTTCCCCCCTGTGATTCGCATTTATCTCATAACATAAAAGTTCAATGAGAACAATATTTATAATCTACACTTCAAATAAAGTTTTTCATAATATAACAGCTTATTGTTAATATCACATGAGTAGGAGTGGAAGGTTTACTGAAGGCCGAAAAAATGCAAATATCTCGGTCAATTGTCAAGATAGTAAAAGAACGTACATAACAAAATTTATAGAACATTAGATTTTTAAAAAGAATGCTCTTATACAATTCGATCCGACGCATAATAACGGAGATATTAAGAATTTTCGAAATTCCCCCCTCTAAAATCCCCTATAGATTACCCTAATTGATTTCAGCCATTATCGAACTTGATCTTTAGTTTTACATAACACGTTTAAATATGGAGTTTAGTTTAAATAAATACAATATAAATAAAAGTATAATGTAGGATTCCGCTCTCAATTAATGTATTTTTTTAATACTTTCTTAAGATGTTTAGCGTTTTAAGTTCGTTCATGAATTCATATTCCAAATGTTTTGATTTTGTAACTGAGGATATAAATAATGATGAAGTGATCTTGGACCTTTGATAATAGATCTTTCTGATATTTATGCTTACGTTCCTACATTTCTAAAATAAAATTCGCAAGAAAGAACAGTAGATAATAATGATCTGCGGACGTTTAGCGTTGGACATTATGAGGAGCTTTCTTAGAGAGGAGAAAGGAGGGAATTAGGAAGAAATGACTGGCACAGCAGCAGTTTATGGATGGACATAGTGAAAACCTAACACCAACTAATCGGAGAGGAATGGACACAATATTAACAAGTTAAGTCCTTTTGGACCACCCACATCTTTCTATTGGGAAGATATGGAAGTCAGTTTTATTTTTTTCAATAGATCTTTTATTTTCATTGTGAATTGACAGAATTTATTGTCGGTATTCGTTACAGAGTAGGGCGTAATATTATTTTGAAAAAAATCAAAGATGGGATATTGTGATTGAATAAAATGATATAACCTTATTGAGTATGATTTCTGCGTTATTCATTTTATGAATACAATTTTTTCCACTCTCTCTCTCTCTCTCTCTCTCTCTCTCTCTCTCTCTCTCTCTCTCTCTCTCTCTCTCTCTCTCTCTCTCTCTCTCTCTCTCTCTCTCTCTCTCTCTCTCTCTCTCTCTCTCTCTCTCTCTCTCTCTCTCTCTCTCTCTCTCTCTCTCTCTCTCTCTCTCTCTCTCTCTCTCTCTCTCTCTCTCTCTCTCTCTCTCTCTCTCTCTCTCTCACTCTCTCTCTCTCTCTCTCTCTCTATCTCTCTCTCTCTCTCTCTCTCTCTCTCTCTCTCTCTCTCTCTCTCTCTCTCTCTCTCTCTCTCTCTCTCTCTCTCTCTCTATATATATATATATATATATATATATATATATATATATATATATATATATATATATATAGTTAAGATCGATGACCATTTAAGGACGATTTTCGAAAATTACGTTATGAGTACATTCTCAATAGCTGTTATTCATTAAGGGAAATCTGATAAAACTGCTTTTGAAAAAATATCTGATGACGGAGCATCAGGAGCAATATCAAACTGATGGATTTGTAAGGAAAACCTGACATCTCAGTGCTATCAAAATACGGAGGTGGTTGGGAAATGTTGAGAGAATGTCTGAGAAGTTTTAATATGGGAAGCCAGGAGGAACTTGGAAATGGTGAAGCAGACAAGGAAATATGTTTGAAGAAAACTGACTGAAAGCCACGAGGAGTGGTCAACAAAAAAAAAATATCTTCCGAGGAGACATTGTAAAACTATTTATTTTGAGCAGTTCTTAAATTATTTCTGACAGTAATTTTTTTTTTTTTGGTATTGATTTATTTAAATGAGTTTCACAACTATTAGGGTGATTTACTCATCTATAGTCATTCGAAACAGGAAAATACAAAAAGAGAAAAGAAATAAAACGCCTAGAAGTATCTCAAATAAGAATTGGAATGCAGTGGTTCCTGAAATCATTAGCATAGTAAAGTCCATATGTAAGAGTATATGAAGACACTAAAGTAATGAAAATTTCAGTACAGAATGAAATATATTATTAAATTAAAACATAAAAAAACAAGATAAGCCAAAAAAAAACTAAAGAAAAATGTATAGAAACTCTGTTAATATGATATAACAGTGAATAAGAGTGTGAAGAAATTGTAGACTACAGAATATTGTAAATATTACTGTTTTTTTTTTATATGTGTAATGATTGTGTCTATATAACTGGGTATCAATGAATAGTTCCTGTAATTAACGAGAAATGCCTAAATCATCTCCTCGTCATCAGCCAGCGATATGTGGTATTTTACAAAATGGAGTGACCTACTATACGCCGCCTGGTGAGCAAAACGCGCTCTAATCTGTTGTTTAATGGCCATTTTTGAATTGTTTGTATTATTTGTCTTAGTTTGTTGTGACTGCTCTTGTAGTGCCTTAGGGCATTCGGCTATTACACCTTCGTGTTGCTGTTCAGCTCTTGTCAATGTCTGCTGACATGCTTTTGCTAATCTGTGTTCTTAATGCCAATATGTAATGTGTATGTTGTTAGGTGTAAAATTGTTCAATAATGAGCTGAACGAATCAGTTCACAGAAGTATTTGTTTTTGGTAGCGTTGTTTTCTTCAAAATTCTGATGTTAATTTTCATAAATTTAAAATATGATCTCTCCAACAGGGAACAAAAAGTTAGTTGTGGTCAAAAAAGAACGATAAGGTTAGGAACCCTTTATCCAAGGGCGAAAATAAGCTTAAGGCAACAAAGAAGCTCCTATACAAAGACGGGTTCATAATATTTCCTTTACCCAACGGCTAACTAACATTATAATTTATACTTCCTGTCCTGTAAAGAATCAGAAAACTCATAATTGAGAGTCAATATTGTGTAAGGTTAGAGCAGGCTGAAAGACAGGTTAAAAGCTCCTGTAAACAGCATTGAAGGTACAAAAGCGCTGCATATTCATGAGGAGTTGGCGTTGTTCGTTGAGACGGTGTTGTGGCTGTAGAGAAGGCAGCCATGAGCAAGGCAGGTGTAGGTGAAAGTTTGTTATCCCGATGAGAGGGGGTGTAGATAGAGCAGGATCTCCGACCTTCCAGCAGGGCAAGGACACTACTGGACCAGGATGTACCCGACGGGACTCCCCGACACATAACATCCGTGGGAGGCTGATCCTCACTCGACATCCGAGACGCTGACCCCAATACCTTCGCCGTGTATCATTTGACGCAACTCGCGCCAACCCAAACGCTACTAGGGGTCGAGTTCAGGAGAAAGTGCACTCATTTAAATCCATCATCTCTAAGGTCTGGTCGATCGACAGAACCGATATGTCATTCGGAAAGTGAACATTTCAATTGTGAATTCATAACTTTTTTTTTTACAGAACTAAGAGAATGTTCTTCCGCTAGTGGCTCTTTATAACATTTACAACACACATCCCTTAATTATTCATATTCTAGAACAAATTTCAAAATTAAAAGCAAAAATAACAATGATGTGGGTTCCAGGAGATGAAAACATCGGACGTATAAACAAATGCTAAACATGCTACTCTGAAACAATCTTCTGACTCTAACTTACTAACCCTACCAGACTTTTACAAATACTACAGACAACATTAAATGAATGGGAAAAATGTTGGCATAAAACATCACAAAATCATCTGCGAGAAATAAAGCCTTATATAAGCGAGTGGACATCCAGCAGGAGT
Source organism: Riptortus pedestris (assembly GCA_019009955.1). Lineage (NCBI taxonomy): Eukaryota > Metazoa > Arthropoda > Insecta > Hemiptera > Alydidae > Riptortus > Riptortus pedestris. Next base: position 46,032,067 of record CM032228.1, read on the forward strand.
GACAATAGACGTTGCACTAACGAGACTTAGAATAGGACACACATTTAACGCACTCATACCTCATGACGAGAACAGAAAGACCTCTCTGCAGATCATGTCATGAACCATCAACCATTAAACACATACTGACTAACTGCAGAAACATTGAATACTTAGAGACTCTACATAACATGGACGAACTTCTTACGGACAGAAGCCCACATATCGACAAAACACTAAACCATCTTAAACAATAATTAACTTCTCTTCTGTTCTGTTTTATTTTGACAAATCTTTTTGTTTGAATTTATTAAATTTTAGATAATTATAATGTACTAGTATATAGGATTAATATATATATATAAATATATATATATATATATATATATATATATATATATATATATATATATTCTTCTTTCTTTTTTTTTTTTTAGTAAAACCATTTTAAACTGTTACCTTTAATACTAGTTTAATGTAATATAGTATAATATTTGTTGTTTTTATAACTTGTATTTAATTTTTATTTATCGTGTTTTTATTTTGTTTTTTATTGTTGATACAGTTTTTGTTATTTTACAATTATATTGATTTTATTAAATTGTTAAGTTTTGAGCCAAATCTCCTAGTTGCGGGTGCCCCTGTATAAATAAATAAAAAGATAGTGGCTCTTTTAAAATATCCCAATAATCATGATGGCGTCAACGCTTACTCAGGAAACAGCCTAAGGTGTGAGGACACATGTTTTTATGACGAAATGTGTCTAATATTGAAATAAACACGTTCGAAGTGATAGTAAAAATTACTCAGAGCCTAAGTGAACACGGTATAGCTTACTATTAATAGATTTATTCTCATTAAACATTTAATTTAAACAAAATTTGCCCATATATTGTGTTTTCAATGAAAATAGCAAAATAATCAAAACTTTGCATGGTAAATAACTAAGATATTCATTTTGGCCAAAGCAAAAACTTACTAGAACTAATATAATGGTCTAAGAACTATTACGTTTATCAGACGAAAGAGTGTTCTGCTGATCAGTCAGGAGGTGTAGTAATATAATACAGTATACAAAAATATAGGGTATAAGTTGCTACAAAAACCCACGTTACAGCATATACATTATTTCCGTATTAAAATATTAAATTATTGTTGATTTAGGAATGTTATGTGATTTAGTAATGTTGTTTTCTCTATTTTGCATATTGTTTTTACACTCTATAAAATATTTGTCAATCATTGTAAATTGAAACATTAGCATGAATTAAACTCAAAATCACTATTTTAAGTTAATTCTGAACTATGTTTTAAATCATGATGATCAAAAAGCATCTTTGTTGAACTATTTAAAAAAATACAATTTTCCGTCCCTCATTCGAAAATGTTAATTTAATCTATACCATAATCGTTATTTAACCGGAAAACTTATGCTCTTAATCGTTAATGACTGAAATCAGACTAAGAATATGGAGGGGGGACCCGGAAAGGAAGGAATTCGAAAATATAAAATTTCTCTTTATTATGAGTCGCATCAAAAAAAGCTATAGAGCCAATCTTGTTAGGCTATTTGTACCCAAACATTTAGCTAGCAGTTTAGCCTCTGTAATTCTTTTCAACCTCAGTAAACCCTCACTTTTACTAATCGGATGTTTATTTAAAAGTAGAATATATATGGTGAGAAGTGATCAATAGTGTGCCTCACCAGCACGTGGGAAATCTGCTTATTGTACGCATCCCCTGCCTGAAGGACTTTTTCAGAGAAAGGTAAACAAACATAGCTTGAGCCTTGAACTTAGCCTTGCCATGACCAACACATTCTCCTTTCGTCCTAAAATAACCTTATTGTATAATAACAGTGTATGATTAGTCTGTCTTAAACTTTCTAAATGCCTCGCCTCCAGGGTCGGTAGGTCCATCATTTGACACCACAAATCTCGTTTTCCTTACGAAGGGCATTTTTTCAGATACAATGTTGTAGGTGCTTTTATTCCGAGAGTTCAGTATCTATCATAAGGAAATAGTCGCATTATGAGTTCGGGTTTTCACAACAGATTCGCCATATTATCTGCCAAATGTGCTGACAATGTCCCGAAGACATCCAAATCTCTTTCATCATACGTAAATGACCAAATTATTACAGATTTACGTGTAAGATGATAATTATAAGCATTATAGAGATATTTTTTATATAAAAAAGGAAAGAAAATGTTACTTGAGCGTGTTATTTGAGGAAAGAAAACATTTCATTCAACTAATTATACGTGAGCGTTTTAGCAGATTTTCTTTAAGGGAAATCAGCTATTGAGGTCGTACTCATGACGCAAATAATGTTTTCGTAATTTTTCTTCAGATGTCCATCGATCCAACCCAGTAGATAACGAAAATGAGATCCGTAGAACACTATATATATATATCATATTCTTCTGTTACTGCTCTTGCGGTCACAATTTTAGTTTGATTATTACCAAAATCGATATTTAGTCGTTTTATGTAAAAAGAAAGATCAAGTTCGGCTGAAATCGGACCGGGGGGGGGGTGGGGTTTAGAGGGGGAGAATTTTGAAAATTCAAAATATCTCTGTTACATTAGTCGGATCGAAAAAGTGTATTGAATGAATCGCATTGAAAATTAAATGTACTATAAATATCGTTATATACATTTGTTCACTATCTCGAATATTAACCGAGATATTTGCATTTTCCAGTTTTCAGCCTTTTGTATATGCAAATGTGTTCTTGTGAACCCCCCTCCCCCGCTCTCCGTCTTAAATTCTTGGACTACTAAAACTTGATTGATTGAGATAAAAGATTTTCTGGTTCATTACAATTACAGTGCTAGATATAGTACATTATTTTTAATAAAATGAATATGTTATATTCTGATATGTTTCAGTTATTGTTTTTCTTTCCGGTGAGACTTTGGCAAACATGATTGTTTATATTTGAGACACTTCCCGTCGGGAGGGGATAGATTACTTATTACCATTTGTATTTATTCACTTAATATTCAATGTTTATCAGTGATTAATAGTAATGCACATGGTTAATAGTAGTATCCACAATTTTAATTTTGAGTTTTCCCATGTTTAGCAGTGATTAATTTTAATTTACATAGTTAATAGTAGTTTACTCAATTTTAAGTTAGCTTTTTCCGATGATTAACTTGGACTTCCATTAGCAAGTACCTTTTCGTACTTAAAACCCATTACATGCTTTCCGCCCCTTGTTAGCTATTATGTATGCAACAATGTAAACGATAATGTAATTAAATTCAAATACTATTTCAATTAAAAATAAAAATGAATTATTATTAACTCATTTTTTTTTTTTTTTTTTTTTTACAATTAGTTGTAAGGAAAGTTTTCTTTTCTTCAAATAGCATGCACAATTTTTAATTTTTTCTTAACTTTATTATCATAAATATTACAAAAATGTTTACAATTATCATCTTAAAAGTAAATATACAATAATTTTTGTTACTTGCGTATAAAGGAGGATATTTTTATCTTTCGGAATAATAGCAACTGCAATATTATATCAGAGAAAATGCCCTTCCAAAAGGAAAACGAGTTTCAAAGGTGTAAACGATGAAACTTCCGACCCTGGAGGCGAGGCATTTAGAAAGTTTAAGACAGACTAATCATACACTCTTATTATACAATAAAGTTATTTTAGGACGAAAGGAGAATGTGTTTATCATGGCAAGGCTAAGTTCAAGGCACTCACTAAGATGTTTGTTTACCTTTATTTATATAGTTCAACGGGATGTTTTTTCGATCACCCTGGTTTAAAATATTCTCAGGAATTGTCTCAGAAGAATGCTTTTGACTTTGTATTCATACTAATAATGAAGTTTATAATAGTTATCAATTATTTTATAGAACGTACACTATTCATATAAAAAGGTCCGTCACGCAGGGGCTGCGTAAACTAAGCAGATTTCCCAAGTGACGTTTTACAATAGAGAAATCTGCCTACTAATAACGGCAGTAGCAGTAAGGACGGCAGTAGTTAGGGAAATGGCCGCCCTAGCTCTCGGTGGAAAATCCCGAACATAGCCGACTCCTGCCGACCACACACAATACAAATGCAAATATCTCGGTTAATATTCAAGATACAGAATAAATGTATAGAACAATATTTATAGTAAATTTAATTTGCAACACAATTGATTCTTTACAATTTTTGATCCGACGCATAATAACGGAGATATTTTGAATTTTCAAAAATCCCCCTCTAAACCCCCCCTCCCACTGGCCCGATTTCAGCCATTAACGAACTTGATCTTTCTTTTTACATAAAACGATTAAATTTCGAGTTTTGTAACGATCAAACAAAAATTGCGACCGCTAGAGCGTTAACAGAAATATATATATATATATATATATATATATATATATATATATATATATATATATATATAATTATGAACGGACCTCATTTTCGTCATCTCCTGGGTAGGATCGATGGACATTTGAAGACATTTTTCGAAAATCTCGTCATGAGTACGACCTCAATAGCTGATTTCCCTTAAGGGAAATTATTTAATTTTTTAAAGCAGGAATAATGTCTGTACTGATTTTTTTTTTTTTTGTAGCAACATAAACTCTATATTTTTGGGCTCTGATTTATATTTATGGCAACTGCTGACAGATTAGTTGACCATTCATTCATCTGATAAGCTGAACGATTGGTAAACCATCATACTGATTCTAGTCAGTATTGTTGTGGACAACTATTATAGATAATTTACATTAAGGGAAATCAGCCAATGAGGTTGTATTAATGAAGCGATTTTTGAAATATTTCCTCAATTGTCCATCGGTTCAACACAGTTGATGACGAAAATAAGGTCCACTTAAACTTTTATAATATACTAGCTCAGATACCCGGCTTCGCCCGGGAATTGATTTGAGGCTGAATGGTGATGGTATTTTTTTGGCAATGGCTTTAATTTGCACAATATTTTGACATTTACCCTTCTCAGTGTTTAGGGTTAACACCCGTTGATGTTTTATTAATAATAAAATTAATTTTTTATATAAGTCTTCACTGTCCTCCAAATTGTCATATTTCCCGTCTCTTTTGCATTATGCATAGATTTCAGTTATTAAGGACAAAAAATTAACATAGATTTGAATTAATTTTTCCAGGTGAGGTTCAAGTTGGAATGAATGGTTGAGCTTTTAAATATTTCTACGTAAATTAATTCCTCCACACATTGTTCCTGGAGAAATGTATAAAACAAAAGTTAATCTAAATAATAAAGTAAACAACTTTTGATATGTGCATGTTTGTCGAAAAACAAATTGACAATGAAATATTGCGAATTTTTATTTCAGGCCTCCCTTATAACCCCCACTCCTGCCCGTCCCTAGAAATGTTGGTATGGCTTATTATAATGAAAGCGTTAGTGCTAATACACATACCGAGTTTTATTTATTTCGGTTGGGTCTTTTGTACCAAATGAAATTGTTCACTTCCGCTATAGGTTTTAGCGTATATCTCGTTTATAATTCGGTATACCAAAAAAATTTATATAACAAAAGTTACTCTAAATAATAACATAAACAACTTTTGTTATGTCCATATATGCCGAAAAAACAATAGGTAACGAAATATCGCTATTTTTAATTTTTGGCTTCCCTTATAACCCCCACTCCTGTTCAACTCAGAGGATATTAATATAGCCTAAAGTCTAAGTTGGGTTAGTAGTAATATACATACCAAGTTTCATAAAATTCGGTTCAGTCGTTTATGCGTGAAAATGTAACAAATAAACAAACAAACAGACACCAAAAAACAAAATGCAGTTATGGTGCCTATGACATGTGAAACGAAAAGTTATCTTGAAATTTCGCGAAAAAAATCAATGTACAGACAGAGGTTACAATTTTATATATATATATAGATATGTCTGTTGCCGCTCTAGGGGTCGCGATTTGTGTCACATCGTCGTTTTACGTAAAAAGAAAGATCAAGTTCGTGGTCACCAATGTGTGGAGGGAGGGGTGAGTTTAGAGATGGATAATTTTGAAAACTCGAAATATCTCTGTTATTATGAGTCGGATTGAGCACTTGTATAGAGTCTATCGTATTGCAAACGTAACAAGTGTTGTATAATGCATACCCTATGAATGTTCTTATATTCATACATTCTCTATGATAAATATTAAACTAAACTAGCTCACGCCAGCAAGGGGGCTACGCCCCCTTGACCCCCGAACAAAGCGCTGCCTTCGGCAGCGCCACAACTGGTACAGCGATCCCTTCGGGATCGCCGTAAATCGACTCGGGCTTCACTCTCGTGATTTCTGAATTTTAATTATAAATGTATTTTCCAGATTCGTAATTCTTATCGTTACATCTGTAAAGTTCATCTGAAAGAAATGATCCCCATTCGGTTGGGAAATAATTTATTTCGTGTCATTCAAGAAGAAAGAAGATGAAAAAAGTTGCACTATTTACCTGACGAAAAATAAATGACTATATTCACGAAAACCTTAATAATAAGAGAAAAAAATTGATTTAAATTGTATAATTAAATTTACATATTATGAAATCGTTACCAAGTACATTACGTTTAAAAATAACCATTACAATAAACTGTTTAATTTACTTTTGTGAAAAGGGGAAGTAGGAAAAGACTATTTAAATGTCAACAATTGCCTTAAGTAAACATAAGTAAAGTTCCATTTCTGGTTTTTGCTTTCCATTTTGTTTTTGATTTCCATTTCTGTGTTTTGTTTTTCCATATGGTATTGTGATCCATTCCAGTCCTGTTTTTCGTTTCAGTTCTGTTTGTTTGTTTCTGTTTTCTGTTCCATTCCAGTTTTTTGTGTTCCATTTCTGTTTCGTGTCATTTTTCTATTTTTCATGTTACATTTCTGTTATGTTGTTTTATGTTCGTTTAAATTAATTTTGTTTCGTTTTGTTTTTTTTTTGTTTTTTTTTTTTTTTTTTTTTTATTTTTTTTTTTTTTATACAATTTTTTTTTCCCCTGAGCAACATCGCCACGGCTGCGAAGCTCCAAATAAATAAATAAATATAACATAAGTGAAATAAGGAATTAAAAGTTTTTGCAAATAATAAACATTGAAAGTTATGAAATGAAAAGGAAAAATAAGAGAATGAAAAGAAGTCGTTTTAGTTCTTTGATTATCTGGTAGGCATCGCATTACACGTTTTTACAAAACTAATAGTTCTAGACTAATAATATAAAAAAGTCAAAACAAAAATAATGAAAATGCAACTATAAATGAAGAAAATAAAACAATTTTGAAAGTCAATTAGATTAAAATAAATTTTGATATTAAAAAAGTGTCTGAAAGTGAAAAACCTCTCGCTACTGCAAGCAGCTTTATTTAGACGGCATACTTAACCTCTAAGGACGTACATTAGATAAACATATAAACATTTCATTACATTTCCATTAACCTCGCCCTTCGCCCTTCGACCGGAGACCGAGATGGTCTTTGGGCGTCGGTAGCGGAGCGATAGCCGGAGAAGGGGCCGAAATCGGCGCGGGCGTAGGCCCAACGGGAGAGGAGGGAGAGCGGCGGAAAGAGAGGAGTTTTAGGAGGGTCGATTTCGGAGGGTCCGTACAGGGCGGCGGAGTGCGGTAGGGGAAATCGGCTCGGTGGCTACCTAGAGCGTACGCTCGAGCTGAAAAATGACGCTTCGAAAATAAAAAATGAGGCGATAGAACGGGAGTTTGGCGGGTCGGGAGAAAAAGTATACTTTCGAGTTCGATCGTCATTTGTCGGGACGGGAGTAGGCGGTTATTCGCGTTTGAGGCGTCGAACGAAAGGGTATGTATCCGAGAGTTTTTCCCCCGGTCGGTAAAGCGATACTCGGAACGGGCAGAGAAATAGCGAATTTAAGGCGTCGCGGGGGAGGCTGGGAATAAAAAATTTCGGAGGGGCTTATCTCGCCGGGAGAGGGAGCTACCTCGAATCCGACAATTTTTCAAAGCAAAAAGCGACCATGACGAACAAAACGGTACCCGGATCTCGAAAATCCACCGAGCGGTTCTGCCCGATTAATTCAGGTGTAAAACGGGCTTGTGGCTTTAAATTATAGAATGCCATACTCGCGATCGCATTTCTCACTATACCGGGTGTGTACGGAAGCGCATTTCCCGACGGCCTTCGAGCCTGTAGAGCTATAATTTCGCCTTTAAAAATGTCTGGCGGCTTTTCTAAGGGGAATTCCCGGTGCCTGACGCCGGTATATCGTTCCTACGGTCCCTGCCTTTGCCCCCCTGCGAGATTGCCCCCCTCGAATAGCCCAAAGGGGGGGTTTTATCCGTTCGAGTCTCGCTGAGGAAAAACTGTTCCCCATACCCCCGCTAATAAAGGTTAGCGTTTTTCGCCTTCGAAAAATCGTAGCTCTCGCCCAGGACGTCGGATCCGGACGGTCGAGGTCTCGTCCGGTCCGGAAGAGTGTCTCATTCGATTCCGTACCCCGTACGCCCCGATCGGCCCAGCGGTCGGCCCCCTGGGCGGCCTTAAGTCCGCCATTCCGAGCCCCAAAAACGTCGTTTCTCGGAAAACCCGAAATTTCTCCTTCTCGCCTCGCGGAACCTCATTCGCAGTACTTTTTCCTCATATATAGCATAACGTCGTTAAAGGCCAGTCTTTGGAGAGTCACCGGCTCGAATCCGAACTTTCCTGGCCCCGATTCCGGGGAGCAAGGGCCCCCTGAAAAAAGGGGTCGTTTCGAAAGTAGCCTTTTTTCAAGAGGGCCTATCTCGGCCCAGGGACAAAAATCCCGGGTTTTCGGAATTTTCTGTATACCACGACACTCGGAGCTTCAAAATGAAGTGCGATAAGCCCCGGCCGGAAGTGCGCTGGTCCCCGACTAATTCAGGTTTTTCGAAAAACTCCCGGAAAACAGGCGATTTCAGGAAAATTAAAAATTTTAACACGGAAATTAAAAGAGGGGGTAAAGTGTCGCACACGACTCGATTCGTAATCTATCCGGGCACAACTCTGCCAAATCTCGCGACCGTGGCTAAAAATGAGCGTCAGTTACGCCCCAAAGAGTAATAAAAAAAGTGTCGAAATGGCCGACTTTGAGGGTCCGTAGCTCCTTCCAGAGTGGAGATATCGAAGATTCGACAATTTTTCAAAGAAGAAACCCGCATACGCCCTACAAAGTGCGCGCATCAGTTTTTCCCTACGACCAGCCGATCTGGTCGAATAATTCACCTGCGAAACGCGCACTTTCGGATTCGGCGATTTTGACCACTTTTCTCAAAAATTCACCTTTAGAAAATCCTCACTTCCCCAATTCGAACGGGAATTTTTTTTCCCGGCTCGACCTCTGTGCAGCTCGTCTCGACGCGTATTCCGAATGGTCGAACGACGCGCTACCTAAATCGTGAGGGCTTAAACGCCTCGATTTAGGCGAATATTTATGGAATTTTTCGATCGTCAATTTTTTTCTCGCCGGCCAACGACCGGAGACCGAGGTCGTCTTTGGGCGTCGGTAGAGGAGCGATAGCCGGAGGAGGGGCCGAAATCGGCGTGGGCGTAGGCCCAACGGGAGAGGAGGGAGAGCGGCGGAAAGAGAGGAGTTTTAGGAGGGTCGATTTCGGAGGGTCCGTACAGGGCGGCGGAGTGCGGTAGGGGAAATCGGCTCGGTGGCTACCTAGAGCGTACGCTCGAGCTGAAAAATGACGCTTCGAAAAGAAAAAATGAGGCGATAGAAGGGGAGTTTGGCGGGTCGCGAGAAAAAGTATACTTTCGAGTTCGATCGTCATTTGTCGGGACGGGGGTAGGCGGTTATTCGCGTTTGAGGCGTCGAACGAAAGGGTATCTATCCGAGAGTTTTTCCCCCGGTCGGTAAAGCGATACTCGGAACGGGGAGAGAAATAGCGAATTTAAGGCGTCGCGGGGGAGGCCGGGAATAAAAAATTTCGGAGGGGCTTATCTCGCCGGGAGAGGGAGCTACCTCGAATCCGACAATTTTTCAAAGCAAAAAGCGACCATGACGAACAAAACGGTACCCGGATCTCGAAAATCCACCGAGCGGTTCTGCCCGATTAATTCAGGTGTAAAACGGGCTTGTGGCTTTAAATTATAGAATAATTGGATGTTTCAGTTTTCAGCCTTGAGAAAAACCCCTGTACTACTCATGTCATATTAGCAATTAGCACATACATCATGAACCACGCCACTATTTTAAGCTTAAATGCCAAATATTGTTCGACATACATGGAAATTCGTTGTGTGATGACACGACCTTGTTTAGAAAATGTTTAAATGGCCATTTCCATACTCAACATTAAACCGTTTCAGTCAACAATGAATATCATATTTGTTATTGGCATATATATATATATATATATATATATATATATATATATAAAATTGTAACCTCTGTCTGTACATTGATTTTTTTCTCAAACTTTCACGATAACTTTTCGTTTCACATGTCATAGACACCATAACTGCATATTGTTTCTTTCGTGTATGTTTGTTATCTTTCACGCATAAACGGCTGAACCAAATTTTATGAAACTTGGTATGTATATTACTACTGACCCAACTTAGACTTTAGGCTATATTAAACTTTTCTGGGATGAACAGGAGTGGGGGTTATAAGGGAGGCCTGAAATTAAAAATAGCGATATTTCGTTTCCTATCTGTTTTTCGTATTATAAACGAGATATACGCTAAAACCTATATCGTAAGTGAACAATTTTATTTGGGACAAAAGGCCCAACCGAAATAAATAAAACTCGGTATATATATTAGCACTAACGCTTTCATTATAATAAGCCATACCAACATTTCTAGGGACGGGTAGGAGTGGGGGTTGTAAGGGAGGCCAGAAATTAAAAGTTGTTTATTTGGTTATTTAGAGAAACTTTTGTTATATACACTATCGTCGTATACCGAAGTATAAAGGCGTTATACGCTAAAAATTATAGCGATAATCAACAATTTTATTTGGCACAAAACACTCTACCGAACTAAATAAAACACTGAGTATGTGTATTAGTACTAACGCCTTCCTTATAATAAGCCATATTAACATTTCTAGGGACGGGGAGGAGTGGGGGTTATAAGGGAGGCCTGAAATTAAAAATAGTGATATTTCGTATCCTATTGGGGTTTCGGCAAACATGCACATAATAAAAGTTGTTTATTATGTTATTTAGAGAAATTTGCTCAACAATTCTTTTCAATATGAACTACCAGGTACCTCACCTGGAAAAATTAATTCAAATTATAATATATTATTATAATATTTTGTCCTTAATAATTTAAATCTATGCATAATGCACAGGAAACGGAAATATGACTATATGGAGGACAGTGAAGTCTTACATAAAAAATTAATTTTATTATTGTCAAATCCACTGAAACGACGGGTATTAACCCTAAACACTAGGAAGGGTAAATGTCAAAATATTGTGCAAATTAAAGCCATGTCAAAAGAATACCATCACCACCCAGCCGCAAATGATTTCCCGGGCGAAGCCGGGTATCTGAGCTAGTATATATATAAAATTATAACCTTTGTCTGTACATTGATTTTTTTCGCGAAATTTCACGATAAGTTTTCGTTTCACATGCAATAGACACCATAACTGCATTTTGTTTCTTTCGTGTGTGTTTGCTTGTTTGTTACCTTTTCACGCATAAAGGGCTGAACCGAATTTTATGAAACTTGGTATGTAAATTACTACTAACCGAACTTAGACTTTAGGTTATATTAATATCCTCTGAAACGAACAGGAGTGGGGGTTATAAGGGAAGCCTGAAATTAAAAATAGCGATATTTCGTTTCCTATTGGTTTATCGGCCAATATGAACATAACAAAAGTTGTTTATTTTGTTATTTAGAGTAACTTTTGTCATATACACTTTCGTCGAATACCGAAGTATAAATGAATTATTATAGCGGGAGTCAACTATTTTATTTGGGACAAAAGACCCAACCGAAATAAATAAAACTCGGTATGCGTATTAGCACTAACGCTTTCATTATAATAAGCCATACCACCATTTCTAGGGACGGGCATGGGTGGGGGTTGTAAGGGATGCCTGTGTTTATAAATAGCGGTATTTCGTCTTCTATTCGTCTTTCGGCAAATATGAACATAACAAAAGTGATATTCATTTTTGTCTTTTAACAATGTATAAACGAGATATACACTATAAACTAAAGCGGGAGTCAACTATTTTATTGGGCGCTAACGACTGAACCGAACTTAACAAAACTCGGTATGTCAATTAGCATTAATTCTTCCATGATTATAAGCTATATTAAAATGTTTAGGTTAGAACGGGAGTGGGGGTTATAAGGGAGGCCTGAAATAAAAAATCACGATATTTCATTGTCTATTTGTTTTTCGACAATCATGCACATAACAAAAGTTGTTTACTTTGTTATTTAGATTAACATTTTTTTATACATTTCTCCAGGAACAACGTGTAGAGCAAGTAATTTGCGTAGAAATATAATATGCTCAACAATTCATTCCTATTTGAACTATCAGGTACCTCAGCTGGAAAAATTAATTCAAATCAATGTTAATATTTTGTCCTTAATAACTGAAATTTATGCATAACGCACAGGAGACGGGAAATATGACAATTTCGAGGACAGTGAAGACTTACATAAAAAATTAATTTTATTATTAACAAATGCCAACAACGGGTATTAACCCTAAACACGGGGACGGGTAAATGTCAAAATATTGTGCAAAGTAAAGCCTTGCCAAAAAAATGCCTCAAATCAATTCCCGGGCGAAGCCGGGTATCTGAGCTAGTATATATATATATATATATATATATATATATATATATATATATATATATTGGAATACCGGGGTTTGGTGGAGGGGGAATTCAAAAATTTTAAATATTTCCGTTATTGTGAATGGGATCATAAAATGTTATAGAACCAATCTTCTTAAACTATTGATGATCTACAATTGTTGTTCTATGCATTTTTTCGTAACTCATGTATTAAGCGAGTTATTCACGCTTTCTTTTTCTTCAGGAACACCCTTCCTTCTACTTATCGTTTTTTTTTTTTACATAGAAATAGAGAATAAGTGATGAGATGATTTCACAAGTGTGTTTTATCAGCAAATGGGAAATCTGCTTAGTTTACGCAGACCAAGTGTGACGGACGTTTTGATTTTATTCGTTTGAGAACACCATACATAAAGGTTTCCCATAAATTAATATTTCATGAAAATGATTTTCTATCATAAACCCATTTGTGGCAAGCTATACTGCGCTCACTTGCCCTCTGGACAATTTGTTCAATCCCTACGAGCATGTTTATTTCAATATTAGACACATTTCATAATTAAGTCAGGTTACATCATACTCAATGACCCAAGGCTGTTTCCTGAGTCCGCCATTGACGCTCTCATGGATATTCCTCCAGGAGCAGGCTAATGGGTCCAGGAACAACTTTCTCTTCCAAGGGGATTCCCCTGGAATAACATTCTTAACAACTGTATGCACTTATGTGGTAGAGGACTGCAGCACAGTTGAAACTAGGAATCATGGAGAGTAGTCATTAAAAAGTCCGTCACGCAGGGGCTGCGTAAACTAAGCAGATTTCCCTCGTGAAGTTTAGTAATAAATAGATAGATAGATAAATATGCATACTGCTAACACAACAACACCGTGAATAAATACAAACGGAAATAAGAAATGTTTCATCCAATTTCAATAACCTGCTGACAGGAAGCGTTAGGTTAGAAATGTAAACAAACGGGTCGGCCTGCCTCACACCGGAAAGAAAAACAATTACTGAAATATATCAGAATATAACACATTAATTTTATTGAGAACAATTTACTATATCTACTAATGTAATTTATAATGAGTCAGACTAATTGTTATCTCTATCAATAAAATTTAGTAGTCCAAAACTTTAAGATGGGAGGGTGGGTCACCAGGGCATATTTGCATGTATCTCTTATAATAAAGGTCTCTTGAATACAATTTTTGGTATTTAAACTTCCAATAATGTGATTTATTATGTAGCAGAGTATTGTTTACGTAACATGAGTAGAAGTGGCGGTTCGCTGAAAACTAAAAAATGCAAATATCTCGGTTAATATTCAAGATAGAGAAAAAACGTATATAGCAATATTTATAGTAAATTTAATTTGCAATAAGATTGGTTATATACAATGTTTCGATCCGATGCATAATAACGGAGATATCTCGAATTTTCGAAAATCCCCCCTCTAAACCCCCCCCTCCCCTCCCTCTGGTCCGATTTCAGCCATTAACGAACTCGATCTGTCTTTTTACATAAAACTGTTAAATATCGAGTTTCGTAACGATCAAACAAAAATTGCGAACGCTAGAGCGTTAACAGACAATTATATATATATATATATATATATATATAAATATATATATATATATATATATATATATATATATATATATAATTTTGAACGGACCTCATTTTCGTCATCTCCTGGGTAGGATCGATGGACATTTGAAGAAATTTTTCGAAAATCGCGTCATGAGTACGACCTCAATAGCTGATTTCCGTCACGCAGGGGCTGCTTAAACTAAGCAGATTTCCCACAAGATGGTGTCACTCACTAGTAATGTCATCTCACCATATTTCTGTCTTCCTTTTATCTTATTTATACGTCAATATCTGACGAGTAGTCGAGAGGGTCCACCCTTATTGATGGTCCAATTTCAGCTATGAAAGAATATGACCATTAGAATTGAAATAAGTTGAGTTTGGGATAGATCAAATAAACATTTTCGAATCAAGACAAGAAAATCTTATTAATGACGTCATCAAACTACATCTTTGCATTTATAACACAAGATAATAGTTTACTAAAGACAATATTTCGTATGTAAGCGTCGAATGAAGTGGTTCATGATATGAAAACTTTGTGTTAATATTTATTTTTTTATTTAATTATTTATGGACATCACTTTAAAGGTGATTTGCACTGTCAAAAATCAAAAAATATACAAAGTTAAATAAAAAACAACAAGTAACAATAACAAATGCCAAAAAAAACAACAATAACAAATAACAAAAGTGAAATAGATCGAGCACATCGAACATTTTATAAGCACACATAAAAAAAAAAAATAAGAATAAAAAAAAACAATTGGTGATAAGCATATTTGTTGGAAGATCAATAGGAAATGAATGGCTGGAAATAGTACTTTTTACTAATAATTGTCGTAATTTTCTCCTTCAGGGTAAACAAATATATGTGTACAAACGCATCTAAAACAATTAATGCATATAATTTGAGATCCTGATGCACACCACAGACTTAATATGTTAAATTTTGTAGTATATTTGAATTTTGTGTAGGTATGAGAATATGTTGTTAATGTATGGGCTGCCTTCCGTCAATAGTTCTTGTAAGTCGTAGGGGAAGTCCTGGTGTTGTAGTTTTCGGCATTCTGTCAGTATATGTCTTATCGTCAAGGGAATGTTACAAGTTGAGCAAGTAGGTCTGTCAGCTTTGTCATTAATATTAGTGCTAATATGACATGAGTAGAAGTGTGGATTTACTGAAGACAGAAAACTAAAAAAATGAAAATATCTCTGGTAATAATAATGGTAGTAAACCCCCGTACACAACAATAAAGAATATTAAATTTTCAAGAAGATTGGCTTTATACAATTTTTTCAATCTGACGTATAGCATTGGACACATTTCGAATTTTCGAAATACCCTACTATACCTCCTCTTCGTCTGGTCCTATTCCAGCTATAAACGAACTTGATCTTTATTTTTACATAAAACGTTGAAATATTCAATTTGGTAAAATTGCAATGGCTAGAGAGTAAACAGACACACAAATGTATAAATATATATGCATAGTTTTGTACGAATCTCATTTTCATCATCTCCTGGAAAGGATCGATGGACCCTTAAGGGAAATCTGCTAATACAAATCTTAATGTTCTAGGTATAGCCTTGTGAAACCATCCTTCCTATTTCTAAGTAATATAATGCTTGATGGAACTTGAACAATTGTCTGGAACGACTCTGGAATATAATATTGGATTTACATACCTCTAGGTCCTACAGCCCTTGTAGGTCATAAACCTCATCTTATATAATTCAGGCGGTTCAAGAGTCCCTTAAATTTTAGAGCCATTGCCTTCCCAATTCATACCTCAAATAATCTGGCCACGTATACCTAGGCCTCCCCCTATTCCTCACCCCCCACCTCCCCCGATATGCTATACAATAAATTGCACAGGAATATTTGCACAGTATTATTCACTTCATGAAAGTCAATTCACTCGACTTGTCCATCCCATCAGCTTCTAATTAAAGCACAGATGGGATGAGGCTCAAAATAAAAGTCATGATCGTCTAAGTAGCAGCACAGAAGCCGAAAACACTACTTTGAGCGAAAACTTTAGTATATTACTTTGTTAATCAGTTAAGTTGTAAAATACTTCTCGTTACGGCATACTACATCAGTGCGGTATTTTTGATTCTACTATTTATCACTTCTTTAGCCACCGTTCCTCCTAGTCACATATCGGCCAATCTTCATTTTCAGTTGTTCATGAAGTTAAATAAAAATTAATGAACACGTGTATAGTAAATAACACTATTTACCACACTTAACTAGTGTAGTTAAATAACACGTGTATATCGAAATCGCGACACAAACACACACACACACACACAAATATTGGAACTGACCTCGTTTTTAGGTATATTTGCTGGGCATTGATAAAGTTTTAGAAAATTTGATTGACGAGGGTAATCTACAAAGGTTAAATCGTGTAAGGAACTTGCTACAAAATTAAATGAACAGGTGATGGTAATAATACAGCCACATACAATGGTGAGAGGAAATAGCTCCATCCTCAAGACACTCCTCTAGTATTTTTAACACTTTAAACTAAAGAGTGCTTCATTCTTCAAGTAAATACTCACATATCCCACGATGCAGCAATGGACAAGTCCGACAAATAAAATTTTAGTGGGACACTCCGTGGAACCAAACTCCAGAAACATCCAGTTATGAATGAAATGTTATAAAACTAAATTACAACCCCCCCCCCTTCTTTACACTAAACAAATATTAAGTAATAGAACCCAATCTGTCCACGTGAATAGGGGGCTGATGTTATGCTGTACCTTGTAGTCTTTTCATTGGGTTAACTCAATATTATTTAATATTATTGCATTTTCTCATGCAATGAGAGCTTTTTCAAATTCTATACCCGCTGCCTAAAATTTAATATAATCTGATGTGGGCACCTCATGACTTCATATTAAACAATATGTTAGTTGGATTTCATTAGAAGGTGATATAAGTAATATATTTCAATTACAATGCATATTATCCAGAACATACTCTCTAGATTTTTAATGATAAGCACAACTGCCAGTTTTAAATTGTTTTTACTTCTAACACTCAATTTTGCATTCTTATATTTTTTGTCCTCCCCAAGATCCCCTTCCCCTTGGCCTATTACGATTAAAATGGCAAGTACAGAACTAGGCGGAAAATTCAGAAATATGAAATTTCAACATTTTGTAGCTAGCCGTTTTTTATATAGAATCCACAGATGTCAAACTGGAAACTAGTCAAAATCGGGTCAGGGAAGATCAAAACTGATATTTCCATTGAAATCAGAAAAAAACAATTTTTTTCGCGATTACAATACTTCCTTTACTTTTTATATTGAAGTGAAGAACAAACAACGTTCTCTCTACGTTTAATCCATCTTCCCGAAGAATACTTCGGATTTTACAAATTTCATATGTTTGAATTAAATAGGGATGTAATAAATAGGAGTAACGTCACACAATTTCTCGATTTTAACTCTTACATTTTATTTTCACTTCCAACTTCTGCACGTTGGAAATCTGCTTAGTTTACTCACGCCCTGCAAAACGGTCTGTTTTTATTCCCTTACACCTGATGAGGTCAATGATCAGCCTGATACATATCAACAGACTTAGATTATCTCAAGAAACCTGATGATCCACTGGACAATTATCAAGGTCCTAGGAAAATGCTTATCAGTTGGGCAGCATCGTTAAAAGAGACAATAAATGTGAACGAAAAAAAATTGTGACCTATGTCCAAAATGGGGACCTTCTCTGTGGACCGCTAACCGCCACAAAAAATATTGGAACCAGAATCAAAACGGTTCGCTCCTCGCCGTATCCCCGAGGAGTTTTTGTTCCGACCTGACCCCATAGCTGAGTTATCTACCCTGCATTTAAATGGCACCACTCCCGTCTCCTCGGTCGCTATTTACAGTTTTTATCTAACCCTTTGGCCGAAATACTATCGCCCAGGAAGCTTTTTGCTCACAAAGATCATACAAAGGGAGAAAGGTTTCGCACGATTCTCATAGTTCGTTACCAATTGAGGTTGACAATCTGTTCATTCCCTCAAATGTCCATTAGTCCAACCAAGGGAATGACGAAAATGGGATCTGTTAAAAATTATATATATATATATATATATATATATATATATATTTATATAAGTAAACATGACTCGCTTAATATATGAGTTGAGAAAAAATTCCCACTGTTCCAGGTCCGATTTAGTAAATAACTAATATTATCTTTAGTGTCCAATGAAACATTTAAATATCGACTGTGGAAGAGAAGAAATAAATTTTGATTCACGACCTC
Source organism: Riptortus pedestris (assembly GCA_019009955.1). NCBI lineage: Eukaryota > Metazoa > Arthropoda > Insecta > Hemiptera > Alydidae > Riptortus > Riptortus pedestris. The sequence continues at coordinate 46,050,709 of CM032228.1, forward strand.
AAAATCGTCATCACACTACGTATTTGCATGTATCTACTAACACAGAAAGGTTCAATGAAAACAATATTCGGTATTTAAGCTTAGAGTAAAGCGGTTTATGATATAATAGCGTATTGCTAATAGAAAATGAGTTGAAGTGGTAGTACGATGGAAATAGGGGCTTACCGAAAGCTGAAAACTATAAAATACATATAAATATCCCCGTTAAAATTAAAGACAGAGAATAAATGTATATTGAAGTAATATTGCTTCTATACCATTTTTCCGAAGTTTAATAACGGAGATATTTCACATTTTCAAAATCCCCTTTAAACACCCCCCCCTCCCACTCGTCATTTCAGCCATTAACAAACTTGACCTTTGTCAAGTTTGGTTACGATCAAAAAAAAATTGCGGACACTACATCGTAACAGACAAATTATATGTATATGTATATATATTTATAGCTATATATAAATATTGAACGGTCCACATTTTCGTGAAATTTGAGGAAATTCTTTTGATAATCGCACAATTCAATAGCTTAAGGAAGCACAACCTCAATAACGTCCTTCTGGGAAATCTGCTAAAAGTTCATATATTTCGATTAATATTCATGATACATAATATAACAACATTGATAGAAAACAAATTTGCTATAATACTTTTTTAATACTCTTTTTCGATCCAACTTAAATAACTGTTCATCTGTTAGATAGGATCTATGGACACATGCGGAAATATTTTGAAAATAGCGGCATGAGTTCAACCAAGTTGAATAGCTGATTTTTCTTCTCAAGGAAATGTGCTAAAAAAAAAAAAATTAAAAAAGTCCGTCACGCAGGGGATGCGTAAACTAAGCAGATTTCCCATGTGAAGTTATACAATAGAGAAATCTGCATACTAGTAACAAAACACCATCGTGATTTAATACAAACGGCAATGAGATATCTTTCAGTTAATTAAAATAAATTCCCAACTGAAACGGCTTCTGAACTGTAAGAATAATTTATGTTTTAATAACTCAAATTTTAGTAGCCCAAGAACTAAAGAAGGGGGGGGGGGCGGATGAACAGAACGTATTTGCATTAATCTCACAAAGTAACGAAGGTAAGGTAAGGTTAGAATAGCTTCCACCTGAGCCGAGCAATGGCCGACCTAATCTGAACTATACCCGATCACAGACTTCATAAAAATGCAAATATCTCGGTTAATATTCAAGATAGAGAATAAATGTGTATAACAATATTAATAGTAACTTAAATTTGCAATGAGATTAGTTCTATACAATTTTTCAAACCGATGCATAATAACGGAGATATTTCGAATTTTCTAAACCCTCTAAACCCCCCCCCTTCCTCTTGTCCGATTTCAGTCATTAACGAACTTGATCTGTCTTTTTACATAAAACGGTTAAATATCGAGTTTCGTAACGATCAAACAAAAATTGCGACCGCTAGAGCGTTAACAAATCTCTCTCCCTCTCTCTCTTTATATATATATATATATATATATATATATATATATAATTTTGAACGGACCTCATTTTCGTCATCTCATGGGTAGGATCGATGGGCATTTGAAGAATTTTTTCGAAAATCGCGTGGTGAGTACGACCTTAATAGCTGATTTCCATTGAGGGAAATCTGCTAAAATGACTTTTGACTTTTCAGATCAAATACAACACAATGTGTTTGACAGCAGTCACAAAACAACCATAGCAATTTTGGATGTGATAGGCGGGGTTGTTTACACCCCGTTTTCCGGTTGGACAGAGCGATATCCTCCCGTTCCTACGGCCTTGAGAGCGAATGGATATGCAGGGCGGAAATAGGAGAAGAATACATACAATAGATATGGTTGTAGTAAGTATGGCATAATAGTACGAGGCGTGAGTAGAGTGAGAGAGGTCCATGACCCCTGATTAGCAACAATGGCTTCTAGTACAATAGAGAGATTAGTCTTTTATATCAGTACCTACCTACTATAGCATCAATCGGCTCAAATCTCTCTTTTATAAATACATCATTTCTAAGAGTGTGCTCTAAACCATTCAGATATATACTATTGTATAAGACGCTCTCATTGCACCGCTGGGATTAACTAAATCGCTAATCCGACACCAAAGACATTTATTTTAGGTATATATTTGGAGATACCCGTATATTGATGAATCTGAGCTGCGTTCGCCCTCTCAGCCTGAATCTCAGTTCTCACCATAAACACCTGTTGCTACAAAATTGAATTTCAATACTTTAATTATAGAATTTCAATTTTTCTTTAACATCTTAGATTTCACATTTATAAAAATGTACCCTACAGTAAAACAAAGTACAAAGAAGTCCGTCACGCGGGGCTGTGTGTAAGTAAGAAGTTTTCTCACGTGCGCCAAGTATTTGCATTTATCTCAAAGCTTAAAAGTTCAATGAGAAATTTGGTATTGAAGCTTCAAATAAAGTGCTTCATAACATAATAGAATATTGTTATTATGAGATGAGTAGGAGTGGGGCTTTACTCTTGACTGAAAACTAAAATATTGCAAATATCTCAGTTAATAATCAAGATAATGAAAAGATGTACATGACAACATTTATAGAACATTACATTTGCAATAAGATTGGTTCTATAAACTTTTTACGATCCGACGCATAATAACGGAGATATTAAGAATTTTAAAAGATCTCCCCTTTTAAAGCCCCTCTCCCCCTGGTCCGATTTCAGCCGTTAACGAACTTGATCTTTCTTTTTGTATAAAACGATTATATATCAAGTTTAGAAAAGATAAGACAAAAATTGCGACCGCTATATATATGCAGTTTTGAACGGAACTCATTTTCGTATCTCCTGAGTAGGATCGAAGGACATTTGGGAAAAATTTCGAAAATCCCGTCATGAGTACGACCTCAATAGCGTACGGGAATCTGCTAAAAAATCAAAATTTCAGTACGACTTTCCTAGACAGCTTAAATTTTATTATATACAGAGTACTTACAATGTTTTAAAAACCTTATTACGAGGCAAGCCAGCCTCGACGCGCTGCATAGATATACAAACAAATTTAAAGACAAACAATGAAATATATCAGAATATAACATATTAATTTTATTGAAAACAATTTACTAAAGCTCGTGCTTTAATTTGTAATGCATCAGAATTAGTCATTTCCTAGGTAGGGGTGGATAGACATTTAAAGATATTTTTTGAAAATAGTATCGTGATTGTAAAACATAAATAAAATGTGAATAAATGAAAAGTTAGCCATGTGAATTAAAGCGTGGGCCTTGGAGATCTAGATTGGTAAATAGTTTTCTATTTTTTTTAGATTATTTTATTTTATTAAGAATATTACATTGCATTTAAATGCAATCTGTAATGTGATTGGTGCAATAATATCGTCATCCATCAGTCTCGACAGAAGCTACACCCCTTCACCAGAATGACAGGAGCAGCCTCTCCCTGCCAGGCAAGGAAGTAAAGAGCTAAGGAGGAATGGCCCTTGATAAGGAAATAGCCACTGCTATCACTTCACTTTACACTTCTATAGTAGATCTCTGAGCCATTGTCTCTTGGGGCGACGTGGAGGGGAATAAGGATGAGTGGCACTGGAAAGGGCTAGGACTTCTGGATTAGGATGATTGGATAGCCTGCTGTGGAATTTATTGAATCCTTTACAAATGAGATATTAAGATCTTTATGGAGTGTGTGGATGGATATAATATGGAGCATCGACTATAGTGCACAGGACTTTGGATTGGAGAGTCTGGATGCATCTGATGTTCGAAGGTTTTCCTGTACCCCACACTTGTATTCCGTATGTCCATTTAATTCCGAATTCATTAAATAAGATCCATAGTCTCACCCTGGCTGGAAAAGAGTGTTATCATGTAGATAACCCGTCACAATTAGCCATAGTATTAGTTCATAAATACTAATAATAGGTTTTTTTGGGGGGTGGGGGTGCAATTACAGAAATTCTTATTCACAGTAATTACTAAAAATGCTGAACAATGTGCAAAATTTGTGGGCCAAAACTTTTGGCATGAAAGCGAATACATATATATATATACTAGCTCAGATACCCGGCTTCGCCCGAGAATTCATTTGAGGCTGAATGGTGATGGTACTTTTTAGCAGGCTTTACATTGCACTATTTTGACATTTACCCGTCCCAGTGTTTAGGATTGATACCCGTCGTTGCGTTGGATTTGCTAATAATAGAATATTTGTTCGATAAGACTTCACTGTCTTCGATATTTTTATATTTCCATTCTCTTATACATGTAAATAAGGTGAATTTTTATTTCAGGCCTTCCTTATAACCCCCCTCTCGTTCGAACCTAAAAATCTTAATATAACTTATAATCATGGAAGAATTAATGCTAATTGACATACCGAGCTTTGTTAAGTTCGTTAGTGCCCAATAAAATTGTTGGCTCCCGCTAAAGTTTTAACGTAAAACTCATTTATACTTAGGTATACGACAAAAGTGTATATAACAAAAGTTACTTCAAATAACAAAATAAACAACTTTTGTTATGTTTATATTTGCGGAAAAACCAATACGAAACGAAATATCACTATTTTTAATTTCAGGCCTCCCTTATAACCCCCACTCCTGCCCGTCCCTAGAAATGTTGGTATGGCTTATTACAATGAAGGCGTTAGTGCTAATGCACATAATGAGTTTTATTTAGTTCGGTTGAGTCTTTTTTGGCAAATAATATTGTTGACTCCCGCTATAATTTTTAGCGTATAACGCATTTAAACTTCGGTATACGAAAAAAGTGTATATAACAAAAGTTACTCTAAATAACAAAATAAACAACTTTTGTTATGTTCATATTTGCCGAAAAACTAATAGGAAACGAAATATCGCTATTTTTAATTTCTGGCTTCCCTAATAACCCCCTCTCCTGTTCGTCTCAGAGAATTTTAATATAGCCTAAAGTCTAAGTTGGGTTAGTAGTAATATACATACCAAGTTTCATAAAATTCGGTTCAGCCGTTTATGCGTGAAAAGGTAACAAACAAACAAACAAACAAATAAACAAACAAACAAACAGACACCAAAGAAACAAAATGCAGTTATGGTGTCTATGACATGTGAAACAAAAAGTTATCGTGTAATTTCGGGAAAAAAATCAATGTACAGACAGAGGTTACAATTTTATATATATATATATATATATATATATATATATATATATATATATATTTATATTATATCAGAGATATAATATGCTGGCTAAGATCGAATTGGTTAACGACTCGACCCATGGACCAGTGGGAAGGGGGGTTTAGAGGGTGAGAATTTCAAATATTTAAAATATCCCCGTTATTATACATCGGATCGAAAATGCTATGGAGTCCGTCTTATAGGAAATTTAATGACATACAAATGTTTGTATATACATTTTTTTCCTGCCTTGAACATAGAACGAAATATTTATATTCTATACTATTCAGACTTCAGAATAAGCGAACTTTAACAATCAGCCAATATATTATGAAATGTCTTATACCAAGCTTATAAAACAAATATTCTTTTCAACATACCTTTACGTGATGAGATACATGCAAAAAGGTTGTGTTAACCTTAATTAACCAATTAAGATTTTATTTCTTTACTCGAAAATATTTATTCTATTTATAGCACATTCGACATTTAACCGTTATATTCAAAAATAAAGAGTATAATTGTTAATGGCTCAAATAAATCCCGAAATAGGGTGGTTTAGAGGAAGGGGGAAATCGGAAATTTATAATATATCATTTATTATTTATTAGCAGGATTAAAAGAAATTATAGAACCATTCTTGCTATTGATGATCTACAATTGTTTTATACATTTTTTTAAAATTCAAATATTTAGCGAGTTATTCGCACTTTTGTTTTCAACCTCAGGTAAATCCCAGCTCATGAGATTTTTTAGAGATAATAGAGAATATATGGTTAGATCAGGACAGCAGTGTTATACTAGCGTATCAAAAATCTTCTTATTATACCAAGCACCAGCGTGACGGAGTTTTTATGTTTAGTTTTGAGACTCCTCTTCCACTAGCGATACTGGTAGTTGTTTTTGAAAGCCCCTTCAGCTTTAGGAGGTTCATGATTCGGAAAAGTCATTAGGGCTACACGTTATTCAGTATGTCGTAGTTTGCCTTACTTCGCCTAGACTTCATTTCCTCTTTGACGAGCGGCTAATCATGACAGGACTCGTCGCTCTCTCCTTAAAACCTTTCTCCTCCTCATGTCATATTAACAAGCTGCTCTTATATCATGAACCACTTTATTCTAAGCCTAAATACTAAATATTCTTTTCAGAGACCATTATTACTTGAGGTGCAGACAAGTTCGATGAGTGATGACGTTATTAAATAAGATTTTACGTAAGATGTTTTCTAGATCTATACCATACTCGATATTTAATTATTTTAGTCAACACTGAAGATCATAATTGTAATTGGCAGAAGTCGGACCTCGGATAGTGGGGTTTAGATGGGAGGGGGGAACTCGGAAATTCAAAATACTGTTTATATTATGGGTCGGATCGTAAAATGTTATAGAACAAATTTGTTAACCTATTTATGTTCTACAATTGTTGCACTATTCATTTTTTTTTTTAACTCAAGTATTTAGCAAGTAATTCTCACTGTTTTGTTTTTTGCCTTCAGTGACCCCTCTCCCCCTCTCAGCCCCTGAGTGACGGACTCTCTTTATTTACTTCATATATCTTCCTTTTCCTAAATTTCTAGCTTACCAGACCAATTTGTATCCATATCTTGGCTGGTTTGTGGAATCATTGTTAAAGAAATGTTTTTTAATTAGCTGATAGTTCAAATTCCAAATGATTGGTGTTGATTTGTTATTTTAATAATTCTGCTACTAGCCTAAATTTTGATCAACATACTTAAGTCTAATAAATTTGATTGTTACTCTAGAGTAATTTATATGACAAATGTTGTATTTGAGGCAGAAGAGCAAATGGTTCTTTGTAAATGCCTTCAATAATCCCCTTAAAAACGAAGACTCAATTGAATTTGTGCAAGCTCTGGAGATAATAATATCTCGATATTAATCACCTTATTGTCAGACAAGACGAGAAAAGTTAAAGGTAATAAAAAAAAGTCAAGGAACAATGTCAAACATAAAAGTGGTTGCAAAGGTAACTCGTGCGTCGGGGGGTGTATGAAGAAAAAACGATATCCCTAATTATAGATATGACACATGTTTAACGCAAAAAGAATACTACTAAGAATATAACGGTCCAGTCAAAAAAGTGATAAAAAATACAAAGAACTTATTGTATGAGGATGAATCGTTCAGTCGAATCCGTTAACACCACAGATGCACGTAAACAGAATATTCCCTTGCACCAGACAGAATCATTTATTTCTACCCCGTCAAGTTGGGCAAAAGTCTGATTAGTCTTTTTTGGACTTTATTTGAAGTGAAACCGTCCTCAACTATTCGAAATAGCTCGCAATTGATAGCAAAGATTAGCAATCCGAACAAACAGTATCCGCATAACCGTTACTTAGCCTTTCTCGACGTAGGTAATATGTATCCTAGTATCGTACCCCAGCAAGTTACAAAACTTTTCTAATTACTTTTTGAAGTGAAAAATTTAATCAAGTAATCGAGGTAGAGCTTATTAGCTTCCTTCATGTTTGTTTGGAGCATTTTTATTTTAAGTACAAAAACTACAATGAATCCATAAAAACTGACCTTATTATCGGATCTACAATTAGTCCATTGTCCGCCAGCACCTTATGAACTATTTGGAAATAAAACTACTTATGTAACCCTGGAATCATTTGTTCAGCATATCGATTTTCACGTGTATAGCAGATGATATTTTTATCAGATATTTAGGTAAAAGAAGGAGTTTACGAATACAGACAAAAAGTTTATGAAATTTAAATTAGAAGGGAAAAGGCATTCTCTTAGGATCTTGAAACACCATGCATAAAAACAAAGTTTTATTTATTTATTTATTTTGGAGCGTTCACTACGAGGCGATATTGCGCATAAAATAAATCAATGAATATATATAAAATAAAGAATGAAGAAGAAACCTTAACTGAAAAACGGTGATTTTCCTTTTTTAATTAAATTTATTTATTTAATTTTAATTTACTTATTTGTATTCATTTATTTATTTTAATTATTTATTGAAATTGTGTATATATTCTACTGGAAAGCTTTTAATTTTAATTTTAATCTGTAAAAATAGTTTTCTTTTTTCTGTAAATATTCACTGGGACACTAATTTATATTCTTAAAGTTTTATGCTTTAACTCTAATTCTTGACCATCGACATGAACATATATTTTTTAATTAAATGACATATTATACAACGTTTTTTATGGTAAATGTTTGCCAGCAGGGCACTGATGATGGAGCATATGCTCTGAAAGCGCTCTGTCGCAACGAATAAACAACAGTGAAGGAACGAGGCGTTTTTTTTCTTACCTGAGTTAACAGAAAAAATTTAAACAATAAAATTAGAACAGAGCAAACTAAGAACGCAAACAAATTACAAAACTCAACCAAAGAGACAAAAAAACACGAATCAACAAATAAAAAAAACGAAAACGAAACATTAAATTTAACGAAAACAAATATCTTATAAATAAATTAGATTATTAAAAAATATAATGACAAAAGAAATTACTAAAACAATTATATATATACTTGCTCGCTAAAAGTTTCTTTTCTGAAAGGAAAGTGCTTTTAGATATTGATAGATCAGGGGAGCCAAGAAGCTTGGAAAAAGGATGTCCGCAGGGTTCCAAGTCGGGTCCATTCTTCTGGGTTCTACTGTATAACTCGTTGCTGGAAATAAACTTGGGCGAGAATATTGAAGCAGTGGCTTTTGCAGATGATTACATGGTACTCATTCGAGGCAAAACCAGGGATGAACTTGAGCTAAAGGCCTACTTAGCTATGCGTAGGATTTTAAACTGGGCTGAGGACATGAAAATCAAATTTAATCCTGAAAAATCAGCCTATATGTATTTCACCAGAAGAAGGGTGGAAACTAATTTGGAGATAAAGCTCCAGGGAAAGCGGGTCCTTGAGGTAAAGCAGTTGAAGTATTTAGGAGTTGTATTGGACAAGACACTGAGCTGGAACTGCCATATCGACACCGTTGTTGGTAGGATATTGCCTATTGTAGGGAAAATGACAAGGATTGCAAGAGTTCGGTGGGGTTTGAACTCTGAAGTCCTTAAGGTGTTATATAATGGAGCAATCCTCCCTATGATGAAATATGCTTGCCCGGTGTGGGCTGAGGGACTGGCAAAGAAGAAAAATAGGATCAAGCTAAGAAGAGTGCAACGCCTGATAGCTTTGAGGATAATTAAAGCTTACCGGACGGTGTCTTATGAAGCGGCTTGTGTCTTGGCAAATGTGATCCCAATACATCTGGACATAGAGGAAACAGCCAAAATTTATCTTGTGAAGAGTGGTAGGCTGGTGTACAAGGATAAATATTCCCAATTGTCATTGGAGCTGCCTACGAGATATGAGGATTGGGGTCACCCTGGGAACTGGCCAATAGAAAGCGTGTTGAGGAAGTTGGTGAATGCAATACCCTAATCTATACTGACGGAAGCAAAGACGACGCAAATGTGGGCTGTGCTTTTGTCGTATTCCACAATACTAGGATAATTGCTTCCAGAAAATACAGATTGAACTCCGAAAATTCAAATAACCAAGCTGAAGCTCTAGCCATTTTAAAGGCTTTGGAATGGGTTCGAGGAGAGGCTCAGGGAGTTTTGGGGAAGGTGGCTGTGGCAACTGATAGCCAAATTACTCTCGAACGTATTGGAAGCAATTGCCATTTAGAGATAATTGAATCCATTAGAAGAATACTACATGATATCAAGAGCGCTGAGATAGTGTTCTGTTGGGTTAGAGGTCACGTTGGAATTGTGGGAAACGAAGAAGCGGATCGGCTGGCTAAGGAAGCTAGTAGGGATGACAACTTAGTGAGGGAACAGCTAAAAATCCCATTGTCAAGCCTTGAGGAAGCCGCCAGGAAGGACACGCTGGGACGATGGGAAAGGGAATGGAAGGATTCCAGTAATGCGTCATTGACAAGAAAGTTCATTCCCACTATCGGGAGAAGGCAGAAGATGGACTTCAAGCATCATTTCCAGCTAACGCAATTCCTTACCGGGCATGGGAAAATGCGTAGCTATCTTCACAGATTCCACATTTTGGATGAGGATGCCTGCCCTTGCGATAATGCCTCATCACAGGCGGTGGAACACCTGATCTTTGACTGCTCTCGTCTAGAGCATATCAGGGCCCCCATCATCCGAAGAGCTATCGGGCTAAATATGAGCTGGCCACTTGAGCTGCATCAACTTACACAGCAACAAGTATTTGGTGATTTTATTGACCTTGTTGCAAGTATAAATTTTGAGGTGTTGTAAAACGAAAAAAAAAAGAAGAAACTTGTTGTTTATCTTGTATTTGATTAGGTTTTAGTATTTTATGGTATACGTTTTAGTGATTTGTATTTGTTATGTAACACATGTAGTATATTTTATGTGGAGCATGTGTATTTTAAATAATAAAATCCCTTTTGGTAGGGTTACTACCATTAGGAAAATTAAAAAAAAAAAAAAAAAAAAAAAAAAAAAAACACACACCCACACACACACACACACACACACACACACACACACACACACAACTCTATCACACATACAAACACACACACACACACACACACAACACACACACAAACACACACACACATAAATATATATATTTAATTAAAATTCCAACAAGATTTATATAACATTTCTGGATCCAAATCATAATATCAGAGATATTACGAATTTTTGATTGCTGCCCCTCCCCCCCCCCCTGGATGCTCCCCTTTCTTCTGTGCCAATTCCGACCGATAACGAATACGATCTTTATTTTAATTACCGCTAGAGAGCGAACAGATAAACAATAACAAAAATGTATTCCTTAAATTCTATGCACTTTAGGTAAACTGCTAATATCGCAGCTCCTGCGTGATGGACTTTTTCTAAAGAAAAAACTAGTTGAATTCAATATTGTAGTCTTCTGTGCATTCAGAAAAAGGCAAGACAATTTATATTTCAAGAGAATATAAGGTGGTATTATTTTTTAGCAGGTTTCCCTTAAAAAACAGGTAATGAGGCCGTACTCTAGACGCGATTTTCGAAAAATTTCTTCAAATGTCCATCAATCCTTCCCAGGAGATGACTAAAATGAGGTCCATACAAATATATATATTTACTAGCGTACATGACTGTCGTTGCCCTGCACGATATTTCAAGCAATTAGGATATTAAATTTAATAATATTATGTTTAAAACAAACCCCCACTCCTGCTATTAATTAATGCTAATTTACATTTAGAGTTTTGTTAAGTTCCATTTAATCGTTAGTGCCCAATGAAATTGTTGGTTCCCACTTTAATTGTTTAGAGTATATCTCGTTTATACTTGTTATATGTCAAAAGTGAATGTAACAAAAGTTACTCTAAATAACAAAATTAACAACTTTTATCCTATGCATATTTGCCGAAAAACCAATAGGAAACGAAGTATCGCTATTTTTAATTTTAAGCCTCCCTTACAACCCCCACTCCTGCTCCATCTGCCGGGCTGATTTATGATTCTAAACCATCCAGGGCGACAGCCAAACACTTCCAAAAAAATTCATACAAATCAGTCCAGCCGTTTAGGAGGAGTTCAGTGACATTTGGAGTCCGCTGGTATGGGGAAACCCAAAGGTACAGCGGGGGCAGAGGTGGAAAAAAAAAGGAAAAAAAAAAAGTTCAGTGACATACAAACGTTACAGTAGAATTATATAATTATAAAATAATTATATGACCCTTAACGCTCTAACGGTCGTAATTTTTGTTTGATTGTTACCAATGAAGATATTTAATTGTTTTATGGAAAAAGAAGGATCAGGTTCGTTAATGGCTGAAATCGGGAAGGATGTTGAGGGGGAATTTTCGAAAATTCCAGATATCTCTGTTACTATACGTCGGGAAACTGTTATAGAAACAGTCTTATTTTTTAGTTTTCCGCCTTCAGCAATCCCCCACAAAAACAATACTCTGTTATTTAATAAAACAATTTATTTGAAGCTTAAATACCGAATATTGTAAATAGTTTTCAATAAAATTGATATCTTATATATTTCAGTAATTGTTTTTTGTTTTTTTTCCGATGAAGAATATTTCTATATATCTCTTCAGCTCTGAGAAGTTGGCATACCTGTTTGTTTACAATTCGGACGATTTCCATTGGAAGGTTAGTAACACTCCAGTAGTCGCGCCTGATCTGTGAGATACCTTTCATATTCTATTGGCAGACACCCTTTGCGAAGGGACTGGTGCCGCGCTTCCTATCCTCCAAGAAGGGGACGCAGAGCCTAGCCAGACTTCAACCATGCAGACCTTCAAGCATTTAACATAGAGTCGTCAGATTACGATCGATCTCCTTAATACAGCGCGGCCTCTCCTGTAAGTATTTGTGTTTATTTTATAATTATTTTCCGTTCATTGCAATCGACCTAAAACAATGCATTAAAACATTAAATAAGTTAATTAAATACTAAATTAACTAAGTAAATTAAAACATTTTACAGCAATAATAATGATAGTAAATTTATTTTGTTAAACTGGAGGGAGAAGATCTATGAGATACAACGCGACCACTTTTGTTTTAAATTATTATTATTATTTATTTATTAACGTCCACTTTTTGCAACTTAGGCTAATCGGGACGGGTTATCTACAGGTTACCACCCTTTTCTAGCCAGGGTGGGATTTTAGGACGTTATTTAATGAATTTCGTCACTAAATAATTTCCTTTGCCCAGGCGAGAATCGAACTCGCCACTCTAGGTTTACCATGTGAGATAAAGGTCAATGTTTTAAATTAATACAAAATTTATTAATTTGTACTTGTGATTTTAAATTTAATTGATCCAGAACAAAAATGTCTTCCCCAAGCATTTTTTATGACACAAATGTTACAAATGAGAAAAACTAAAGAAAGACAAGGTAATTCGGAAATATAAGCTCAGAAGAATGAAAAGTAATGAATCACAAAGAAAAAAGCCTGCTTTGTCAATATAGAAGACTGATTTTGTATATATGTATATTATACTTGCTTCCTATCTTTCTATTATTTTAATTAATGTTTTTTGTCTTAAAATAAATTTATTCCTAAGTAATAGTATTTTACTTTAATTTCGTTTCAAATGTTGCAGTTGAAGGTTATACTGTTACTGGGATTGAAATGCGATCTGACAGATGTAGCAAAGCTGGACGCGACTACTGAAGTGTTATAATTGACTGAAAGATTTCTCATTACCGTTCGTATTTATTAACTTAATATTCCAGGCAGTGTTAAGTGTTACCAGTATGTTGATTTAACTATTGCAAAAATTGACAAGGGAAATCTGCTTAATTTACGCAGCCCCAGCGTGGCGGACTTTTTGTTTTATTTTCCTTTGGATAAAAAAAATACTGACAATACGTATTTAACGGACTAGACGAATATTTGAGAGTACTTAACTACTTTGGAGTGATGTAGCAGAAATCTCCGTTACGCGGATATGACTTCGCGGGAGGGGAGAGTACGGTTGTATTTTAATTTCAGATTTATTTTTTTTTACCTTGAGTTAAAATTCGCTACGGGAAAATTCGTTTGAGAAGCAGGCCTAATATCCGGCTGAGATTAGCGACTAAGTGGAGGTGGGTGGGCCGGGGGCGGGGAGAGGCGAGTGCCGTTCCGAGCTGAAAAACCGGCTCTAAAGATTCTCATTGGACTCACTTTCTGCAGTTAGTGTGTCAGTATGCCACCAGGGGGGGCGGCTCTGCTCCAGATACAGGGAGTGGGGGAAGCGGCTCTTCACACACACACACACACACACACACACACACCTGTAATTCAACACTATACTACCCACTTTACTATTTAATCTCACTTTTAGAAAGAAAGTTGCGCACCGGCACTGCTCTTACAATATGGGATGATTTTGTCTATGGGGGTTTAAGTCTTTTGACTGTGGGTAATTACGGGATAACGAGAGTTTATCAACACAAACGCCGACTGCAAAAGCGACTTCTGAAGGAACGATCTACTGATTCATGGGCGAACATAACAAAAATGTCAGTCAAGCGAGGGCTGTGTAAACTAAGCATATTTCCCATCACACGATGGATTTCGACTTATTTCGCATAATAAAGGTATCTTGAAAACAATACTTGGCATATAAAAATAGAATTAAGTGGCTCGTGATATACCAGCTTATTGTTAATGACATGAGTAGGAGTGGGGTTGACTTAAGGATGAATACTAAAAAAAATCAAATATCTCCGTTAATATTCATGATAGAGAAAATTTCTGTATACCAACATTTATAAGTTTACTTTGAAATAAGATTGTTTATACACAATTTTTCAATCCGACGAATAATAACAGAGATATTTCAAATTTTCAAAATTCACCCCTCTAACTCCCCCCCCCTCCTTCTGGTCCGATTTCTATCATTAACGGACTTGATCTTTCTTTTCGAATAAAACGAGTTTGGTAACGATCAAACAAACATTGCTACCGCTAGAACTTTAACAGACAAATATATATAATTTTTAATTGACCTTATTTACGTTATTTCCCAAATAGGATCGATGGACATTTGAGGAATTTTTTCAAAAATAGCGCCAGACATCTATATGAATTTATTAAAACTGTACAGGGAAGAAAACAAATGACATGCATAAATGTACTACTTACACGACAGGGACCAATTAAAAGTTACTATTATCGTTTTGGTTTGACTAACGACAATACATGCGTCAGTGATTATGAAACGAAAAAATTTTTGAGAACTGAAAATGTGCCCTTGAAGGATTTTTGATAGACAACGGACGATATTCATAAAAACATAGTTCTTTAGGACGGAGTTTGGCCTGCTACAAAATCGCAATTATTTTTTGATCAAATTTATGACGCGACTTTCTTAAAATCTTTTGATCATTTATCTATGTATCATACTTTCATTTTTTAAAATATAAATATGTAATTTTTTTTTATATTGTTAGAAAAATAATAATACACAAAAATTTGCCATCCATCATGAAAAATTCCTATACTTCAGATGCACTACAGTATCAATAACATTAAAGAGTTACATATAAATCAAAACGTCTACCAATTGCTAAATCATAACTTGAATGTCCAAAGGCTATTTGTGTTAGCCATGTTTTCATTTCCAGGGTGAAGATTTGAATTGAGTTTTAGTTCTACTGGCTTTGGAGAGCATAAACTGGGATATTTATATAACGAGGAGATAACTAAGAACTGTCGAGAAACAATATTTGGTAAACAGCAGTGATGCCTGGAAGGCTTCTACCACTACATATTTCGTCTATTTATTTGTAAAATAAAAAACGGATGTATTCACTAAAAACAAAAATTACCATATGGCACGCAATGAAATTTAAATACTCTCAAGACATCAAACAGGCCTATATCACGAAACTTTTGGGCCATCAGATCTCAATGAAGTATTGACCCTACTTGAATGCATATATTAACTAGCTTCTGCGAGCTATGGCATAACTTAAGAATGGTCTGGTTCATGTTTCGTATTTAGGACTGCTGTAGCATCCATTTATACGCATCCATGTCAATTGAAATTGCCTATGTAGGTAGGTAGGTGTGTGTTTGAACGCTCCAGAGGTCAAAGTTATGTATTTTAAAGTAAAAGGCTTGGTAATTATTCCTTTAATATGAAACAAAGAATTAGGTCCGTTAATGGCTGTAAGTAAAGGAGGGAATAGAGATCAGGGGTGAATTAAAAAATAATGAATGTCTTAATTGCATTATACATCATATGACAAAATAATATATATATCTTTTGTTTTTATTTATTTTTAAACGTCCACTTTTAGCAGATTTCCCTTAAGGGAAATCAACTATTGAGGTCGTACTCATGACGCGAGTTTCGAAAAATTTCTTCAAATGTCCATCGATCCTACCCAGGAGATGACGAAAATGAGGTCCGTTCAAAATTATATATATATATATATATATATATATATATATATATATATATATATATGTGTCTGTTAACGCTCTAGCGGTCGCAATTTTTGTTTGATCGATACCAAACTCGGAATTTTATCTTTTAATGTAAAAAGAAAGATCAAGTTCGTTAATGGCTGAAATCGGACCAGTCTGAAGGGGGGTTTAGAGAGGGAGATTTTCGAAAAATTCGAAATATCTCCGTTATTATGCGTCGGATCGAAAAATTGTATAGAATTAATCTTATTGCAAATTAAATTTACTATAAATATTGTTCTATAGATTTATTCTGTATCTTGAATATTAACCGAGATATTTGCATTTGTATTCTGCATTGGTCGGCAGGAGTGAGCTGTTTGGTACTTTCCGAAGAGAGCTCTGGCGGCCGTTTTCGTAACTATTCGTCCCTCGTGTATAAGTTTAGTGATCCCTTAGTACTTACTACACTTGTTATTGGGTAGATTTCTCTATTGTAAATCTTCACGTGGGAAATCTGCTTAGTTTACGCAGCCCTGCGTGACGGAATTTTTTTACTAAGGCTAATTAGGACGAGTTATCTACCCGAAAGTTAACACCCTTTTCTAGCAAGGGTGGGACTAAGGACTTTATTTAATGAATTTCGTCACTTAAATTCCTTTTGCTCAGGTGGGTTCTATTCTATGTTTACCATGTAGATTAACTTTACGCTTTCACACAGACATGGCTAACCCCTTTTATTTATTTATTTCATATAGTATCTGTAAAGATGGAGTATATTTCCTGAGGGCATACATGAATTGTGTAAAACGCACATTTGCACGAAATATTTAAAACCAGAAAACAAAAACATAAAATTTCAATATTATAAAATAGTCAATTTTAAAAATATAACGCGTTATCCTGTCCATTCCAAAGCAATCAGTATTACCTTGAATCTTCTTACTAAACATTTTTACTAAATATTTTCAACCCCTTTCCAACTCTTTTCTTAATAATTTCTAGATTTATAGACCAATTTTTTCCGGCTATTCTCAGTTCTGAGATTAATAGATTTCTTTAATTACCTGTGAATAATTCTGTAATAAATGAGGTGAATGTAGCTTTGATCAGTGTAATTGTCACAAGGGCAAATGATTTTTCTCAGTTTTGTGCAAGTTAGAGTTGAGCCATGCCCGTCAATTGTGTAAGATAAATGATGTTGAGTTTGCCTTGTATATTGTTTTATTTATGTCAGGTAAAACATATTTTAATGTACCCCTTTTAAATTATTGTTTATTATTATTTAGGTCCACTTTATTCGTTCTTTTAAATTAGATCTTGATCTTAATTACCACATTTCATTAGAGCTTTCCACTAAAATATGTTCCAGATGAAATTTGATTGTTTATGATTGGAGTATCTTCATCACTTGAATCTTACTTGCCTAAAAAGTGTTCAATTTCGTTAAATTCCAGCCCTATGTATGATTTTGGCCATTTGAAATTTATAAAATATTGCTAGTTTTGTAGCGTATTTTATCTTTTTTTTAGTTAACTAGCCTTCGAAGTTGATACCAAGTTATTTCCAACAATATTTATCTTCTACATTTTGAGGCCTTGTCGTTTTCAAATACTTTATTATACAAAGTGACATTCAGAGAACAAGCTTCAGCACCAGTGCATTATTAGTCTCCATCGTTAACCTTCGTTCTTCTCTATGTTGCATTTTCACCCTAGTTTCTCCGGTGTAAGCATTCAGGGAGGTTTCAGCCATGAATTTGTTTCTCATCAAAATAGCCATATAATATAAGTTTTTTTTTTTTATCTAATAAACTATTTTGCCGATTTTAACTGAGATAGCTTAATGTTATAGTTGTTTTAACGCTTTTCTCAGCTTAGCTAAGTGAGCTAAAGCGTTGGCCTTAATCTCACATTATAAACCTATAGTGAAGAGTTCCATTACCGCTGGGCAGTAGGAATGTATTTAGCGACGAACACATGAAATAAAATCCTTAGCCTCATCTTGGGTAGAAGATGGTGGTAACCTGTAGATAACCCGTCCTTATTAGTCATAATAACAAAAACGGGACGTTATAAATAATAATATTTTTTTTCGTTTTTACTTACTCTAATATGTTTTAATATTTTAATGTTTTCGATGAATATTAATTTTAATTATTGTTCTAGCAGATTTCCCTTAGGTAAATTAGCTATTGAGGTTGTACTCATGATAGAATTTTCGAAAAATGTCCATCGATTCTACCCAGAAGAATGAACGAAAATGAGCTCAGCCTTAGAGGAGAGATTTTTTACTAGATTACTATAGATCGGAGCGAAGTGTTGTATAGCTCCAATCTCATTGCAAATTAAATGTACTATAATTGTAGTTATATACATTTATTCTCTGTCTTGAATATTAACCGAGCTATTTCCATATTCGGTATTCAGCCTTTGACAAACCCTCACTTCTACTCATGTCAATTAAAGAATACTCAGTTATATAATAAACCACTATATTCTAAGCTTAAATATCAAATATTCTTTTCAAGAGACCTTTATTATACGAGAAGCATGAAAATATGTTGCGCTGATGCCACCCCGCCCGTCTTAAGTTCTTGGTCTATTAAAAATTGAGTGATAGAGGTAAAAATTATTCTGATTCATAATAAATTACAGTACTATATATAGTAAATAGATGTCAATAAAATTAATATGGTATATTCAGATGTATTTCAGTAATTGTTTTTCTTTCCAGTGAATTCTATCTGTTCACACCTGAAAGGTTGCCTGACCTTTTTGTTTACACTTCAGACGATTTCCGTTGAGAGGGTAATAAAATTGAGTGAAAGATTCATCATTACCGTTAGTATTTCTTCACTTAATATTCATGGAGGTGTTGTGTTAGCAGTATGTAGATTTATCTATTTTAAAACTTCACAAGGGAAATCTGCGTAGTTTACGCAACACCTGTTTGACAGTCTTTTTATATTCAGCCTCCATAAATGTATATATATATATATATATATATATATATATATATATATATATATATATATATATATATATATACACATATATTTATTAACTCAGGCTAATTGGGATATATATATATATATATATATATATATATATATATATATATACACACACACATTCATAGCCCGAAAAACTACGTTACTGACTTAAAAATACCATAAAAATGAAATGGCCAGTTTATAATTAAGAAAACTCTTCAAATGCCTCATTTCCTTTTATCCCTAATAGATAGAGGCAACAGCCGGCGGGTTGAGTTAGGCAAAGGAGTGGGATTGGTGTTAAGTTTTGGCAGAACGGTCCAGGTTTAACGGGATAGGTCGAGTAGCAACGGTATCTGATCCATTAGCCTGCTCACAATTTGGGAAACAATCAGATAGCTAGCTATTAACAGCAGGTCCTATTTCTAAGCTATTCTATAAGCAAAAATAACACCTGCTAAAGCCGGAAGGCACCGACCAGGATTTGAAACAGTTTTATCCGCTCGTCACTCACCGCCTCTACAATTGAAATCTTTCTCCAATAAAATCCCAAGTCCGTCACGCAGTGGCACCGTAGACTAAGCAGATTATCCAATTGCTTGAACGACACGCAAGTGATATCAATCTCCCTATTTATATTGTATTTCTACAGTAGTAAGAAATAGATATTGACATGTAAGCTGTCGGTTAATTAGGGACTCTTAGTTTAAATCGGATGACCAAAATTAGAGATTGATTAAAAGCAGTTTTTGGACATTAAATTCTACTTTTAATGTACGGGTTTTAATAAAGTACAATAACAAAACTCAAATCAAATAGGTCCACTATAATTTATACAAAAAAGATTTACACTGCCAAAGAATAAAGAATGAACAACATTAAATAATAAGTCTTTGGATAATTAATAAATAACGAATTGAAGCAGAGTTCTCACAAAAAGAACGGAGCACTAATAGATACAACTGCCAGTGTAAGCGGTTAATTTTACACACTAACTGACAGGTTATTAAGAGGTTGCTCGCAGTGTGGCCACCTTAAAATTAGATTAATTGTTTTAGGCTAAATAGTTCCTGGCAACACTGTCACTGAGACCACGTGGCAGCTAGTAAGGCTTAGATTAAGGGATGTTATAACGCAGGCCAAGTTGCTACATACTCATGTTATAGATTGGTTCTATAAGCAGAATTGTGGTTCACAGAAGTATTAAAACTTTAAAAAGAATTGCTAATTTCTGGCTTAGGAGTAGTCAAGAAAATATCTTTGAAACACGTCTACGGGGAAAGGAATGGGTTCTGAAATTAAAAAAAAAAAAGGCCGTCACGCAGGGGTTGCGTAAACTAAGCAGATTTCACTCGTGAAGTTTAGTAATAGATAAATCTACATACTGGTAACACAACACCACCGTGAATAAATACAATCGGAAATAAGAAATGTTTCATTCAATTTCAATAACCTGCCGACAGGAAGCGAAAGATGTAAACAAAAGGGTCTGCCCGCCTCACACCGGAAAGAAAAACAATTACTGAAATATATCAGAATATAATATATTAATTTTATTGAGAACTACTTACTATATTTAGTACTGTAATTAATAATAAGTCAGAATAATTGTTATCTCAATCAATCAAAATTTAGTTGTCCAAAACTTTAAGCCGGAGGGGGGGGGGCTCACTAGGACATATTTGCATGTATCTCGTATAATAAAGGTCTCTTGAATACAATTTTTCGTATTTAAGCATCAATTAATGTGATTTATTATGTAGCAGAGTATTGTTTATGTAACATGAGTAGAAGTGGCGGTTTGCTGATGGCTGAAAACTGAAAAAAAGTCCGTCACGCAGGGGCTGCGTAAACTAAGCAGATTTCCCACGTGAAGTTTTACAATAGAGAAATCTGCCCAATAACAAGTGTAGTAAGTAGTAAGGGATCACTAAACTTATACACCAGGGACGAATAGTTACGAAAACGGCCGCCAGAGCTCTCTTCGGAAAGTACCAAACAGCTCACCTCTGCCGACCAATGCAGAATACAAATGCAAATATCTCGGTTAATATTCAAGATACAGAATAAATGTATATAACAATATTTATAGTAAATTTAATTTGCAATAAGATTGATTCTATACAATTTTTCGATCCGACGCATAATAACGGAGATATTTCGAATACCCCCTCTAAACCCCCCCTCCCACTGGTCTGATTTCAGCCATTAACGAACATGATTTTTCTTTTTACATAAAACGATTAAATTCCGAGTTTGGTAACGATCAATCAAAAATTGCGACCGCTAGAGCGTTAACAGACAAATATATATATATATATATATATATATATATAAAATTTTGAACGGACCTCATTTTCGTCATCTCCTGGGTAAGATCGATGGACATTTGAAGAAATTTTTCGGAACTCGCGTCATGAGTACGACCTCAATAGCTGATTTCCCTTGAGGGAAATGTGATAAAATGCAAATATATCAGTTAATATTGAAGATAGAGAATAAATGTATATAACAATAATTATAGTACATTTAATTTGCAATAAGATTGGTTCTATACAATTTTTCGATCGACATATGGTAATGGAGATATTTCGAATTTTCGAAAATTCTTTCCTCTAACCCCCCCCCCTCCCCTGGCCCGATTTCAGCCGTTAATGAACTTGATCTTCCTTTTTAGATAAAACGACTAATTATCCAGTTTGGTAACGATTAAAAATAATTGCGACCGCAGAAGCGGTAACAGACAAATATATATATAGTTTTGAACGGACCTCATTTTCGTCATCTCCTGAGTAGGATCGATGGACATTTTAAGAAAAATTCGAAAATCGCGTCATGAGTACAACCTCAATAGCTTAAGGGAAATCTGCTAAAAAACAAATTAAAAAACGAAATAATGCAAAAGTATTCTCGGACGAACCCAAAAGATTTTTGCTTCAAAAAGCGTTCTTAGTATTAATTTATTTAAAATTAATTACCCAGTAGTTATTTGTAAAAAGAATACATTTTTCCACCTTCATAATTTCATGTAAAAAACGGAAACCAGTTTTTTCTATGTACCAAAATACTTACAGCTAGTATTTACAAATGTTCGATAATGCGTCCTTCCTCGTTTATGCACTTCAAAAGACGATATCTGAAATCCCTTTTGGCACTAAGTATTTCTGCTACTGAACTTGATTATAGTTTTCATGTCTTCAATATTCTGAGATCTGTTCTGGCAGAGATGTCTATGACCCTCCGACATAGAATATAATCAATTAATGTCAGATAGGGTGACCTGGGTGGCCACTTAATGTTCAAGCTGCGACAGATACTGCCTTGGAGAAAGATTTCAATAATTTTTGATCGAGTATTGATTGAGAAGTGGGAACGATGTCCATCAAGCTGCAACCACATTTCATTTCTTTACATCAGGGGTATGTCTTCTATTTAAATTAGAAATTCTTTCTTTAGGAAGCATTTGAAGAAAGTACCATTTAATGTTTTATCAAACAATTTAGGCCGATGATTCTTCCCTGGAAGATACCACACAGGTTTTTTACACGAAGCTGTACGAAACTACGTAATTAATTTAAAATAAATTAGTTGTAAGAATATTTTTGTTATGTTGATGTTTTTTTGATTTTTTTTTTTTTTTAATTTCAGAATCCATTCACTTTCTCTTAGACTTGTTTCGAAAATAATTTTGTTGACTACAACTTTTATGTTGCAGCATTTTTCAATAAAATATGCTGTTTCTGAAATAAAGATTGGTGCATTTTACCACCAAGGAATCGTTAAAGGATGTGTCAAATCGAAACATTCACCGATATAAAATCGTTTTAGAATTTGATTTTCCGCCATAAAATGTAGGGCATTCCATTGGAAATTCCAAAGTTATGGTCCCTGGAGAAGGTTACGAGGTTGAATGTGGACTGAAAGGATTTTTCAAGGGTCCCAATTATAGCACACCGAGTCTCAGCCTTGTATTAAAATAATTGGAGATTTTAAGGGGGGGGGGGTGGCACGGGAAGTTGGGACACCCAGTGTATATATTTTTATATGAAGCTAATGATATGAGCACCAGTCTGGGGTTCAATGTGGAAGGATGTACCCTTCACAAACCAATTACAAAATATAAAAGATTCTCCAAGGACATGGCACAGTGCCTTCAGAGACATTCGAAAAGGAGAGGTAGAGACGACCAGGGTGCGCGTAGGCCATACAAATCTTACTCACGTACACCTAATAAGATCCCCAACAACAATGCGAAATATACCATGATTCGCTCACAATACTCCATTTTATTGAGGAACGTCATTCAGTGCGAACAATTTTCGAAGAATCTGGCATTTCTAGAAACATAAAATTGGCCTTAAAAGACACTTCCCAAGCAGTTGATAGAATCATTTCGTTAGTAAAGAAGGTGTGTCTATACAATAAAATCTAGGTATTGTATAATGGTACATAAGAATATCCGATATACACTATACAATATATACACAGATACAAAGTAAACACAACAATAAATTGTCCATTTCTTAAAGGGAATAATAACCACGATTCATAATAACAGACCTCATTTGAGCTTTCATCGCCCCCACCCCTCCTCCCACTGATGTGATTTCAGCCATTATTGAACTTGATCTCTAGTTTTACATGAACTACTTAAATATCCCATTTGGAAACGCTCATAGCGCTCCAGTTTATAGACGATTACGCTTTAGCGGTAATACAAAAAATATATATATAATCATGTATACATACAGATATATATAGGAAGGAAGGTTGACAGATATATGAACTGGATCACCTTCTTCTCCCTTATAGGAAAAAAGAAATGTTTCGAAAATGGTCTTATTAATACAACCTCGAAAGCTAAATTCTCTTAAGGTAAATCTGGTAAAAAGAAGATAATATATGCACAGGAGTGCTAAGTTTATTATTTAAATCACTAGTAAATTCCTACGCGAATTAACACCCAGTGCCTATAAATATATATTATGTTCCCTTTAAAAGGATACTTATTACCATTGGATTTGAAAAATACTTATATTTCCTTTTTTTAATTCTGCTTTATTTTAGTTATTGATACTATTTTATTTATCCACATTTATTTTCAATTTATATAATTGTTAAATTGATTTAATATTTTTATTAATACATTACTTGAAATATAATAAACCAATGTGTAAAACGTATCATTTAAAATATACCGAAATAAGAAATTAAGTAGTTTTTTTTTTACTTAAATATACACCTGAACTATAGTAGTTTCACCATTACTATTAGAAAACATAATTGAAGCGTTGCGGGGCAAAGTGATCTAAGTGCCATAAAATTCGAATTTATTTTTTTTCATGCAAAATGATCTAGATGCCATCGCTAATGCAGTGCATATTGATCTAAGTCCACTAAATGTTTTATTGTAGTTCAAAAGTGAGGCAGTAGATTGTGCTTGCATCAACAACCATAGCCATTTTCCCTCAAAGTGATCTAACTGCCTATCTATGTCTATTGTGCAAACCTTTTCTTACCTGCTCGATTTAATGTTATTTGTTGTTGTTGTTAACTGTTACTGTTGGTTAACTTTTCAGAATGGATCGCAAAGCATTTTATGCTGGATAATGGATTCGCAACTCTCCTGTTATAAT
This sequence comes from Riptortus pedestris, assembly GCA_019009955.1. NCBI lineage: Eukaryota > Metazoa > Arthropoda > Insecta > Hemiptera > Alydidae > Riptortus > Riptortus pedestris. Next base: position 46,075,394 of record CM032228.1, read on the forward strand.
TTTGGGATTCATACAGCAGACACCGATGACGGTGTGTGGCATGAAGGCCAATCTGGAAGAGGAGGAAACCAGATGGCTTCTTGCATATTACAAGCACTGAACTCTGAATTGCTCTACACTTACAAACCTAATCTGTGTGTATGGAGCGATAGCTGTGCCGGTCAGTTGAAAACCCGTATGCTTTTATTTCTCTACATCTCAAAGCAGCCATGGCCGCTTTGATATGATCGAACACAAATTCCTCATTTCTGGGCACTCATTTTCTGCTGCAGATAGGGACTTTGCTCTCATTGAAAAACGGGCTCAACGTAGCAAGCTATACACTGTAGAGGTTGTTAAAAAGGTAATAAAAACAGCAAAAGTTGGGCACCCATTCCATGTGTTGGATATGGGAGAAAAATCCTTCATTGATTTTGATAAAGTGTCATCCACATTCATTGATACGTCCAGATTACGCATCACCAAATTATCTTGTCTGCTAATCACCAAAGAAAACCAAGGTATTAAAACGAGCTTCAATGATTTGGTTCCATGGGGCTCTCTCAACGTCATGAAACCAGGAATGACAATAAACAAAATTCGACATGCTCTTCTGCCTGGCCTACCTAAGGAAGTGCCACTGATTGAGGCTAAGAAAAAAGATTTGAAAGCGATGTTGGAATTTTTATCCGAAGAAAATCGTGACTTTTTTTCAAAAATAATTCAAATAAACTAAATGGTTTTTTAAAACAATAATTAACATGTTTGAGGACTTAATTTTTTTATTTTTAGCTTATTTTTCTGTAGAATTACAACTTGTATTCCTTATACAAAAAATATTTTTGTTATTTTAAAAATGTCTATATTTTATATCATATGATTGTGCAGAATTTTCTTTTTTTTATAATTATAATTTTTGTATTATGTGTTTTGTATAAGTTTTGTTCTTTTCAATAAAGATAAACCAGAAACTTGAGTTACTGACCAGTTTTTTTCATTTTCCCGTAACTTTGTATTTAGGCACTTAGATCACTTTGCCCCGCAACGCTTCAATTATCAATTGAGGCGATCAGAATAATAGTGGCCTAACCCAAAAAGCAAGATTTGTGTAAAACTAAGTTGGTTAGGCCACTATTTTTCAAAGACCGCCAAAACTGTTAGTTAAAAAACAAACTGCTGCTGCTGTCTAGTGAAAAAACTTAGAAGGTGGCTTAGGCCACTAATATTTCATAGAATACATTATTCAGGAACAGATGCTATGGTAACTCAAATAAGTAAAATTTGAGGGTTGGGTCACTATAACACTGAGCGCGTCAATTACTAATGAAAATACAACTTTAGTTCTACAAAATGAGAAAAATTAAGATATACTATGGGAGTAGGGCGAAACGGAAAAAATAAGAGGATTTTTAGTAAGGTTGCTGCGGTAAAATAACGAGCTAGGGCGGTTAGTGGGTTGTGATCTCACTTTCGCGGCTCTGTCCCCGTTATGTGGCACACTTCCCAGCTATCTGGACTAGGGGGTGGGGCATTCCCCCTCCATAGCTCCCTGTTCCCTTACTGGGATAAGGGGGTTAACCCCCCCCCCTTAGTATTAACAGGCAGGATATTAGGGAGTCAAGTGCCAAAAAAAAAAAAAAAATCGTCGCGCAGGTGCTGCGTTAACTAAGCAGAATTTCCTTACGGGAAATCGGCTATTGAGGTTTTACTCAAAACGCGCGATTTTCGAAACATTCCTCAAATGTCCATCGATCTTACCTAGGTGATGACGATAAAGAGGGCAGTTCGAAATTTATATATATATATATTCTTGTTTGTTACTGTTTTAGCGGTAGCAAGCTTTGTTTGGTACTTACCGACCTCGGCATGAGTTTAAGCGTTCATGTAAATCTAAAGATCAAGTTGGTTAACGGCTGAAATAAGACCGACAATACAGAGTGATGAGTGGGACAGGAAAAAAGTCCGTCACGCAATGGGCTGCGTAAACCAACCAGATTTCTCACGTGATGGTATGACACACTGTGCATCTATTTTCCCAACATATTTTATATTCCTAAATTAAAATCCGTATAGTAGATGTGGGTATTTAGTGGGTAGAAATAAAAAAAGTACAAATACCTCGGTTAATATTAAAGCTACAAAAAATGTTTAAACAACTGTAGAGCTTCAATAGCTTAACAAGATTGGTTTTACAATGGAGATATTTACAATTTTCGAATTCCTCCATCCTTGTCGAATTTTAGCCATTAACGATTATGAACTTTAGTGTTGAATTAAACAGTTAATACGATTATGGTATTTTAGTGGACAGATTGTTATAACGTAAGATAATTAAACTTCAAAAATAAAAAACCAACTATAGTCAACATTGGCACGAAAATAAAAAGATTGAAAGCACAAAATAATAACAATAATGAAGAGTTTAAACATGTCCACAAACGTAGGGGCTGCCGGAATACCAGAACTGCTGCACTACTGGAGTTATCGTTATGAACTGTTGCTTTCAAGGCAAGAAGTACAGTGGGCAGCAGATCAGACCATCTCGGTGAGCTGAGCTGTGAAGGCTGTTTGAGTGCCCTGTACCATTGTTCAATACAGCCGTTACATTGAGGATGGTAAGAAGTGATCCTAGGGCGCTTAATCTTTAGAATGTTTGTGAGCTTGAAGAATATTTGACTCTCGAACTGCCGTCCTTGATCCGTCGTTATTCTAGCTGGGACGCCATAGCGACAGCTCCAAGTCCTCGTGGCTCTCCGCTTCGGGCCACCGGGTAAACCTATCTGCCATAGTACGGCAATAAAGTTTGGGGTCCGATGTTGGAAGTGGTCCTATGATGTCTATGTGGATGTGAAGAGAATACATTGACCAAATGTTCTCGGGGGTGTGACGACTGTACTTTATGTCCACGTTCATATTCGGCCAGAATTTGGAACATGAGTTGCTTTGAACCACGTATGCGAGGGTGGTTGGGTTGTTACATTTCCAAAGACAACATTTTTCATAAACTTATTACTCCTAAGAGACTTGGTGAAAATGTCAGCAACATTATCATCAGAATTTACCTTACAAATATCAATAATACCAGTATTGGTCCAAATAAAATTGTCTTTTCTTTCTGACTCAAGGATAAACAGTTGAAGCTTTCATAATCAATGTCAATTCCAATGTAATTTTTAACATTTCCCATGTCTTTCATTTTAAACTTGAATGACGATTTATTTTTTATTTTATTAATAACATCCTTATCTTTTGAGCAAATTAAAAGGTCATCTACAAATAATAAAATATAAACAGGTAAACTATTTTCAATCTTTACATACAAACAATAGTCATATTTACATCTACGAAAACCAAGAGTTTCTATAAAATTATTAAAACACTCATACCAAGATCGAGGACTTTCTTTTAGACCATAAAGGGCCTTTTTTTAATTAAAATACCTTATCTGAACCATCCTGATAACAGAAAGGCTGTTTAACATAAACTTCAGATAAGATTCTATCATTTAAGAAGGCTGTACATACATCCATCTGATCTATATACAAACTATTTTGGCAACAATAAGATAACAATAATTTTAAGGTTTGCATTCTTGCCACTGGGGAATATGTATCTACATTTTTAACATTTTGCTGGAAACCTTTCACTACAATTCTTGCTTTATACACATCACTACACTTCTTTCTGAACACCCACTTAACATCTAAAGCTTTCTTTTCTTGAGGTCGATCAACTATCAACCATGTGTTTTTCAGCAAGGCTGCTCATTTTCTTGTCCATCGCCACCTTCCACATTTCAGCATCTTCAGAGTTCATCGGCTCCTCAAAGGTACTTGGTGCCAAAGCATTGCAAAAATTAGCAGATATGCAATAATATCCAAACTCTTCATCAAAGCAGTTTGGAGGTTTAATTATTCTTTTGGATCGTGTGATTGTTTTTTTCATGTCTTCTTCATTTTCACAGTTTAACTCATGTTGTAATTCCAATGGAATCATTGGCAATATTCGACATTACTATGCATCATCTACCCTTTTCCCATTAAATGCCAACTCAAATCAGCGGATGTGATCCGAGCTAGCACTCTGCTCATTTATGACTGAAGTTGTTTTAATGGTTTAAAGGCAGGAGTTAATGGTTTTAAGTGGGTGGATAATGAATAAATTGGCAGTCAATGATTTGCGTTACCCGAATGTGCATGAAAGATTCTTGCTTTCAATTTTCCATGATTCTTTGCAATTTGAAATTTATAAACAGGAGTACTTAAAAAATAAAGCTTATATTAATATATTGTGTTAATTATAATTTAAAAATTAATTTATATTATATTTTACTAGCCTTAAGAAAGGGAATTAACTTACCTGAAGCATTGGTAAAGCTTAAGATTTAATTTAATTTTTAACCATGTGACAAAAATCACATTTATACTGCAACTATTAACACACGCATGTGTGTGGTTTTAAGTTAGGTAATGTGTAAGTCCTACTTTTCTCACAGAATCATCTTTAGTCTAGTAGCAGTTAAATCTAGATCTTAACTTACAAGGCCAGGGTGGTATAAGCTTTTTTGCTAACAATAGTAGGAGGGCAAACATTGTTGAATTTAAGGAAATAAATAATAGAATTACCATGTCGACTCTAATTATTTCTAAAAGCGAGAGGAAATAATGGGGATACAGTCTCCTGTGGTAGGAGATGAAGGAGGTTTCAACCTGATATACTTTGCCTTCTGCCATCGCCTGAAAATTCCAAATACATATTTAGCCTAAAAATATGAAGAATAAAAGGACATGGAATTCTCCAAAAAGTCAAAGATTTGAGATTGATTACATGTTAACTAGACATATAGACATTTTAAGCTTCTACTTCTTCTTAGGTCACAGGTCAGAAGAGGAGAATTTTCTCTCACTAAAAACAAAAAAAAAAGGCCTTTTTTTTCATAGGAAATAAAACTTATTATAAGGAAAATGAAGAGAATATAACAAAATTCAGGGAGAATCTAGTGCAATATTTAGGATCCAAAAATGAAAATCCCTCGTCAATGCTAGAAAATAGTTAATTAATTTTATTCCTATTAATTAATAGGATCATAGAAGAACTTAAAAGAGTGTAATGCAGGTAGACAACCCAATATATAATAAAAAACTCTCTGAAGGAACAATACATTTTTCAAAAGGAGAAAAAATCACAGAAAAAGCTATAAAACACAAGACTCAATGTTTCTAAAAAATCTTTATTTATTTATTTATTTGGTTTGTGTCCCACAGCGATGGTGATTGGCATAATTAGAATGATATATTTACTCCTTCATGTGCTTACCTTTTTGTACTTTATTTTTATATTATGGAAAATATTTCTTTAATATCTGATTGTTTCTCATATTTGTGCTTTGTCTAAAGAATATTATAAAAGTTAACTCTTTTAAATCTTTTTAAGTATGCTGTAGACCTATCCTATTTTGTACTATATGTTTTTGTAAATGTTTATGTGTTTTAGATATGTTAGTATTTGTGTAATATATTGGCTGCTGTCAGTTAATAGTTCTGTCATATCGTAGGGTATGTGGAGGTTTTTTTCGTTGGATGCAATCTGTCAGTATGTGTTTTATTGTAAGGTTCTAAAAATTTAAATAGATTTAAAAAAGTATTTAAATGGACTTTATCAAATATGAAGAAAATATCATTAATACCATTCTGGATAATAATGTAGCTATTTGACAAATAAATAAAAAATTAACTGTAGAGAAGCATTGGCATTACCCAATAAAAAATAGTTAATAGTAAACAAGAAATCTACATGATAGTTATGATGTAAGACCGACACTAGGAAATAAGGAAGAAGTTAATAATGTCCCCTCAACCAAGCTGTCAGCAATCTAAAAAATAAAAGTCTAGGGACTGATAAAAAAAATGAAATTTTGAAAGCAGGCAATATTTTGGCTAAAGAACTTTGTGACGTCTTCAATGCAATACTATCTGAAGGGCTCAGGTTAGCCATGTGAGTTAAAGCGTCGACCTTAATCTCACATGGTAAACCTAGAGTGGCGAGTTCGATTCTTGCCTGGGCAAAGGAAATTATTTAGTGACGAAATTCATTATATAACATCCTAAAATCCCACCCTGGCTAGAAAAGGGTGGTAACCTGTAGATAACCCGTCCCAATTAGCCTGAGTTGCAAAAAGTGGACGTTAATAAATAATAATAATAATACTATCTGAAGAGAAAATACCTGTAGAATGGAAGCAATCAAAAATTATTTTAATATATAATAAAAGGCGGTAGAGGCAATATTGAAAACTAAGGCCTATCTCTATTTGCTCTGCAATATCATAAGTATTTACCAGTATTTTAAAAGAAAAAAAAACTCCCATCAATTAAAGACAGAAATTTCATAAAGGCTGGATTTACAAAAGGATTCTGAGTCACAGGTCATCTACAAACAATAAATAAGTTAATTAAAAATTTTTTAAATAATGGTTTCCACCTTCTTTGAAGACTTTGGGTTTTTGACTTAGTTTTCTAAGATAGCATTTTTCAGGCATTATGCGAACTTGGAATAGAAGATAAATTTATTAAAATACTTAAAGAGGTATATACGAATAACAAATCATTCCTTGAAACCAAGAGAAGAGGATCTACATTTACAATTAAGTGACGAGTTAGACAAGGGGATAATCATTCGTCGATACTATTCATAGCATTCCTCAAGTTTGTACTTAGGTATTGGAACTGTAGAGAAGCCGTCTCCCGAAAAGCTGGACGGTAGAGAAACCGATATCAGGATCAATAAAAAGACCTTGTCCTCTACTAGTGTTTTAATTTAAGCAAAGTGCACTTTCAGAGTTTGTGCTCCATCATCAGTGCCCGATTAGAGAAGTGTAACCTGGACCAAAACAGGCCGCCTGGCAGTATTGGCCCTGACGATGGAGTGTTGACTTTGAAACTGCATTTTGCACAAATTAAATCACTAGTAGAAGACTAGGCCCTTTTATTGATCCTGATATAGAGAAAAAGGTATACAAATTTCAGGTAAATTACTGAGGAACCTAGAGATTGCAGATCATCTAACACTAATTTCGGCCAATTTGGAGGACCTAAAAGAAATGGTTAATAGTGTCTTCAGGGAATGTAGGGAAGTCAGACTGGAGGCAAATGTGAATAAAACCAAGGGTAATGACAAAAATTAGTATCATCATTCCGTAGATACTTTTAGCAGATTTCCCTTAAGGGAAATCAGCTAATGAGGTTGTACTCATGACGGAATTTTCGAAATTGTTCTCCAAATGTCCATCGATCCTACCTAGTAGATGACGAAAATGAGGTCCGTTCAAAACTGTATATATATATATATATATATATATATATATATATATATATATATATATATATATTTGTCTGTTACCGCTCTAGAGGTCACAATTTTTGTTTATCAATACCAAACACGATATTTAACTGTTTTATGTAAAAAAAAAGATCAAGTTCGTTAAAGGCTGAAATCGGACGAGTGGGAGGGGGGGGTTTAGAGGGGAGGATTTTCGAAAATTCGAAATATCTCTGTTACTATAGTCGGATCGAAAAATTTAACAGAAGCAATTAAATTTCTATATTCAATTTCTAATTGCAAATTAAATTCACTATAAATATTCTTATATACACTTTTTCTCTATCTTGAATATTAACCGAGATATTTGCATTTTTATTAAATCTGAGTGCCTAACGGACGAGAATTACTTTCCCGCCAAAAGCTAGTTCGGCCGTTTCCTTGAATGGCTCGGCTCTCGTGAAATTTCTCTATTGTAAAACTTCACGTGGGAAATCTGCTAAGTTTACGCAGCTCCTGCGTCACGGACTTTATTTTCTTCTTCCTCTTATGCTTGGCCAGATAGTTGAGCAAGGCTTTCTGCAGATTTTTACCATTTTTAAATCTCCAGGATGAAGTTAAGAAGTTTTTATTTTTTCATATAACTAAAAAAAAAAAACTCAATACCCACATCCCAAAGCACTTTTAACTTGTGATGAACACAAATGTTGCTCTCATAGCTCTCAGCTAGTGAAGGATCAATAAAAAGGGGAAAAAAGAAAAGACAAATCAAATGATGAAATAGTTTAATTAATTTTGAAAATCTAAATGAATTAAAGATAGGTAATGGCTAATAAAGTACTCAATGAAATGAAAGAGTATATTTTAATCCTAACAATTTAAGACTTTAATATCAGAGCTACAAATTTGATCAAATTATGTATAACTTATGATGGAGCAATTTAGTTGGTTCAGAATTAAATGAGGAAAAAAAGTTTCAGTTGCAATAATACATATTGCTGAATAACTATCTTGAATTTCTTGGGAAAATACAGAATTTATAAATCACTAGGAATGAACTACTTGTTTTAACACATCCTCCTTATTAACTCACATTCCCTTATAGAAAACCTAAATGTCATCAGACTGGCACATTATTGAACTGCACACATTTTCATTTCACACCTTTTTCAAATCTCTTTCCCTTTTCTGTGAAAGGATATTTCACTTCCATAATCAATTCTTATGAAAAAAAATAGAAACAGTCTTTCCCCTAGCCTCGTATCTACCTCCACAAAGATCTTTTTTGACCATATAGGCACACTTTGCAATGACATCTCATTTATTTATTGTTACACAGATGCCCTTCTTCTCATCCTAAATCTCAACCAAGTTTCTGAAATCCTTGAACTCTTACTATCTTTTCTTCTAATCTAGATGCTGACATCATTTAAACTCAAGAATTCTAAGCCTTTCTTTCTTCAAACACTTCACACCTATTCCTTTTTATGGAAAAAATGTCCGATTTTGAAAACAAAACTAATTGCATAGCTCTTAATTAGTTTAGCAATAACCTGGTCATTTAATTTTTAGCTTACTTAATTATTTCTAGGTAAGCAAGACATGCATAATCAAGACTTTCCTTAAAACCATGCTTATATTATGTGCAGTAAAAATGCCTCCCACTGGGCTTTAAAACAAACCCAAGCCCCCTAATATTCTGTAATAAATACTACATGGCACCTCATGGCAGTTAGGAGAAAGATTTCCTACACACAGCTTCAGGCACTCTGTAGATTGCTTATAAGCACGCATCCAGATTTTAATAATGAGCTGGAGATCAATTCAATTGCCATACTGATGATTAGGTTCTCCAAATCATGTTTAATTTCTTCTTGAAACATAATATTACTGTTAAATTGGTGGTTTATGTGAGTTACAAGTCAGCCATTGAAGTGAGTAGATGTATTTGTGAGCTCTTGCAACTTTGTCTATTGTCGTGGACACAGTGAGTTTTCAGTTGTGAAAAGTGGCATAGTTGTAGTTTTAGCTACAGTTAATAATTCTTAAAAGTTTCAGTTGTATTCATCCAGTACTTCGATCACAGTGAGTTATTAAAATTTCACATTCATATAGCTGTGTTGGATCTTGGCTCCACGGCGCCTCAAGAGACAAGGGCCCAGAGATCTCCTATAAGTTTAAAGTGAAGTGATAGCAGTGGCTTATTTCTTCTCAAGTGCCATTCCTCCTTAGCTCTTGACTTCTTTGCCAGGCAGGGAGAGGATGTTCCTCTCATTGTGGTGAAGTGGTGTGGCTACTGTCAAGAGTGATGGAGGAACTATTGTATTGTACATATCGCACATTACCAAATGCATTTAAATGCAGAATGTAATATTCTCTATAAAATAAAATCTAATCTCAAAAAAAAAAAAAATCGGTGGTTTAATTGATTAACTGTTAAATGATTTTATTATTAACCGCTAAACTTACAAATTGCTGACCACTGAATGTAGTTAGCTGGTACTGAATAATTTTCCTCCCTTTTACGTTAATGGTTGTGTTGGTTCTTCTTTTTCAGTGTTTATTTCTCTCTAATATATTTTCCTAATCTATCAAGTTTCCACTAATTACATTTGCAGCAATTACAATGTCACCCACAAAAGCACGACAATATTCAGTATATCATTGACTGGTTTATATCCACAAGCCCTTGACGTTTTTAACTCATTCAGTCAATATAGAAAGAATTCAAATGCCAAACTAAATGACAGGCGCGTAGCAATCCTTGGGTCAAACCTTTCTTAAAGCATGCAATTTTTCTTTCCTCCTGACATAGCAATGTTTATTTCATTGGTAGATGCCCAGGCCAATAATGAGATGACACATTTTACGAGGAATCATTTGAATAAACAGTGTTTTATTTTAAATGCAATGATTTTGAAAACATTAAATATATCTAAGAATGCTATACAACAATCTATTCTCATTTTTTTGGGGGTGGAGGCTTCATCTGAAAAATGTATTCACAATGACACAAGATTTCACACTTCAGAGAATTCAGTACATGTTGAATTATTGTTTCAAGACAAATTTTAAAGATGCTCTAGTTATCTCATTGCAGATTTGACACTCAAATTACTCTTAGTCAATTCTTCTGACCTGGCATAGCCTTAAAGTATTTATTTTCATCATGGGTTGCTCCTTTAAAAAAGTATATATAATTAATTCAATGAGTGGAAAAAAAAAAATCATTCTTTATTTTTGTTATTCAGTCAATTTATATTAAATATACTCATTCATTTCAATATTCTTCATTAACTGATACCTAACAATCCAAAAATCAATAAAATGAATTAAATAAAAAATGTCTGAATTTATCTAAAGCTAAAGAACAAAAGAAAACAATAAAATAAATGAATGAATGAAAATGAAGAGCGTAGAGCTTCTAAGGAGTTGGAGAAGCCATGGCGGCTGCTTGTAGGATTGAGAAAATAGATCCAGCAGCGACATTTCCAATGAAGGATTGAGCCCCTGCAGCAATAGTCCCAGCTGCTACTCCACTAGCACCAAACCCAAACATCCAAGCCACTGCACCGATGAGTGGTGGGCACAGGAATGCAACAGCTCCACCAACGGTAGTCACTATCAGCCACGATAGGAATCCCATTCTGAAAATAAATAACTATGAAATATAATTATTACATTTTACCCATTTGCACTTGTAATACACATGTACAGAAAATAACAATCGAGATTTTATGCTTTATGCTGGAGTTCATTATTGTTTTAGCAAATTTCCCTCGAGGGAAATCAGATATTGAGGTTATACTCATAAACGGTTTAAAAAATTGTAAATGTCCATTTGAATGAATCTACCCAGGAGATAATGAAAAAATCTGACACGCAGGGGCTGCACAAACTAAGCAGATTCCACAATTCAAATTTTCGAAATGACCCCTCCCACTGGTCCAATTTCAGCCATTAACGAACTTGATCTTTCTTTTTTACATAAAATGATTAAATATCGATTTTGGTAACGATCAAACAAAAATTGAGATTGCTAGAACGTTCACAGACACACACACACACACATATATATATATATATATATATATATATATATATATATATATATATAAATATATATATACACACACACACACACACATACATAAGTTACTCGGCTTTGCACGGGAATTCATTTGAGGCTAAATGATGATGGTAATTTTTTTTTTTTGGCAAGTCCTTTGCACAATATTTTTACATTTCCATGCCCCAGTGTTTAGGGTTTATGTCCGTTGTTGTTGTAGATTTGTTAATAATAAAATTATTTGTTATGTAAGACTTCACTGTCTTCAATATTTTTATATTTCCCATCTCCTGTGCTTGTATTTTTTTTTATGACGTAATGTACCATATAATTCATAACCGTAGAAAGTATTCTGTCTTCCAAACCAGAAAGTTCCTTTCCCTTGATGCGGTACAAAGCCAGTGAACCGGGACATCTGTTTAGGGTACGTCATAACCACTATTAAAAATACTCTTTTGCAAGTTTCAATTGTAAACTATATATCCATATTGGCACATAGTGTGTTCAGTAAGGCATATCATATATTAACGGAGCAGAGTTAAAAAATACCAGAAATAACTGGGTGCATCTGCCCAGCGTTTTCCCTTTTAAATTATTTATTTATGATAATTAAACAAATTCACATTCCTCAGAATAACAACACATTGCTAAAAGTATAAGCATCAAGTAACATGTAAACATATAACAATATGAGGTCACCAGGGAAACGGCAGAACTGATAGGACAAAGGAAGTATCCCCATATCTCCCTAGGCTCAGTGGTATGTACCACTTATTTAGGATCTCAATCCATACATTAAATTACATTAACAAATCTGATTACATTATCTTGACAATACTAAAACTGTTTGTTCAAATGATTTTCAAGTTTTAATTAAAGCATTAAATACACTAAAGGGCAAACTGGTGTTTGTAATGAATTAATGTTTGGGAGAAGGCAAGGGGGGGGGGGCAATACTTGTACTTGTACATACTTTAATGTTACTAGCGTTAAAAAAACAATATATCATATTTTAATTATTAAGGATAAAATATTAACATAGATTTGAATTAATTTGTCCTGGTAGTTCATATTGGAAAGAGGTGTTGAGCATTTCAATATTTCTGCACAAATTATTAGCTACATACATTGTTATACAAAAAAATGTATAAAACAAAAGTTAGTTGAAAAAACCAAGAAAACAACTTTCTCTATGCGTATGTTTGCTGAAAAACAAATAGAAAATGAAATATCACGAATTTTTATTTCAGGCCACTCTTATAAGCCCCACTCCCATTTGAACCAAAAAATTTTAATATAGTTTATAATCATGGAAGAATTAATGCTCATTCACTGCGGAGTTTTACTCTGAATTTTGTTGAGTTTAGTTCAATCGTAGTGCCCAATAAAATTGTTGGCTCCCATTTTAGTTTTTAAGGAATTTTGAAATTTCAAAATATCTCTGTTATTATACATTGGAACAAAAAATTTTATAGAATCAATTTTCTTGCAAATTTATTTATTTATTTTTTTAATTTAATTGCTTATAAATGTTGTAATATACAAATTTCCTCTTTTATAAATATTAACAGAGATATTTGGAATTTTTAGTTTTCAGCTTTCAGTAAACTTCTACTCGTGTCATAGTAATAAACAATAAGCTATTATATTGTAAACCACCTTAATCTTAAGTGCGTAATATTGTTTTAATTAAATTTTGATTGTGTAAGGTACATGCAAATATGTACTGTGATGACGTAAACATTTTACGTTCCTTAACACGAAAATGTTTATTTGTTCTATATACCAAACTTGATATTCAATTATATTATTAAAATATCCAGAGTGACTAATAAGGTCATATTAGTTACTGGCTGAAACTGGATGAGGAAAAGGGGGGGGGGCAGAGGAGAATTAGAAAACTCAGAATATTTCCATTATAATGAGACGCATCAAAATGTTATAGAACCAATCTTTTTAAACAATTGATGCTCTACAATTTTTATAATATAATTCCTCAGATGATGAGCCGCCACAATATGATCAAAAACATTACAATGAAACAGAATGATGCAAGATAATAAATTATATAAAATTACAGGTACAAATCTAACTGTGAGACATTACCAACACAACAATTAGCAGAGGGTGGACTGGAGGCAAAAATAAACCAAAGTGCAAGGGACACACTATGAGCAAACATTTCACAGGATTTCGTGACCAGCAAAGGACGTTGCTAGAATACGAGGTGTGGCTATTAAATAACGAGACTGACGCTGTAAAACATTTTATTTTTATTTCATACATTTTTACTTATTATCACCTTCAATATACACCCCTCCTTTATCCCTACAACGCTCCATGCGAACCTTTCATTGTTCGAAACAGTGCTGGAAGTCTTTTTCTGACAGCTCCTTCAGGACGCGTGCCGCTTTCTCTTTCACAGCTTCAACAGACTCAAATCTTGTTCCTTTTAATGCAGATTTTACCTTAGGGAACAGATAGAAGTCGCACGGCGCAAGATCCGGCGAATAAGGCGGATGGTCTAACACTGGGATGCTGAATTTGGCTAGAAACCTCTTAACAGACAATGCGGAATGAGCCCATGACAGACAATGAGAACCCATGACTTGTCCTTCCACAATTCAGGTCGTTTTTTCCTTATTCTTTCGCGGAGTTCAGCAAGAATATAAAAGAAGATAAAGGAGGGGTGTATATTGAAGGTGATAATAAGTAAAAATGTATGAAATAAAAATAAAATCTTTTACAGCGTCAGTCTCATTATTTAATAGCCACACCTCGTATATCTGAACAGGATAAAGAGTGGCATCAAAATTAAATCTCTAATGATAGGCCAGAGGACATTGCTCTCATATATCTAACCTCAGGTGAATAAAAGTCTGTCACAAAGAGGCTTCCAAGCAAGCAGATTTCTCACGAGCTAGTGTATGATGTGCTTACGATCTCAGCTCACCAGATATCCTCTATTTCTTCCATAATAATAAGACTATATTATAGGAACCAGAATAATAATAATAAGACTATATTATAGGAACCAGAACATCATCTAGAAATGAGATGTTTAGTGATTCAGTTACTCAAAGTGAAAATTGCATGAGTAGGAGTGGAGGTTTACTTACGACTGATTACTGAAAAATCCAAATATCTTGTTTATTCAGAAATAATGCATATATCAACATTTATAGGAAATTAAATTTTCAGTAAGGTGAAGTATGTACCATTTTTTGATCTGGTTTATAATAACTGAGACATTACTAATTTGTTGCTTTCCTCCCCTTTAAACTGCCCCCTCTCTCAATGGTCTGATTTTAGCTATTTGCAGATATAATCTTTATGTTTACATAAGATTTTTAAATATCCATGGTATTGGTACAAATGTTCTTTCACTCTGGGGCTTTGTAAACTAAGAAGATTTCCTATCTGCTGGTTTGTCACACTGCTCATTACTAAGCAAACTTTCCTCATGAGGGTATGACGCAATATTGATCTCATTTCAGCAAATATTTTATATTTCTAGGTACAAATCTGAAGTGTAAATAAAAAAGTCCGTCACGCAGGGGCTGCGTAAACTAAGCAGATTTCCCACGTGAAGTTTTACAATAGAGAAATCTGCCTAATAATAACAGTAGTAGTAACCTATTCTCACGAGGACAAATAGTTAATGAAACGGCCACACTAGCGCTCGGCGGAAACTCCCGAACATAGCCGATCACACTCACAATACAAATGCAAATATCTCGGTTAATATTAAAGATACAGAATAAATGTATAGAACAATATTTATAGTAAATTTAATTTTCAATAAGATTGATTCTATACAATTATTTGATCTAACGTATGGTAACGGAGATATTTTGAATTTTCGAAAATCCCCCCCTCCCACTAGTCCGATTTCAGCCATTAACGAACTTGATCTTCCTTTTTACATAAAACGATTAAATTCCGAGTTTGGTAACGATCAAACAAAAATTGCGAACGCTAGAGCGTTAATAACAGACAAATATATATATATATATATATATATATATATATATATATATATATATATAATTTTGAACGCACCTCATTTTCGTCATCTCCTGGGTAGGATCGATGGACATTTGAAGAAATTTTTCGAAACTCGCGTCATGAGTACGACCTCAATAGCTGATTTCCCTTAAGGGAAATCTGCTAAAATGAGGGTTTACAGGGTGCTGAAAAAAGTACGGATAATATTCCCTTAATATTTGAGCTACAAAAAAAAAATGTATAGAACACCAATTGTAGATCATCAATAGATTAATAAGATTGGTTCTATAAAATTTCTCGATACAACTTATAATAAATAAACTTATAATAAATCCCCTCCAAATCCAAGACCAATTTCAGCTATTAACTAATATGATATTCAGTATTGAATGGAATAGTTAAATATCGAGCATAGTATAGATCAAATAAACATTTTGAGTAAAGGATGTAAAATCTTAATTAATGCAATCATTCAATGTATTCATGTATGCATATATCCCACAAAGTAAAAGTTCAATGAAAATAATATTTGGTATTTAACCTTTAAATAAAGTGGTTCATGATATAACAGCTTGTTGTTAATAATGAGTGGGTGTTTACTGTAGATTGAAATAAAAAAAAATGCAAACATCTAAATTATTATTCAAGATAAAGAAAAATTGTACAAACTAATCAATAACAGAAGCTCTAAAAAACCCATTTACTGCCTTCAAATTAGTCACATTTATAGTTTTAAGCACGAAGCATGGTATGCCTATATTGACAAATGTATTATCATTCATGGGAACACATAAATCTAGTTTCCCATAAAATTAAAACAATTGTAGCATAGCATTTAGAGAAAAAATTAATAAAATATTGTTCTGGCATTCTGATGTAGTACCATAGAAGAATGTATAGGCAAATAATTAAAACTTACTCGGCTTTGGCAGTTGAAATAAAAATGGTTTCCTGTGAAAACTCTAATTAACCCGCCAGCGGGCGCGCTGTTGTATAAAGTGCTACAGCCCCAGGAGAAATGATCCCTCGTCCCTCGCAGGAATATTTGGGGCTTACCCATTTAGCTAATCCTTCCCAACACCCCCCACTACACAATGAATGGGTCATTCGGCGGAAAATCCCCAACGGTCAGTTTGTTTTGCATTTTCAAGGGAGAAAGTCGACTTGTAGCACTTAGTACAACGTGCGCCCTCTCCTGCACCAACATTTGTTCTCGGCAATTATCAGGGACGAGGATATTCCTAGGATTCTTCAAGAGCTCCAAGACCTCTCGGATCAGGAAGAGCATGAGGAACCCCCAGAGCTTCTGGAACACGACAGTGACTTCAGTGATGAAGAAGTCAACAATAGCGAACACGATAGTGAGAGTGAACAGGATGCGAGTGATTGTGAACCAAGTGGAAATTTTGAAGAGGAACCTTTCACAGGTAAAGACAAACTTTCAAAATGGCAGAAATATCCAATATCAAAACGTTCTAAAACTAAATCTAAAAACGTTGTGAAATGCAAACCGGGCCCAAAAAATATTTCGGACGATGTAAAATCTCTGTTTGATTTCTTTCAATTATTTTTTGATGTAAATATTGTCCAAATAATTTTACGAAGTACCAACCTCTGCATAGACAACTTTAGGTCAAAAT
Source organism: Riptortus pedestris (assembly GCA_019009955.1). NCBI lineage: Eukaryota > Metazoa > Arthropoda > Insecta > Hemiptera > Alydidae > Riptortus > Riptortus pedestris. Next base: position 46,092,407 of record CM032228.1, read on the forward strand.
TTACGAGGTCTCGCAATTGTTTACCACTTGAGATAGAAGCATTGTATGCAATTATAGGGGCATTGTATTTCATAGGCAATAAAAAGTGTTCAAAAACGAATGTCACGGAGTTGTGGGCTACCGACGGTACTGGATTTGAAATATTGCGAGCTGTTATGAGTGCTAAAAGATTTTTGTTTTTACTCAGGAATATGCGATTTGACGACCTTACAACCAGGGTAATTCGCAGAGCACATGACATGTTGGCACCCATTAAATATGTTTTTGATTGTTTTGTAAAAAATTGCACCACATATTATGAAATGGGCCAATACGTTACATTAGATGAAATGCTTCATTCATTTAGAGGCAGGTGTTCTTTTATACAATATATACCAAGTAAGCCAGCAAAATTTGGACTGAAAATATTTGCAGTTTGTGACTCAAGTGTTTATTACTGTAATAATTTGGAAATTTATTGCGGACAACAACCAGAAGGCCCATTCAAAGTTTCTAACACACCTTTAGAAATAGTAAAACGCCTGATTGTGCCTCTTGAAAACTCTAATAGGAATATAACAACAGATAACTGGTACACAAGCATTCAATTAGGAGAGTACCTCAAATCGAAAAACCTTACCCTCATTGGAACAATCAAAAAGAATAAGAGAGAGATACCTGTTGAATTTCTACCAAACAAAAATAATCCTATCGGGAGCTCTCTTTTTGGTTTTCAAAAACATAAAACATTGGTAACTTATGCAACAAGAAGAAATAAATCTGTTATATTATTATCGACGATGCATGTCGATAATACAATTGATCAGTCAACCGGTAAACCTGAAATAATTATTGATTACAATAAAACAAAAGGAGGAGTGGATACGATGGACCGTATGATCCAAAATTATACTGAATCACGCGTAACAAAAAGATGGCCTATGTCAATATTTTTTACGATGCTCAATATCGGAGGAATAAATGCGCATATTCTGCACACACAGAAACATTTGCAAAGCCCACTAATACGCAAAACATTTTTGAAAACTTTAGGGATGGAGCTGATGAAAGCACGGTACGGGTCACCGGAACCACAATGCTCAGAACCGCCACCTCAAAAAAAGAAGAAAGGAACCTGTCATGTATGTGGAAGAAAACACAATACTTCAACCACCATCACTTGCGACATCTGCCATAAATTTGCATGTAAAAAACATATAAAAAATACAGTGGTTTGTTTATCATGTAACGCTCCTAACGTGAGTGAGGATAGCGAATAAAAAAGAAGTACGTGGGTGAATCAAATATAAACGAGACTTTTTTTTTTTTAAATTTATTTTAATTTTAAACGCAAAAAATAATATAGCTTATTTTTCTACATAATCCCCTGACTTGGAAACACATTTTTCCCAGAGGATATGTAGCTTTCCAATTCCTTCCATGTAGAAAGATGCAGGTCGTGTCTGCAGCCAATTGCGCAATAGGCTTCAACCTCACCATCACTGTCGAATCTTTGGCCTCCTAAAGCTTCCTTGAGAGGGCCAAACACATGAAAGTCACAGGGTGACAGGTCTGGACTGTAAGGAGGGTGTTCCAGTGTCTCCCACCCCAGTTGCTCCAATTTTTCCCTAGTCATGGCTGCTGTATGGGGGCGAGCATTGTCATGGAGAAGAACCACTTCTCTGATCGGTACGTCTCGTCTTTTGCGGCGATATGCAAGTCGGACGTCACTGAAAATGTCGCAGTAGTAGGCTGCATTAATTATCCTGCGCTCATGCAAAAAAATGAGGTACAGCAAACCACGCTGGTCAAAAAAAACGGTAGCCAAAACCTTGCTTGCTGACAATCGTGACTTGGCTTTCACTGGTCCAGGTTCTCCTTGTTTTCTCCACTCCATACTCGCTTGTTTAGACTCTGGGGTGTAGTGGTGCACTCAAGTTCTGGCTCGCGAAAGTGTCTTTTCCCCGAACTGTGCAGTCAATCTCCTCAAGATTTCGGCCGGTTTTACGCCTTCTGCGGCAAGATACTTAATTACGACACGTTGCGCAGTCGACGGGGGTACCTCTTCTTCCGACATCGTCACGGTGGACAACGAGACGATCGAGGTGGCGAGATCACGTGCTTCCCCTACTCCTGACTAACCTACCCAACAACAAAAAAGGCGGGAACGTTCTCCCACCACTACTGTGCCCGAAAGATGAAAAGTCTCGTTTATATTTGATTCACCCTAGTAATTGTACGATGCCCTAATATTATATTGTATGGACGCCAATTTATTTATGTCGACATTTTATATTATTTTATTTATTGCAACAATTTTTTGTATAATCTTTACATTATATTTATTTGAATTAAATTAATTAGTTTGTTATTTTGATGTTTATATAAATGGAGATTAATTTACGTTATAGATAATTATGGACTCGAAGATAAAAAATGACATAGAATATTAAATATGAACGTTTCATTTGTATTTTTTCATATTAGATAAATTGTTTTAAAAAATCTCTAATGTAAAAGTAAATAACTCAGTAAAATACTAGAACTAAATTTATATAAATATAACTAATAAATTATATTATAATTATTATAAATTGTAAATAACTAATAAAATTCCTATGCATAACTGAAAATATTTTATTTTTTCCATACATCTATAAAAATAAAATATATCTTAAAATGCTATTAAAACACTGTATAATCGAAGAATTGAAAGTATAAAGTAAAATGAATACATACCCAAAGATCTGAATAAGGGAAAATAGAAAAATTGATTGTAGCACAAAGTACTACACGCGCCCGCTCGCGTCATAGAAAAGAGCGCGCCCGCTCGCGGGTTAAGGTTATTCAAATCCCCAGTCCTACCAATTGTAGGGGAGCATAATGTAGCAAACAGTGACAAAATTCACGAACTAAATAAATATGAAGCACATACTCATGTTTCATAATTATACATAAAATTTCATAATTTATTTAAATTAATCTTATGGAACACCACTTTTTAATTAATTACAAACTAATATAAAGTTCGTCACGCAGGGGCTGAGTAAACTAAGCAGGTTTCCCACGTGATGTTTTACAATAGAGAAATATAAGGAAACGACCGAACTAGCTTTTGGCTGGAAAATCACTCTCGACCGTTAGCTGCCCAGATTTAATAAAAATGCAAATATCTCGGTTAATATTCAAGATAGAAAATAAATGTATATAACAATATTTATAGTAAATTTAATTTACAATAAGATTGAACCTGTACAATTTTTCGATCTGACGTATAGTAACGGAGATATTTTGAATTTTCGAAAATGCTCCCTCCCACTGGTCAGATTTCAGCCGTTAACGAACGTGATATTTCTTTTTACATAAAACGATTAAATATCGAGTTTGGTAACGATCAAACAAAAATTGCGACTGCTAGAGCGGTAACAGACAAATATATATATATATATATATATATATATATATATATATATATATATATATATATATACTAGCTCAGATACCCGGCTTCGCTCGGGAATTCATTTGAGGCTGAATGGTGATGGTATTTTTTTTGGCAAGGCTTTACCCGTCACAGTGTTTAGGGTTTATACCCGTTATTGGCATTTGTTAATACTAAAATTAATTTTTTATATAAGACTTCACTGTCTTCCATATTGTCATATTTCCCGTCTCCTGTGCATTATGCATAGATTTCAGTTATTAAAGACAAAATATTAACATAGATTTGAATTAATGTTTCCAGGTGAGGAACCTGATAGTTCAAATTGGAATGAATTATTGAGCATATCAATATTTCTACGCAAATTACTTGGTCCACACATTGTTCCTGGAGAAATTTATAAAACAAAAGTTTATCTAAATAACAAAGTAAACAATTTTTGTTATGTGCATGTTTTTCGAAAAACAAATAGACAATGAAATATCGCGAATTTTTATTTCAGGCCTCCCTTATAACCCCCACCCCCGTTCTAACCTAAAAATTTTAATATAGCTTATAATCATGGAAGAATTAATGCTAATTGACATACCGAGTTTTGTTAAGTTAGGTTCAATCGTTTGCGTCCAACAAAATAGTTTACTCCCGCTTTAGTTTATAGTGTATATCTCGTTTATAATTTGTTAAAAGACAAAAATGAATATGACAAAAGTTACTCTAAATAAGAAAATAAACAGCTTTTGTTATGTTCATATTTACCGAAAAACAAATAGAAAACGAAATACTGCTATTTTTAAATTCAGGCCTCCCTTACAACCCCCATTCCTCCCGTCCCTAGAATTGTTGGAATGGCTTGTTATAATGAAAGAGTTAGTGATAATACATATACCGAGTTTTATTTATTTCGGTTGGGTCTTTTGTCCCAAATAAAATTGTTCACTTCCGCTATAGGATTTAGCGTATATCTCGTTTATCATTCGGTATACGAAAAAAGTGTATATAACAAAAGTTACTCTAAATAACAAAATAAACAACTCTTGTTATGTTCATATTTGCCGAAAAACCAATAGGAAACAAAATATTGCTATTTTTAATTTCAGGCTTCCCTTATAACCCCCACTCCTGTTCGTCTCAGGTGATATTAATATAGCCTAAAGTCTAAGTTGGGTTAGTAGTAATATACATACCAGGTTTCATAAAATTCGATTCAGCCGTTTATGCGTGAAAAGGTAACAAATAAACAAACAAACAGACACCAAAGAAACAAAATGCAGTTATGGTGTCTATGACATGTGAAACGAAAAGTTATCGTGAACTTTCGCGAAAAAAATCAATGTACAGACAGAGGTTACAATTTTATATATATATATATATATATATATATATATATATATATATATATATATATATATATATATATATACATACAGTTTTGAACGGACCTCATTTTCGTCATCTACTAGGTAGGATCGATGGACATTTGAAGAAAAATTTTGAAAATTCCGTCAGGAGTACAACCTCAATAGCTGATTTCCCTTAGGGGAAATCTGCTAAAATGTAACACATGTTAAACACAATTTGTCCTTTACATTTGTAATTAGAATTAACAAAGATATTGTCTAACTTAAGTTTTGACTGCCAATAAACCCCCACTGGGTGGTAAAGAATAAAATGGCCCACGTTGACAATATTCATATCCCACATACACATTAAAAAAAAAAAAACACAATTCTATCTAGACAAGTCTCTTAGAACAGTACGAATTCTATTTAGCGGCCAGAAGGAGTCGAAAGCCAACATTTTGAGAAGCATAGTTTAAGAACGTTTCGGTACGAGAAAATGAATCCTAAACATTATTTAATCTTTATATTTCTTTGATAAAATCAATATTAAGAAAGCTATTCGCGAATAAATGTTTTGATGCATAAGTAAATCAAGGAAATGTAATAAAAGAGTTTATAGTAAAGTATAAAATAGTTCTTGTTATAAATATTCATTCCCCCCTAACTCATATGCAAAACATATTTCACGTTTCTTTAGGGACTTCCACAAATAAAGCATTTGGCATCCAGAAGTCGAGTCAAAACTTCAATATTTATAAAAGTAAACCTCCCTCCTAGGTGAAAATTTGAATTCCCATATACGTTGTACCTTATGACAGTTGACTCACATATATAAAAGACCATAGAAATCTCCTGGGCCGTTTTTCAGAGATTGAGAACATAGTAGTATGAACTTATTAGTCACTCTGCATATATTAATAATATAATTGAAAAAAATAATTAAATATCGAGTATGGTATATAGGACAAATAAACATTTTCGAGTTAAGAATGTAAAATATTTACGTCATCACACTACATATTTGCATGTACCTTAAGCAATCAAAATTTAATTAACATATGTATGGGCTGACAAACAGCCAAGATTTTCATTTTGATGCCATTGTTCTTAGAACGGCAAAAAATGCAGGAAAAAATATATCCTGCTGAATTTATAGAAAATCAGACAAATCTTTTTCGAGTTTTATTTATAAAGATTCTTTTTTAGAATAGTCAAAATAGGGTAATTTGCAATTATAGGACTATTATTCCATAAATTATTATGGTGGCTTCCATATGGATCCAAAATATTCAAAAATGTTTACTTTCATAATGTTCTCACAATTTATCATTTAATATTTTATGAAATACACAATTATTTTAATATTTTTTAAAATATTTAAAAAAAAATTGCAGTCATAATCAAACCCTGTAAAAGAGGTATCATAGATGGAATGGGACTACTTTTGTCCACATGGAGGGATACCTACAGGAGTGTTAAGTACAACTAATAAAGAAAATTTGATATAAGTAAGGGGAAAAGTGCTATTAAGTTTTTTTTCGAAAAGCAACATATTTTACTATAAGAAACTTAGATGTATCTGATTCAATATAATTTATTCTTGGGTGGCTATCCTCATCCTGTAATCACTTCAATAATATTACAAGAGATTCTATGTAAATATTTGTTGTTTAGTCAATGTAAATATACTGATTCTATTAATTGAAGACTGTCGTACAAAAAAAAAAGAGGTTAGGACATGTAAATAACATTACCTTTTTTCAGCAAGTTCCGAAGAACACAAATCACAAGTTAACACGTATATACAGGACCTACAGTAAGTGTATGCCCTCAACAATTTCCTTTGTTTTATTCGTCGGGGAGATTGTAGCGCTCCATGTGTCCAAGTTAGAACTAAATCGGCCTGAGTAACACACCTCTGTTAAAAATTAGTCACAGAAATGGTTGGCGACCTGTAGTTAACCCGTCCCAGTTAGTCATAGTAGTACAAAGGAGGCGTTAAAAAAAAAAAAAAAAAAAAAAATACGCATTATCAGGGAATAATCAAGGTACGTATAATATAATCTGATTCAAGCGATTGTGGCGCTCGAGTGTGTACACTTGGAACTATAGATACCCTTATCATCCTCACCTTGAACCTCAAAAGATTGTGAAACACAGAAGGAAGGACACCTGAGAGCGGGTATTACACCCGAATGTTTCGGGCCCTTCACGATTGCGACCAGGATAACAACTTGAATTGCATATCAACATGTGACAGTATATTTTATTATTTCATTATAAATATGCGAAATAACAAAAAAAGTTATTATTGCCCGCTCCAGCATGAGGGCTATCACCATTGTTTTCCTTAAATTATTAGTTCAAAATATTATTTTAATAATTTATCTACCTGATGGAATTAAATAATAGTATTACCCTAAACATAATTTCATTTATATTTAAAAAGATAGGTGAGGGGAAGAGGTCGTAGCCCTTCCTACAGAATAAGTAATACTTTAAATCATATATTATCATTATTATCTTATTTCTGATATCTTGATGTTATTGAAAGAAATATGTACCATCATAACAATTCGACATTAATGGTAATGTTATTATGAAAAAGTTCGTCACGCAGGGGCTGCGTAAACTAAGCTGATTTCCCACGTGAAGCTATACAATAGAGAAATCTCTATACGAGAGCCGAACAAGCTCTCGGCGGAAAGTCCGAACATAGCCTACTGGTGACCACACGCAGAATAAAAATGCAAATATCTCGGTTAATATTGAAGATAGAGAATAAATGTATAGAACAATATTTATAGTAAATGTAGTTTTTAATAAGATTGGTTCTATACAATTTTTCGATCCGATGTATGGTAACGGAGATATTTCGGATTTTTAAAAATCCTCCCCTCTAACCCCCCCCCTCCCACTGGTCCGATTTCAGCCGTTAACGAACTTGATCTTTCTTTTTACATAAAACGACTAAATATCGAGTTTGGTAACGATTAAATAATAATTGCGACCGCTAGAGCGGTAACAGATATGTATATATAAATACACAGTTTTGAAAGGACCTCATTTTCGTCATCTGGGTAGGGTCATGGACATTTGAAGAAAAATTTCGAAAATCGCGTCATGAGTACAACCTCAATAGCTGATTTCCCTTACGGGAAATCTGCTAAAAAGACAATATCAGTTTAATTTTGATATGATTTAAAGTATTACTTATTTTGTTTTAGGCTTATCAAGTGAGATTATGACCAATGGGTTATTTAGAATTTCTCAGTTAGTAATGAATCAGTTATCTGGTGTTGTCCACCTGTGATGTCTCGGTTCTTTTCTATGCTGCTAATTTAGTCTGCCTGTTGATGTCAGTACCACCTTTCATGTCCTTATGTGTAGGTAGTCACATCATAGTTATTTGATAGTTGCACAGACTGCGGAGGTAGAAATATGTTGGTGTGAACTGAAAAGATTTTCTATGGAGAGTAAATAATGAAGGGAATCACTGCAGAACAGTATTTTGGTAACAGGTTAATGACAGAGTTTTGAAAAGTCTAGAACATGGCCTGAAGTTCAACTGAATAAATACCAGCTTCATAGATAGCATAAATTGTAAAATATAATGATGGTTAATTTTGTAAAAAAAAAAATAAATAAATAAATAATTGACAAATAATCTTAGTTTTCTTGATCATTTATTCCTCTTATATTTTCTTTTCTTTGTTATTAATTTGTTTGTTTTTTTTAATGAGGTTTTGTTATCGATTTTTTATTTTTAGATAGTTCCCTTTTCTAAGTATTTAGTAGTTTTACGTTCAAATTCCCTTTGTTACCACTTTGTCTGTCCACAATGGAGATTTAGTATTTTGATATAAGGCTTGCCAAGTATTTTTACATTTTGATGAGAGTCCTAAAGTAAACAGCTTATAACTTTAATCAGGGAAATAAAATACTAACTTGAAATCTACAAAAATCAGTATATTTTTTTTTTCTTTGGAGCAGTCTTTATTTTTATTATGTTGAATAATGTGAATAAATTATCCACTGTGGAATATCTTTTTCTGAAACCAGCCTGATTTGCCTGAAATATTTTGTTGTCCTCCTCCCATTGTTCTAACCTCAGTAGTAGCGAAGCAGTGATTAATTTGTTACTAAAGTAAAACACAATGGAGCTAAATATCATTTATATATATATATATATATATATATATATATATATATATATATATATATATATATACTAGCTAAGGTACCCGGCAATGCCCGGGAAATTATTGTTAACTGACTAATGATGGTATTTTGATAGTAAGACTTCAAGGTGTACAATTACACTGCCCTCCATGACGTAATGATTTTCCGAAATAGCCAACCCTGAAGGGTAACTTTTGGGGATTAATAGAATAGAAATTTTAGTTTTGAAGGATAAATGAAAATATCTTCCTAATTTATCCTTCTACACTTTATGACTCACCGTTTTTCAATAATTCAAACCATAATCATGGGTAGTATTTATTACAATTAAATATCATCCATAATGAACATATTTTCTTTCAAAAGCCTACCCGAGCTCAAATAGTTCAGGCAAAGTTTTGCACGTAAGATTATATTTGTAATAGTGAATCTCACTGAAAATCACTTCCAGCAATGCCAGACGGGAAATAAGTAAACTCAATTAACTTGTAAGGCTCCCATCATCTTCAGCTCCCGCATTAGACTTCTCGCTTTTCAGCCTCTTTTATAATCCCCACTCCCGTTTGGAACTAAAAATTTTAATATAGCTTAGAACCATGGAAGATTTAATGCTCATTGACATACCGAGTTTTGCTAAGTTCAGTTCAATCGTTAGTGTCCAACAAAATTGTTGGCTCCCGCTTTAGATTTTAGTGTATATCACGTTTATACTTTTCTATACGACAAAAGTTACTTTAAATAAAAAAATAAACAACTTTTGTTATGTGCATATTTGCCGAAATCCCAATAGGAAACGAAATATCACTATATTTAATTTCAGGCCTCCCTTATAACCCCCACTCCTGCCCGTCCCTAGAAATGTTAGTATGGATTATTATAAGGAAGGCGTTAGTGCTAATTCACATACCGAGTTTGGTTTAGATCGGTTGAGTTTTTTGTGCCAAATAAAATTGTTGACTTCCGCAGTAGTTTTTAACGTAAAACTCATTTATACTTAGGTATACGACAAACGTGTATATAACAAAAGTTACTCTAAATGACAAAATAAACAACTTTTGTTATGTGCATATTTGCCGAAAAAGCAATAGGAAACGAAATATCGCTATTTTTAATTTCAGGCCTCCCTTATAACCCCCACTCCTGCCCGTCTCTAGAAATGTTAGTATGGCTTATTATAAGGAAATCGTTAGTATTAATTCACATAGCGAGTTTGGTTTAGTTCGGTTGAGTCTTTTGTGCCAAATAAAATTGTGGACTCCCGCTGTAGTTTTTAGCGTATAACTCATTTATACTTCCGTATACGGCAAAAGTGCATATAACAAAAGTTACTCTAAATAACAAAATAAACAACTGTTGTTATGTGCATATTTGCTGAAAAAGCAATAGGAAACGAAATATCGCTATTTTTAATTTCAGGCCTCCCTTATAACCCCCACTCCTGTACGTCTTAGAGAATATTAATATATCCTAAAGTCTAAGTTGGGCTAGTAGTAATATACATACCAAGTTTCATAAAATTCGGTTCAGCCGTTTATGTGTGAAAAGGTAACAAACAAACAAACAGACACCAAAGAAACAAAATGCAGTTATGGTGTCTATGACATGTGAAACGAAAAGTTATCGTGAAATTTCGCGAAAAAAATCAATGTACAGACAGAGGTTACAATTTTATATATATATATTACGTCCACTTTATGCTACTAGGCTAATCGGGACGGGTTATCTACAGGTTACCACCCTTTTCTAGCCAAGGTGGGCTCAAGGAGTTTATTTAATGAGTCCGTCATTAAATAAATTTCTACTGCCCAAGGCGGGAATCGAACCTGCCACTCCTAGGTTTACCACGCGAGATTAGGACCAACGCCCTATCTCCCACGGCCAACCTGAGCCCCTAAATATCATTATGCGTGTGACAGAACTGTGAAAAAGAAATATATAAACACTAAGGACCACATTGCAGATGCTCTTACAAAAGTTGTATCAACTATGTGATTGAATAATTTGTATTGTAATATTAGGTTAATTTTAAAGATATTGGTGTATTTCTGTTTTACTGTACTATATTAGGTTTGTCATTTTGTATTTTTGATGAAGTTAATTGTATTTTAAAATTTTATTGAGGGAGGTTGTTAAGGACAATAAAATTTGTGGATGTCTTAATGTTATGCATGTGACAGTGGACAGTGCAATTTCCTCAGGAGATGGTTACCAATAGTAGTTTTCTTCCTGTTTATATCCTCAATGTTCCTTTTTTATGTTAATATATTTTGTACTTAAATATTGTTCATTTATTTACTCTCTTCCATACATAACTCCAACAATATTACCAATTTTGAACTGATGCTACTTGGAAGAATTTTGTTACTAATGAAAATATTTCATTAAAGACCAGGCATAGCTTATTTGAATCTACCTATAGAATGGTGTTATGCTATGGGACACAATTCTGGGATTCATTAAAAATATGATGTGGTTCAGCCAATTCAGCAATATTTCATTAAAAAAATGTTCTCATTTCCAAAAAATCTCTCTAGATTATATTTTTACTCAATAAATAAAATACTCCACCCCACTCTGGCTAGAAAAGGATGGCAGGTAACTTGAATATAAGTAGCAATCCCAATTAGCCTCAGTAGCAGAAGGTTGGTGTCCAGGGTATTGAAGCATCGGCTTTCATACTATTGCTCTTTGTAATTACCACTCCATAATAAATAAATGTTATTCTACGAGATAAATGACTGATTATATAGTCCTTTAGAAAGAATACATATATTCTTTTTTTTTTAAATTTAAAGTGCTAAGATTTATGTTTGGCAATGCCTTTCTTACTAAGAACTAATAGCTGAGTCTCACGTTACTTTATCATATAAAACAACTGGGTTTCATGTTTAATATTTTATTTTGTTTTATATAAGGTTTGACAAGTTTTACTTTTTAAAGTAAATACGTGTAATAGATGCAATATAACAGCACTGTCCGAGCTAATTTCTCTTTTAAAAAAATCCCTTACAAGCTGAGAGATTGTAGAGAAGAACAAATCAATTACTTCTTATTGTTTAATATTATGCTTCTTTTGTGCAAATATCAGAGTTTTATTTGATGATGTGATAGCCAGCCATCAAACTTCGATATGTATCACAAGGTAGCAGTCAATTTTTTTTCAAAATTTTTATACTTTCACCTCTGTCCATTAAAATGTTGTTCTATATATTTCACATTCTCATCAATGCCTATTCAGGAGCAAATAAAAATAAACGCAAACACAGCCCATGAGCAAGGCAATCAACCTTTCTCTAGGCCAGCTTCATTGAGACTGATAAGAAGACTTCATAATACATCAAATCAGCTGATATGATCAATACTACTGACTTTATTATTAGTAATAGATTATTTTGAAGTATAATGGGCTGCTGGTGACCGTGTGGGTTAAAGCATGGGTATATCTACCACTACTGTCTGTAAGCTAAAGGTTAAAATAGATGCAGGTTCGATCTTTGCCAAGAAAGAACATAAATTCATGCGTTCGCTAGCAGAGCGTGCTAGTGTCGCAGTGCTTGTGGATCAGCATAAATATAACGAGTATATGCATCTGACAGCCCCTCGGAATGACTAAAGATTATGAATCTCTTAGATCCCGTCCACATGCAGGCTGACAGCATAACCTGACCACAGACCCTCCGGTTACAATGGGACCCGTCAGTCTACTGGGGAGAACTCATTCCAGGTCCTCCTTGGATAACGTTCATGTTGTATATTGAGTTGATAACTCAGTATGTAGATACTAAAATTACAAATCGCTTGAGTCTCATTCGGGGTAGCTATAGATCTCAAAGGTCTAAAGTGCCAACCGAATAATATAATAATATATTTTGTAGTGTAATTTTTTTATTTATTTAAATCATTAAAAATAAAACTGGAAATTACTTATTTAATAAGATATTAAAAATATTTACTGTTTAAATGTCTTATTTCACTTACCGTAACATGTAGAGTAGTTAAATACAATAAACGTGAGAAAGATATAACAAATTTTATTTCAAGACCACCAGCTTTTATTTTCCTTATTATTATTTTTAACCCTTTATCATGCATATTTCACTGGCTATCAAAGAAATTATATTTCTCTCAAAATGATGCTTGGGAGTTTATAATGACTATTATTAATAACAGAATAGTTTAAAAAAAAAATGGAGAATAAGTTTTTTGAATTGACCCCTCCCACTGGTCCAATTTCAGCCATTAACGAAATTGATCTGTCTTTTTTACATAAAATGATTAAATATCGAGTTTGGTAAAGATCAAACAAAAATTGAGATTGCTAGAACATTCACAGACAAATATATATATATATATATATATATATATATATATATATATATACACACACACACACACACACACACACACACACACATACATAAGTTACTCGGCTTTGCCCGGGAATTCATTTGAGGCTAAATGATGATGGTAATTTTTTTTTTTTTGGCAAGTCCTTTGCACAATATTTTCACATTTCCATGCCCCAGCGTTTAGGGTTTATGTCTGTTGTTGCTGTAGATTTGTTAATAATAAAATAATTTCTTATGTAAGACTTCACTGTCTTCAATATTTTTATATTTCCCATCTCCTGTGCATGTAGTTTTTTTTATGACGTAATGTACCATATAATTCATAACCGTAGAAAGTATTCTGTCTTCCAAACCAGAAAGTTCCTTTCCCTTGATGCGGTACAAAGCCAGTGAACCGGGACAGCTGTTTTGGGTACGTCATAACCTCTATTAAAAATACTCTTTTGCAAGTTTCAATTGTAAACTGTATATCCATATTGGCACATAGTGTGTTCAGTAAGGCATATCATATATTAACGGAGCAGAGTTAAAAAATATCAGAAATAACTGGGTGCATCTGCCCAGCATTTTTCCTTTTAAATTATTTATTTATGATAATTAAACAAATTCACATTCCTCAGAATAACAACACATTGCTAAAAGTATAAGCATCAAGTAACATGTAAACATATAACAATATGAGTTCACCAGGGAAACGGCAGAACTGATAGGACAAAGGACGTATCCCCATACATTCTTAGGCTCAGTGGTACCTACCACTTATTTAGGATCTCAATTCATATATTAAATTATATTAACAAATCTGATTACATTATCTTGACAATACTAAAACTGTTTGTTCAAATGATTTTCAAGTTTTAATTAAAGCATTAAATACACTAAAGGGCAAACTGGTGTTTGTAATGAATTAATGTTTGGGAGAAGACAAGGGGGGGGGGGGGCGGGAACAGTATACAATACTTGTACTTGTACATACTTTACTGTTACTAGCGTTAAAAAAAAATAACATATTTTAATTATTAAGGATAAAATATTAACATAGATTTGAATTAATTTGTCCTGGTAGCTCATATTGGAAAGAGGTGTTGAGCATTTCAATATTTCTGCACAAATTATTAGCTACATACATTGTTATACAAAAAATGTATAAAACAAAAGTTAGTCGAAAAAACAAAGAAAACAACTTTTGTTACGCACATATTTGCTGAAAAACAAATAGAAAATGAAATATCACAAATTTTTAATTCAGGCCACTCTTATAAGCCCCACTCTCATTTGAACCAAAAATTTTTAATATAGTTTATAATCATGGAAGAATTAATGCTCATTCACTGCGGAGTTTTACTCGGAATTTTGTTGAGTTTAGTTCAATCGTAGTGCCCAATAAAATTGTTGGCTCCCATTTTAGTTTTTAAGGAATTTTGAAATTTCAAAATATCTCTGTTATTATACATGGGATCAAAATTTTTTATAGAATCAATTTTCTTGCAAATTTATTTATTTTTTAAAATTTAATTGCTTATAAATGTTGTAGTATACAAATTTCCTCTTTTATGAATATTAACAGAGATATTTGGAATTTTTAGTATTCAGCTTTCAGTAAACTTCTACTCGTGTCATAGTAATAAACAATAAGCTATTATATTGTAAACCACCTTAATCTTAAGTGCGTAATATTGTTTTAATTAAATTTTGATTGTGTAAGGTACATGCAAATATGTACTGTGATGACGTAAACATTTTACGTTCCTTAACACGAAAATGTTTATTTGTTCTATATACCAAACTTGATATTCAATTATATTATTAAAATATCCAGAGTGACTAATAAGGTCATATTAGTTACTGGCTGAAACTGGATGAGGAAAAGGGGGGGGGGGCAGAGGAGAATTAGAAAACTCAGAATATTTCCATTATAATGAGACGCATCAAAATGTTATAGAACCAATCTTTTTAAACAATTGATGCTCTACAATTTTTATAATATAATTCCTCAGATGATGAGCCGCCACAATATGATCAAAAACATTACAATGAAACAGAATGATGCAAGATAATAAATTACATAAAATTACAGGTACAAATCTAACTGTGAGACATTACCAACACATTAATTAGCAGAGGGTGGACTGGAGGCAAAAATAAACCAAAGTGATAGGGACACACTATGAGTAAACATTTCACAGGATTTCATGACCAGCAAAGGACGTTGCTAGAATACGAGGTGTGGTTATTAAATAACGAGACTGACGCTGTAAAACATTTTATTTTTATTTCATACATTTTTACTTATTATCACCTTCAATATACACCCCTCCTTTATCCCTACAACGCTCCATGCGAACCTTTCATTATTCGAAACAGTGCTGGAAGTCTTTTTCTGTCAGCTCTTTCAGGACGCGTGCCGCTTTCTCTTTCAGAGCTTCAACAGACTCAAATCTTGTTCCTTTTAATGCAGATTTCACCTTAGGAAACAGATAAGTCGCACGGCGCAAGATCCGGCGAATAAGGCGGATGGTCTACCACTGGTATGCTGAATTTGGCTAGAAACCTCTTAACAGACAATGCGGAATGAGCCGGCGCATTGTCTTGGTGGAGAACCCATGACTTGTCCTTCCACAATTCAGGTCGTTTTTTCCTTATTCTTTCGCGGAGTTCAGCAAGACTATAAAAGAAGATAAAGGATGGGTGTATATTGAAGGTGATAAGTAAAAATGTATGAAATAAAAATAAAACGTTTTAGAGTGTCAGTCTCGTTATTTAATAGCCACACCTCGTATATCTGAACAGGATAAAGAGTGGCATCAAAATTAAATCTCTAATGATAGGCCAGAAGACATTGCTCTCATATATCTAACCTCAGGTGAATAAAAGTCTGTCACAAAGAGGCTTCCAAGCAAGCAGATTTCTCACGAGCTAGTGTATGATGTGCTTACGATCTCAGCTCACCAGATATCCTCTATTTCTTCCATAATAATAAGACTATATTATAGAAACCAGAATAATAATAATAAGACTATATTATAGGAACCAGAATAATAATAATAAGACTATATTATAGAAACCAGAATAATAATAATAAGACTATATTATAGGAACCAGAATAATAATAATAAGACTATATTATAGAAACCAGAATAATAATAAGACTATATTATAGGAACCAGAATAATAATAATAATAAGACTATATTATAGGAACCAGAATAATAATAATAAGACTATATTATAGGAACCAGAATAATAATAATAAGACTATATTATAGGAACAAGAATAATAATAATAAGACTATATTATAGGAACCAGAATAATAATAATAAGACTATATTATAGGAACCAGAATAATAATAATAAGACTATATTATAGGAACCAGAATAATAATAATAATACTATATTATAGGAACCAGAATAATAATAATAAGACTATATTATAGGAACCAGAATAATAATAATAAGACTATATTATAGGAACCAGAATAATAATAATAAGACTATATTATTGGAACCAGAATAATAATAATATTTTAAATATAGAAAAAAAAATATTTTCATGAATTTTTTTTTTAAAGTGTGTAATACACTAAAGTCAATATCAACCAAAGGGAATATAATAACCAAAAAAATTATTTTTTCATAATGATCTTAGAAGTGTGTTCTGTCATTTAAAAAAATAAAATTGATGGCTTTTTCATTTTTTTTATATTTTTTGCTTAAAAAAATATACCTGCCTCATTGTTTTTTTTAAATTTTATTTATTTATTTTCCCACACTATTACCAAATAAATGAATGTATTTAAAAATATAAATATCTTAATAACTTGCTCATAAAATGCTTTTAATTTTTATTTTAATTACAAAAATGTTATTTTTTATAGAACTCATTACATAGCAGCCTATTCAAAAGTGTTCTCTTTTATTTTTTCTTCCAGCTTATAAAATGTTCTCCTATTGCAAAAGTGAGACACAAATCCTCCTTTTTCTACACCAATCATAATTCAGTAGAAAGGGAATTCCCCTTTTCCTTTCTACTCTATTGGTTGAAGGCATTTTTCAGTGGTCAGTCAATCTGTGTCTTATGATTCTTCAGTGTGCATCTAGTTATTCTGTGTGTTTAGAGCTGCTTATGTTTACATGTTTTGGTAAGAAAAATGGAGGATAAGTGTAGCGTGGGAGAGTTAACATTAACTGATTGTCACCAATTTAGTTATGGAGCACAAAAAGGTATAGAAAATGTTAATGATTTGTCTGAAGTTGAACAAATTCTTCTAAAGCTAAGAACTGAATCTGAACAAGAATTGCATACTATTTGTCTGCATCACAAATGTATATTTCTAAAAAAGTTTGAATTTCTACAAAAGCTATGTTGTGATCCTATCAAAAGACATAAAAAACCTATTAAAAAAGCATTACGTGCAATAAATATTCAGCAGAGTGAAATCATAATGTCAAAAGGATACAAAATCAAACCAGGACAGAAACTCTGCTCATCTCGTAGAAATCTTTTATTGAAAAGTGAAGAAAGTAAAGCTGCAAGTAAGGATGAAAAGGAATGTTTAAGCCAAGATTATAGTGATGAAAAGGAGGCTTTAAGCAATAATAGTGATGATATAGGATTAGCATCTGAAGAAATTTTTGAATTAGAAAAGAAAGAAACATTAAATCTGTTAAATGCATCTTTTACAGAAGCTGGTTCTTTCTCTCTAAAATTGCATGCTGTCAGTGAACAGTAAAAAACATTATCGAAAAAGAAAATTGGAACAATTGCAAAATAATGTGAAACAGAAAACTGAAAAAGTACTTGAAGTAGAATTGCGAATGGAAGAAAGTGAATCAGAAGAAACTATACAGCAAAAAGCAGCTGATATGGATAAACTTACCGATATTTTGAAAAAAGAATTACAGTTAACATCAAAGAAAAAAAAAATCAAATATTAACAATTCCTGCTTCACTTATGTGGACAAGAAAGAAACATTCATTGTATCTGATTATTCAATTCGACAAGCTCAAAAACTTGTTAAAGAAAAAGGTTTTCTGGCAGAACCAAGTCCTAAATGTGGGAAAATATTAAAAAATGAAAAAGCCATCAATTTTATTTTTTTAAATGACAGAACACACTTCTAAGATCATTATGGAAAAATAATTTTTTTGGTTATTATATTCCCTTTGGTTGATATTGACTTTAGTGTATTACACACTTTAAAAAAAAAATTCATGAAAATAATTTTTTTTCTATATTTAAAATATTACTTGGAATTTTTTCATATTTTTTTCTGGAATCCTCATACTATAATTAATATTACTGTAAATTTTTATAAAAATTGACTGAAAAATAAATGAAATACAAATTATTTTCAGTCAAAGAGCAGAATCGTCAGAATTTGAAAACTACCAAACATTCAAAATTTCGATTGGCTGTAAAATGAAAACTAAACTAGATTGAGAAGAAAAAGTCCGTCACGCAGGGGCTGCGTAAACTAAGCAGATTTCCCACGTGAAGTTTTACAATAGAGAAATCTGCCTAATAACAACTGTAGTAGTAAGAAACCTCTAAACCTAAAAAACATTATTTAGGGCGTAATAACCCAGTAGTTTCTAGCCCAAAAAACAGTTAACCTAACCTCTAAAGCTATTCACGAGGGACGATAGTTATGGAAACGGCCGCCAGAGCTCTCGTCGGAAACTTCGAACATAGCCTATTGGTGACCAAACGCAGAATACAAATGCAAATATCTCGGTTAATATTCAAGATAGAGAATTAATGTATAGAACAATATTTATAGTAAATTTAATTTGCAATAAGATTGGTTCTATACAATATTTTGATCCGACGTATAGTAACGGAGATATTTCGAATTTTCGAAAATCCTCCCCTCTAAACCCCCCCTCCCACTGGTCCGATTTCAGCCGTTAACGAACTTGATCTTTCTTTTTACATAAAACGCTTAAATATGAAGTTTGGTAAGGATCAAACAAAAATTGCGACCGCTAGAGCGGTAACAGACAAATATATAGATAGATAGATAGATAGATATATATATATATATATATATATATATAGATATATATATACAGTTTTGAACGGACCTCATTTTCGTCATCTACTAGGTAGGATCGATGGACATTTGAAGAAAAATGTCGAAAATTCCGTCATGAGTACAACCTCAATAGCTGATTTCCCTTAAGGGAAATCTGCTAAAAATTTATGTGGATAGTTTTCTATATTAAAGGACTAAACTCATCAAATTTCATCAAAATCCGTGTCGGTGGGTGTCAAAATGTCATTTTTTTGGTTGAATTAACATGGAATGACCCAAATGTATTATCATTCATGGGAACACATAAATCTAGTTTCCCATAAAATTAAAACAATTGTAGCATAGCATTTAGAGAAAAAATTGATAAAATATTATTCTGGCATTCTGATGTAGTACCATAGAAGAATGTATAGGCAAATAATTAAAACTTACTTACTCGGCTTTGGCAGTTGAAATAAAAATGGTTTCCTGTGAAAACTCTAATTAAGGTTATTCAAATCCCCAGTCCTATCAATTGTAGGGGAGCATAATGTAGCAAACAGTGACAAAATTCACGAACTAAATAAATAATAAATAACGACGGAACTAGCTTTTGGCTGGTTAATCACTCTCGTCCGTTAGCTGCCCAGATTTAATAAAAATGCAAATATCTCGGTTAATATTCCAGATAGAGAATAAATGTATATAACAATATTTATAGTAAATTTAATTTACCATAACATTGATTCTGTACAATTTTTTGATCGACGTATAGTAATGGAAATATTTTGAATTTTCGAAAATCCTCCCTCCCACTGGTCCGTTTTCAGCCGTTAACGAACTTGATATTTCTTTTTACATACATAAAATGATTAAATATAGAGTTTGGTAACTATCAAACAAAAATTGTGACTGCTAGAGCGGTAACAGACAAATATATATATATATATATATATATATATATATATATATATATATATATATATACAGTTTTGAACGGACCTCATTTTCGTCATCTACTAGGTAGGGATCGATGGACACTTAAAGAAAAATTTCGAAAATTCCGTCATGAGTACAACCTCAATAGCTGATTTCCCTCAAGGGAAATCTGCTAAAATTTAACACATGTTAAACACAATTTGTCCTTTACATTTGTAATTAGAATTAACAAAGGTATTGTCTAATGTAAGTTTTGACTGCCAATAAACCCCCACTCGCATGGATGGTGAAAGAATAAAATGGCCCACGATGACAATATTTATATCCCACATACACATTAAAAAAATCACAATTCTATCTAGACAGGTCTCTTGGAACAGTACGAATTCTATTTAGCGGCCAGAAGGAGTCGAAAGCCAACATTTTGAGAAGCATAGTTTAAGAACGTTTCGGTACGAGAAAATGAATCCAAAACATTATTTAATCTTTACATTTCTTTGATAAAATCAATATTAAGAAAGTTATTCGCGAATAAATGTTTTGATGCATAAGTAAATCAAGGAAAAGTAATAAAAGAGTTTATAGTAAAGTATAAAATAGTTCTTGTTATAAATATTCATTCCCCCCCCCTCACTCATATGCAAAACATATTTCACGTTTTTTTAGGGACTTTCACAAATCACAAATAAAGCATTTGGCGTCCAGAAGTCGAGTCAAAACTTCAATATTTATAAAAGTAAACCTCCCTCCTAGGTGAAAATTTGAATTCCCATAAACGTTGTACCTTATGACAGTTGACTCACAAATATAAAAGACCATAGAAATCTCCTGGGCCGTTTTTCAGAGATTGAGGAACATAGTAATATGAAATTAATAGTCACTCTGCATATATTAATAATATAATTAAAAAAAATAATTAAATATCGAGTATGGTATATAGAACAAATAAACATTTTCGAGTTAAAAACGTAAAATATTCACGTCATCACACTACATATTGGCATGTACCTTAAGCAATCAAAATTTAATAACATATGTATGGGCTGACAAACAGCCAAGATTTTCATTTTGATGCCATTGTTCTTAGAATAGCAAAAAATGTGGGGAAAAATATATCCTGCTGAATTTATATAGAAAATCAGACAAATCTTTCGAGTTTTATTTATAAAGATTCTTTTTTGGAATAGTCAAAATAGGGTAATTTGTAATTATAGGACTATTATTCCAAAAATTATTATGGTGGCTTCCATCTGGATCCAAAATATTCAAAAATGTTTAATTTCATAATGTTCTCACAATTTATTATTTAATATTTTATGAAATACACAATTATTTTAATATATTTTAAAATATTTAAAAAAAAATTGCAGTCATAATCGAACCCTGTAAAAGAGGTATCATAGATGGAATGGGACTACTTTTGTCCACATGGAGGGATACCTACAGGAGTGTTAAGTACAACTAATAAAGAAAATTTGATATAAGTAAGGGGAAAAGTGCTATTAAGTTTTTTTTCGAAAAGCAACATATTTTACTATAAGAAACTTAGATGTATCTGATTCAATATAATTTATGCCTGGGTGGCTATCTTCATCCTGTAATCACTTCAATAATATTACAAGAGATTCTATGTAAATATTTAAGTTGTTTAGTCAATGTAAATATACTGATTCTATTAATTGAAGACTGTCGTACAAAAAAAAAAGAGGTTAGGACATGTAAATAACATTACCTTTTTTGAGCACGTTCCGAAGAAAACAAATCACAAGTTAACTCGTATATAAAGGATCTACTGTAAGTATATGCCCTCAACAATTTCCTTGGTTTTGTTCGTCGGGGCGATTGTAGCGCTCCATGTGTCGTAAGTTGGAACTAAATCGGCCTGAGTAACACACCTCTGTTAAAAATTAGTCACAGAAATGGTTGGCGACCTGTAGTTAACCCGTCCCAGTTAGTCATAGGAGTACAAAGGAGGCGTTAAAAAAAAAAATACGCATTATCAGGGAATAATCAAGGTCGTATAATATAATTTGATTCAAGCGATTGTGGCGCTCGAGTGTGTAAACTAGGAACTATAAATACCCTTATAACCCTCCTCTAGAACCTCAAAAGATTGTGAAACACAGAATGAAGGACACCTGAGAGCGAGTATTACATCCGAATGTTTCGGACCTTTCACGATTGCGACCAGGATAACAACTTGAATTAAATATCAACATGTGACAGTATATTTTATTATTTCATTACAAATATGCGAAATAACAAAAAAAGTTATTATTGCCCGCTCCAGCATGAGGGCTATCACCATTGTTTTCCTTAAATTATTGGTTCAAAATATTATTTCAATAATTTATCTACCTGATCGAATTAAATAATAGTATTACCCTAAAAATAATTTCATTTATATTTAAAAAGATAGGTGAGGGGAAGAGGTCGTAGCCCTCCCTGCAGAATAAGTAATACTTTAAATCATATATTATCATTATTATCTTATTTCTGATATCTTGATGTTATTGAAAGAAATATGTACCATCATAACAATTCGACATTAATGGTAATGTTATTAGTAGATTTCCCTTGAGGGAAATCAGCTATTGAGGTTGTACTCATAACGGAATTTTCGATTTTTTTCTTCAAATGTCCATCAATCCTACCTAGGAGATGACGAAAATGAGGTCCGTTCAAAACTGTATATATATATTTGTCTGTTACCGCTCTAGCGGTCGCAATTTTTGTTTGATCGTTACCAAACTCGATATTTAGTCGTTTTATGTAAAAAGAAAGATCAAGTTCGTTAACGGCTGAAATCGGACCAGTGGGAGGGGGGTTTAGAGTGGAGGATTTTCGAAAATTCGAAATATTTCCGTTACTATACGTCGGATTGAAAAATTGTATAGAATCAATCTTATTGCAAATTAAATTTACTATAAATATTGTTCTATGCATTTATTCTCTATCTTGAATATTAACCGAGATATTTGCATTTTATTAAATCTGGGCGAATAACGGATGAGAGTAACTTTCCCGCCAAAACGTAGGTCGGCCGTTTCCTTCCTTACCTGTTCGGCTCTCGTGAAATTTCTCTATTGTAACACTTCACGTGGGAAATCTGCTTAGTTTACGCAGCTCCTGCATGACGGACTTTTATGAAAAAAGAAAATATCAGTTTAAAGTTGATATGATTTAAAGTATTACTTATTTTCTTTTAGGCTTATCAAGTGAGATTAAGGCCAATGGGTTGTTAGAATTTCTCAGTTTGTAATGAATCAGTTATCTGGAGTTGCCCACCTGGGATGTCTCGGTTCTTTTCCTTGGTGCTAATTTAGCCTGCCTGTTGATGCATGTCCTTATGTCTAGGTAGTCACATCATAGTTGAACAGACAGTGGATGTAGAAATATGTTGGTGTGAACTGAAAAGATTTTCTATGGAGAGTAAAGAATCACTCCAGAACAGTATTTTGGTTACAGGCTAATGGCAGAGTTTTGAAAAGGGACGAATATGGCCTGAAGTTCAACTGAATAAATACCTGCTTCATAGATAGCATAAATTATAAAATATAATGATGGTTAATTTTGTAAAAAAAAAAATAAATAATTGACAAGTAATCTTAGTTTTCTCGATAATTTATTCCTCTTACATTTTCTTTTCTTTGTTATTAATTTGTTTGTTTTTTTTTAATGAGGTTTTGTTATTGATTTTTTTATTTTTAGATAGTTCCCCTTTCTAAGTATTTAGTAGTTTTACGTTCAAATTCCATTGGTAAAAAAAATATTCTCTGGCTTTATTAATCCTGTATTCCAGGATTTAAGGATCTTCTAACAGAAATTATGTTATCAACTGTTAACAGTTAAATTTAACATCTGTAAAAAGTAATGTTATCACTACAAAATCCGGAAGTCATTAATAAAGTAAGAAAGTTAATTAGGTGTCAACAGATGTCACTGTAATGAACCATACATTATAACAAAGTCCTGTGTTACTCCTTTGTCTGTCCACAATGGAGATTTAGTATTTTGATATAAGGCTTGCCAAGTATTTTTACATTTTGATGAGAGTCCTAAAGTAAACAGCTTATAACTTTAATCAGGGAAATAAAATACTAACTTGAAATCTACAAAATGTTGAATAATGTGAATAAATTATCCACTGTGGAATATCTTTTTCTGAAACCAGCCTGATTTGCCTGAAATATTTTGTTGTCCTCCTCCCATTGTTCTAAGCTAAGCAGTGATTAATTTGTTACTAAAGTAAAACACAATGGAGCTAAATATCATTTTATATATATATATATATATATATATATATATATATATATATATATATATATTATATGTCCACTTTATGCTACTAGGCTAATCGGGAGGGGTTATCTACAGGTTACCACCCTTTTCTAGCCAGGGTGGGCTCAAGGAGTTTATTTAGTGAGTCCGTCGCTAAATAAATTTCTACTGCCCAGGGCGGGAATCGAACCCGCCACTCTAGGTTTACCATGCGAGATTAGGACCAACACCCTAACTCGCACGGCCAACCTAAGCCCCTAAATATCATTTTGCTTGTGACAGAACTGTGATAAAGAAATATATAAACACTCAGGACCAAATTGCAGATGCTCTTAAAAAAGTTGTATCAACTATGTCATTGAAT
This sequence comes from Riptortus pedestris, assembly GCA_019009955.1. Lineage (NCBI taxonomy): Eukaryota > Metazoa > Arthropoda > Insecta > Hemiptera > Alydidae > Riptortus > Riptortus pedestris. The sequence continues at coordinate 46,117,299 of CM032228.1, forward strand.
AATTTGTGTTGTAATATTAGGTTAATTTTAAATATATTGGTGTATTTCTGTTTTACCGTATTAGGTTTGTCATTTTGTATTTATGATGAAGTTAATTGTATTTTAAATTTTTATTGAGTGAGGGTGTTAAATACAATAAAATTTGTGGATGTCTTAATGTTATGCATTTGGCAGTGGACAGTGCAATTCCCTCACGAGATCATTGCCAATAGTAGTTTTTTTCCTTTATATTGGACTCAATGTTCCTTTTTTATGTTAATATATTTTGGACTTAAATATTGTTCATTTATTTACTCTCTTCCATACATAACCCCAACAATATTACAAATTTGGAACTGATGCTACTTGGAAGAATTTTGTTACTAATGAAAATATTTCATTAACAGCCAGTCTTAGCTTATTTGAATCTACCTATAGAATGGTGTTATGCTATGGGTCACAATTCTGGGATTCATGAAATATATGATGTGGTTCAGCCAATTCTGCAATATTTCATTAAAAAAATGTTCTCATTTCCAAAAAATCTCTCTAGATTATATTTTTACTCAATAAATAAAATACTCCATCATAGGTAACTTGAATATAAGTAGCAATCCCAATTAGCCTCAGTAGCAGAAGGTTGGTTGGTGTCCAGGGTATTGAAGCATCAGCTTCCATACTATTGCTCTTTGTAATTACCACTCCATAATAAATAAAAGTTATTCTACAATATAAATGACTGATTATATAGTCCTTTAGAAAGAATACATATATTCTTTTTTTTTTAATTTAAAGTACTAAAATTTATGTTTGGCAATGCCTTTCTTACTAAGAACTCCTAATAGCTGAGTCTCATGTTACTTTATCATATAAAACAACTGGGTTTCATGTTTAATATTTTACTTTGTTTTATATAAGGTTTGACAAGTTTTACTTTTTAAAGTAAATATGTGTTATAGATGCAATATAACATCACTGTCCGAGCTAATTTCTCTTTTAAAAAAATCCCTTACAAGCTGAGAGATTGTAGAGAAGAACAAATCAATTACTACATATTGTTTAATATTATGCTTCTTTTGTGCAAATTTCAGAGTTTTATTTGATGATGTGATAGCCAGCCATCAAACTTTGATATGTATCACAAGGTAGCAATTTTTTTCAAAATTCTTTATACTTTCGCCTCCTTCCATTAAAATATTGTTCTACGTGTTTCACATTCTCATTAATGCCTCTTCAGGAGCAAATAAAAATAAACACAAACACAGCCCATGAGCAAGGCAATCAACCTTTCTCTAGGCCAGCTTCATTGAGACTGATAAGAAGACTGATCAAATCAGCTGATATGATCAATACTACTGACTTTGCTATTAGTAATAGATTATTTTGAAGTATAATGGGCTGCTGGTGGTCGTGCGGGTTAAAGCATGGGTATATCTACCACTACTCTCTGTAAGCTGAAGGTAAAAATAGATGCACGTTGGATCTTCGCCAAGGAAGAACATAAACTCATGCGTTTGCTAGCAGAGTGTGCTAGTGTCGTAGTGCTTGTGGATCAGCATAAATATAACGAGCATATATGTCTGACAGCCCCTCGGAATGACTAATGATTATGAATCTCTTAGATCCCGTCCACATGCAGGCTGAGAGCATAACCTGACCACAGACCCTCCGGTTACAATGGGACCCGTCAGTCTACTGGGGAGAACTCATTCCAGGTCCTCCTTGGATAACGTTCATGTTGTATATTGAGTTGATAACTCAGTATGTAGATACTAAAATTACAAATCGCTTGAGTCTCATTCGGGGTAGCTATAGATCTCAAAGGTCTAAAGTGCCAACCGAATAATATAATAATATATTTTGTAGTGTAATTTTTTTATTTATTTAAATCATTAAAAATAAAACTGGAAATTACTTATTTAATAAGATATTAAAAATATTTACTGTTTAAATGTCTTATTTCACTTACCGTAACATGTAGAGTAGTTAAATACAATAAACGTGAGAAAGATATAACAAATTTTATTTCAAGACCACCAGCTTTTATTTTCCTTATTATTATTTTTAACCCTTTATCAGGCATATTTCACTGGCTATCAAAGAAATTATATTTCTCTCAAAATGATGCTTGGGAGTTTATAATGACTATTATTAATAACAGAATAGTTTAAAAAAAAAATGGAGAATAAGTTACTGGAGAGGCCGCTATAGCGGTCCTTGTCCATTAAGGGGGCCGGCCTGCCCGAGGATTACGGCTGACGTACACCAGAATTCTGCCTGTCTACTCCTCCATCAGGGAAAGGGTGCGGCTCATTATCTGCTCCTGTCCTTTGTGTCTCCAACTGAATAGTTTCAGCAAATATTTTTGTATAAAATGTTTCAATTACTTGCTCTTTTCTGTTTCAGCCAAGAAATGCAATGTTTTTTATCACTCTAATAAACATATTTGAGAATACTAAATGGGTATAAACTATAATTTACTTGTTATGTCGAATTTGATTTTTTAACTTGTAAACATTGTAAAAAAAAAATACTATACACTCCTTATTTTCTATATGGTAAAATTAGAAGGGCAGAGCCATATTTTTATTACTTGACATAGAACCAGCATGCAACAAAACATTATTAATTTATATTTACTGAAACATTCCTCTTTGTTGGGGTAAAAGCAGAAGAATGAAGGTGACAACAGATAATGCACTGTGAGCATCCAAATCAGTACTACCTGAGCAGGTAGCTGGAATGGGCAAGGGCTGCTTTAGTTGCCAGGAAGGGGGGATGTCGGCCCCAAAGGGGCAAACATTCAGGAATAATTCCTAATTTTCTCCTGACATCTAGTGGACATCCTTGTATCTATGTATGTAACCTATGTAACAAACTCTCGGTCCGAGTTTGAAAGAGAGCAGCTGGTGGGAGCTATAGCAGCCCTTGCCCTATAAAGGGGTAATATAATTAAGTTGTCTTAAAAGTTCAATCCTCTATCCTCATAGATACACCCCCAGAAATAGAACAGCTTACTCTGAAATGGCAGTCAGGACAAAATGTAATGGGTTTGATTCCAGTATTGGCATTAGGAATTTATTTATTGATGGACTTCCTAAATGAAATATTTAGTTCCAGCCCGAATAGATGAGGATGGTAAGATGTTGATAACCAGTCTTATTTTGTTTATTATTATTTACTTCCACTTTATGCTACTATGGCTAATCGGGACGGGTTATCTACAGGTTACCACCCTTTTCTAGCCAGGGAGGGCCCAAGGAGTTTGTTTGTTTTGTTGACACTCAAATTAGTCTTAGTCAATTCTTCTGACCTGGCATAGCCTTAAAGTATTTATTTTCATCATGGGTTGCTCCTTTAAAAAAGTATATATAATTAATTCAATGAGTGGAAAAAAAAGTCATTCTTTATTTTTGTTATTCAGTCAATTTATATTAAATATACTCATTCATTTTAATATTCTTCATTAACTGATACCTAACAATCCAAAAATCAATAAAATGAATTAAATAAAAAATGCCTGAATCTATCTAAAACTAAAGAACAAAAGAAAACAATAAAATAAATGAATGAATGAAAATGAAGAGCGTAGAGCTTCTAAGGAGTTGGAGAAGCCATGGCGCCTGCTTGTAGGATTGAGAAAATTGATCCAGCAGCTACTCCACTAGCACCAAACCCAAACATCCAAGCCACTCCACCGATGAGTGGTGGGCACAGGAATGCAACAGCTCCACCAACGGCAGTCACTATCAGCCACGAAAGGAATCCCATTCTGAAAATAAATAACTATGAAATATAATTATTACATTTTACCCATTTGCACTTGTAATACACATGTACAGAAAATAACAATCGAGATTTTATGCTTTATGCTGGAGTTCATTATTGTTTTAGCAAATTTCTCTCGAGGGAAATCAGATAGTGAGGTTATACTCATAAACGGTTTAAAAAATTGTATATGTTCATTGAATCTACCCAGGAGATAATGAAAAAATCTGACACGCAGGGACTGCACAAACTAAGCAGATCCACGATTCAAATTTTTGAAATGACCCCTCCCACTGGTCCAATTTCAGCCATTAACGAACTTGATCTTTCTTTTTTACATAAAAGTCCGTCACGCAGGGGCTGCGTAAACTAAGAAGATTTCCCTCGGGAAGTTTAGTAATAGATAAATATAGATTCTCCTAACACAACAACACCGTGAATAAATGATATAATAATACAAACGGAAAGAAGAAATGTTTCATCCAATTTCAATAACCTGCCGACAGGAAGCGTTAGGTTAGAAATGTAAACAAACGGGTCGGCCCGGCTCACACCGGAAAGAAAAACAATTACTGAAATATATCAGAATATAACACATTATTTTATTGAGAACTATTTACTATATCTAGTACTGTAATTAATAATGAGTCAGAATAATTGTTATCTCAATCAATAAAATTTTAGTAGTCCAAAACTTTAAGATGGGGGGGGGTCACCAGGGCATATTTGCATGTATCTCGTATAATAAAGGTCTCTTGAATACAATTTTTGGTATTTAAACTTCCAATAACGTGATTTATTATGTAGCAGAGTATTGTTTACCTAACATGAGTAGAAGTGGCGGTTTGCTGAAAACTGCAAATATCTCGGTTAATATTCAAGATAGAGAAGAAACGCATATAACAATATTTATTGTAAATTTTATTTGCAATAAGATTGGTTATGTACAATTTTTCGATCCGATGCATAATAACGGAGATATTTGGAATATTCGAAAATCCCCCCTTTAAACCCCCCCTCCCTCTGGTCCGATTTCAGCCATTAACGAACTTGATCTGTCTTTTTACATAAAACGGTTAAATATCGAGTTTCGTAACGATTAAACAAAAATTGCGACCGCTAGAGCGGTAACAGACAAATATATAGATATATATATATATATATATATATATATATATATATATATATATATATATATACAGTTTTGAACGGACCTCATTTTCGTCATCTACTAGGTAGGATCGATGGACATTTGAAGAAAAATTTCGAAAATTCCGTCATGAGTACAACCTCAATAGCTGATTTCCCTTAAGGGAAATCTGCTAAAATGATTAAATATCGAGTTTGGTAAAGATCAAACAAAAATTGAGATTGCTAGAATATTCACAGACAAATATATATATATATATACACACACTCACACACACACACACACATACATAAGTTACTCGGCTTTGCCCGGGAATTCATTAGAGGCTAAATGATGATGGTAATTTTTTTTTTTTTTGGCAAGTCCTTTGCACAATATTTTCACATTTCCATGCCCCAGCGTTTAGGGTTTATGTCTGTTGTTGCTGTAGATTTGTTAATAATAAAATAATTTCTTATGTAAGACTTCACTGTCTTCAATATTTTTATATTTCCCATCTCCTGTGCATGTAGTTTTTTTTATGACGTAATGTACCATATAATTCATAACCGTAGAAAGTATTCTGTCTTCCAAACCAGAAAGTTCCTTTCCCTTGATGCGGTACAAAGCCAGTGAACCGGGACAGCTGTTTTGGGTACGTCATAACCTCTATTAAAAATACTCTTTTGCAAGTTTCAATTGTAAACTGTATATCCATATTGGCACATAGTGTGTTCAGTAAGGCATATCATATATTAACGGAGCAGAGTTAAAAAATATCAGAAATAACTGGGTGCATCTGCCCAGCATTTTTCCTTTTAAATTATTTATTTATGATAATTAAACAAATTCACATTCCTCAGAATAACAACACATTGCTAAAAGTATAAGCATCAATTAACATGTAAACATATAACAATATGAGGTCACCAGGGAAACGGCAGAACTGATAGGACAAAGGACGTATCCCCATACCTCCCTAGGCTCAGTGGTACCTACCACTTATTTAGGATCTCAATTCATATATTAAATTATATTAACAAATCTGATTACATTATCTTGACAATACTAAAACTGTTTGTTCAAATGATTTTCAAGTTTTAATTAAAGCATTAAATACACTAAAGGGCAAACTGGTGTTTGTAATGAATTAATGTTTGGGAGAAGACAAGGGGGGGGGGGAGGGAACAGTATACAATACTTGTACTTGTACATACTTTACTGTTACTAGCGTTAAAAAAAAAATAACATATTTTAATTATTAAGGATAAAATATTAACATAGATTTGAATTAATTTGTCCTGGTAGCTCATATTGGAAAGAGGTGTTGAGCATTTCAATATTTCTGCACAAATTATTAGCTACATACATTGTTATACAAAAAATGTATAAAACAAAAGTTAGTCGAAAAAACAAAGAAAACAACTTTTGTTACGCACATATTTGCTGAAAAACAAATAGAAAATGAAATATCACAAATTTTTAATTCAGGCCACTCTTATAAGCCCCACTCTCATTTGAACCAAAAAATTTTAATATAGTTTATAATCATGGAAGAATTAATGCTCATTCACTGCGGAGTTTTACTCTGAATTTTGTTGAGTTTAGTTCAATCGTAGTGCCCAATAAAATTGTTGGCTCCCATTTTAGTTTTTAAGGAATTTTGAAATTTCAAAATATCTCTGTTATTATACATGGGATCAAAATTTTTTATAGAATCAATTTTCTTGCAAATTTATTTATTTTTTAAAATTTAATTGCTTATAAATGTTGTAGTATACAAATTTCCTCTTTTATGAATATTAACAGAGATATTTGGAATTTTTAGTATTCAGCTTTCAGTAAACTTCTACTCGTGTCATAGTAATAAACAATAAGCTATTATATTGTAAACCACCTTAATCTTAAGTGCGTAATATTGTTTTAATTAAATTTTGATTGTGTAAGGTACATGCAAATATGTACTGTGATGACGTAAACATTTTACGTTCCTTAACACGAAAATGTTTATTTGTTCTATATACCAAACTTGATATTCAATTATATTATTAAAATATCCAGAGTGACTAATAAGGTCATATTAGTTACTGGCTGAAACTGGATGAGGAAAAGGGGGGGGGGCAGAGGAGAATTAGAAAACTCAGAATATTTCCATTATAATGAGACGCATCAAAATGTTATAGAACCAATCTTTTTAAACAATTGATGCTCTACAATTTTTATAATATAATTCCTCAGATGATGAGCCGCCACAATATGATCAAAAACATTACAATGAAACAGAATGATGCAAGATAATAAATTACATAAAATTACAGGTACAAATCTAACTGTGAGACATTACCAACACATTAATTAGCAGAGGGTGGACTGGAGGCAAAAATAAACCAAAGTGCTAGGGACACACTATGAGCAAACATTTCACAGGATTTCGTGACCAGCAAAGGACGTTGCTAGAATACGAGGTGTGGCTTTTAAATAACGAGACTGACGCTGTAAAACATTTTATTTTTATTTCATACATTTTTACTTATTATCACCTCCAATATACACCCTTTATCCCTACAACGCTCCATGCGAACCTTTCGTTGTTCGAAACAGTGCTGGAAGTCTTTTTCTGTCAGCTCCTTCAGGACGCGTGCCACTTTCTCTTTCACAGCTTCAACAGACTCAAATCTTGTTCCTTTTAATGCAGATTTCACCTTAGGAAACAGATAGAAGTCGCACGGCGCAAGATCCGGCGAATAAGGCGGATAGTCTAACACTGGGATGCTGAATTTGGCTAGAAACCTCTTAACAGACAATGCCGAATGAGCTGGCGCATTGTCTTGGTGGAGAACCCATGACTTGTCCTTCCACAATTCAGGTCGTTTTTTCCTTATTCTTTCGCGGAGTTCAGCAAGAATATAAAAGAAGATAAAGGAGGGGTGTATATTGAAGGTGATAAGTAAAAATGTATGAAATAAAAATAAAATGTTTTACAGTGTCAGTCTCGTTATTTAATAGCCACACCTCGTATATCTGAACAGGATAAAGAGTGGCATCAAAATTAAATCTCTAATGATAGGCCAGAAGACATTGCTCTCATATATCTAACCTCAGGTGAATAAAAGTCTGTCACAAAGAGGCTTCCAAGCAAGCAGATTTCTCACGAGATAGTGTATGATGTGCTAATGATTTCAGCTCACCAGATATCCTCTATTTCTTCCATAATAATAAGACTATATTACAGGAACCAGAATAATAATAATAAGACTATATTATAGGAACCAGAATACTAATAATAAGACTATATTATAGGAACCAGAATAATAATAATAAGACTATATTATAGGAACCAGAATAATAATAATAATAAGACTATATTATAGGAACCAGAATACTAATAATAAGACTATATTATAGGAACCAGAATAATAATAATAAGACTATATTATAGGAACCAGAATAATAATAAGACTATATTATAGGAACCAGAATAATAATAATAAGACTATATTATAGGAACCAGAATAATAATAAGACTATATTATAGGAACCAGAATAATAATAATAAGACTATATTATAGAAACCAGAATACTAATAATAAGACTATATTATAGGGACCAGAATAATAATAATAAGACTATTTTATAGGAACCAGAATACTAATAATAAGACTATATTATAGGAACCAGAATAATAATAATCTATATATATATATATATATATATATATATATATATATATATATAAAATTGTAACCTCTGTCTGTACATTGATTTTTTTCGCGAAATTTCACGATAACTTTTCGTTTCACATGTCATAGACACCATAACTGCATTTTGTTTCTTTGGTGTCTGTTTGTTTGTTTGTTACCTTTTCACGCATAAACGGCTGAACCGAATTTTATGAAACTTGGTATGTATATTACTACTAACCCAACTTAGACTTTAGGCTATATTAATATCCTCTGAGACGAACAGGAGTGGGGGTTATAAGGGAAGCCTAAAATTAAAAATAGCGATATTTCGTTTCCTATTGGTTTTTCGGCAATTACGCACATAACAAAAGTTGTTTATTTTTTTATTTAGAGTAACATTTGTTATATACCTTTTTTTCGTATACCGAATTATAAACGAGATATACGCTAAAACCTATAGCGGAAGTGAACAATTTTATTTGGGATAAACGACCCAACCGAATTAAATAAAATTCCGTATGTGAATTAACACTAACTCCTTCATGATAATAAGATGTACCATTATTTCTAGAGACAAGCAGGAGCGGGGGTTGTAGGGGAGGCCTGAAATTAAAATTAGCAATATTTCGTTTCCTATAGAATTTTAGGCAATTATGCACATAACAAAACTTGTTTATTTTGTTATTTGGAGTAACTTTTATCATATTCATTTTTGTTGTATACCGAATTATAAACGAGATATACGCTAAAACTTATAGCGGAAGTAAACAATTTTATTTGGGACAAAAGACAAAACCGAAATAAATAAAACTCGGTATGTGCATTAGCACTAACGCCTTCCTTATAATAAGCCATACTAACATTTCTAGGGACGGGCAGGAGTGGGGGTTATAAGGGAGGCCTGAAATTAATAATCGTGATATATCATTGCTTATTGGGGTTTCGGCAAATATGCACATAACAAAAATTGTTTATTTTGTTATTTAGAGAACTTTGCTTAACAATTCTTTTCAATATGAACTACCAGGTACAGCACCTGGAAAAATTTTTATTAATGTATGTTAATATTTTGTCCTTAATAATTCAAATCTATGCACAATGCACAGGAAAGGGGAAATATGGCAATATGGAGGACAGTGAAGTCTTACATAAAAAAATTATTTTATTATTAACAAATCCACAGAAACGACGAGTGTTAACCCGTACAGTTAAATGTCAAAATATTGTGCAAAGTCAAGCCTTGCCAAAAAAATATCATTCAGCCTCAAATGAATTCCTGGGCGAAGTCGGGTATCTGAGCTAGTAAGACTATATTATAGGAACCAGAATAATAATAATAATAATAAGACTATATTATAGGAACCAGAATACTAATAATAAGACTATATTATAGGAACCAGAATAATAATAATAATAAGACTATATTATAGGAACCAGAATAATAATAATAAGACTATATTATACGAACCAGAATAATAATAAGACTATATTATAGGAACCAGAATAATAATAATAAGACTATATTATAGGAACCAGAATAATAATAATAAGACTATATTATACGAACCAGAATAATAATAAGACTATATTATAGGAACCAGAATAATAATAATAAGACTATATTATACGAACCAGAATAATAATAATAAGACTATATTATAGGAACCAGAATGATAATAATAAGCCTATATTATAGGAACCAGAATAATAATAATAAGACTATATTATAGGAACCAGAATAATAATAATAAGACTATATTATAGGAACCAGAATAATAATAATAATAAGACTATATTATACGAACCAGAATAATAATAATAAGACTATATTATAGGAACCAGAATAATAATAATAAGACTATATTATACGAACCAGAATAATAATAAGACTATATTATAGGAACCAGAATAATAATAATAGGACTATATTATAGGAACCAGAACATCATCTAGAAATGAGATGTTTAGTGATTCAGTTACTCGAAGTGAAAATTGCATGAGTAGGAGTGGAGGTTTACTTACGACTGATTACTGAAAAATCCAAATATCTTGTTTATTCAGAAATAATGCATATATCAACATTTATAGGAAATTAAATTTTCAGTAAGGTGAAGTATGTACCATTTTTTGATCTGATTTATAATAACTGAAACATTACTAATTCGTTGCTTTCCTCCCCTTTAAACTGCCTCTTCTCTCAATGGTCTGATTTTAGCTATTTGCAGATATAATCTTTATGTTTACATAAGATTTTTAAATATCCATGGTATTGATACAAATGTTCTTTCACTCTGGGGCTGTGTAAACTAAGAAGATTTCCTATCTGCTGGTTTGTCATACTGCTCATCACTAAGCAAACTTTCCTCATGAGGGTATGACGCAATGTTGATCTCATTTCACCAAATATTTTAAATTTCTAGGTACAAATCTGAAGCGTAAAAATGGGGGTTTACTGGGTACTCAAAAAAGTACGAATAATATCCCCTTAATATTTGAGATACAAAAAAATGTATAGAACACCAATTGTAGATCATCAATAGATTAACAAGATTCGTTCTTTAAAATTTCTCGATACAACTTATAATAATGGAGATATTATGAATTTTCAAATCCCCTCCAAATCCTTGTCTGATTTCAGCCATTAACTAATATGATATTCAGTGTTGAATGGAATAGTTAAATATCGAGCATAGTATAGATCAAATAAACATTTTGAGTAAAGGATGAAAAATCGTAATTAATGCAATCATTCAATGTATTCATGTATGCATATATCCCACAAAGGAAAAGTTCAATGAAAATAATATTTGGTATTTAACCTTCAAATAAAGTGGTCCATGATATAACAGATAGTTAATAATGAGTGGGTGTTTACTGTGGGTTGAAAACTAAAAATTATTATTCAATAATAATAATTATTCAAATATCATCAATCAAAGAATAAAAATCAAAATTCAAAGAATAAAAATAAGTATTTAAGATAAATAAAAATTGTATATAACTATTCAATAACAGAAGCTCTAAATAACCCATTTATTGCCTTCAAATTAGTCATATTTACAGTTTTAAGCACGAAGCATAAATTGCCTATATTGACAAATGTATTATCCTTCATGGGAACACATAAATCTAGTTTCCCATAAAATTAAAACAATTGTAGCATAGCATTTAGAGAAAAAATTAATAAAATATTGTTCTGGCATTCTGATGTAGTACCATAGAAGAATGTATAGGCGTTGACCGAATTTTGAAATAATTAAAACTTACTTACTCGGCTTTGGCAGCTGAAATAAAAATGGTTTCCTGTGAAAACTCTAATTAAGGTTATTCAAATCCCCAGTCCTATCAATTGTAGGGGAGCATAATGTAGCAAACAGTCACAAAATTCACGAACTAAATAAATATGAAGCACATACTCATGTTTCATGGTTATACATAAAATTTCATAATTTGTTTAAGTTAATCTTATGGAACACCACTTGTTAATTAATTACAAACTAATATAAAGTCCGTCACACAGGGGCTGTGTAAATTAAGCAGATTTCCCACTTGATGTTTTACAATAGAGAAATTTAAGGAAAGGCCGAACTAGCCTTTGCCTGGAAAATCACTCTTGTCCGTTAGCTGCCCAGATTTAATAAAAATGCAAATATCTCGGTTAATATTCAAGATAGAAAATAAATGTATATAACAATATTTATAGTAAATTTAATTTACAATAAGATTGCTCCTGTACAATTTTTTGATCTGACGTATAGTAACGGATATATATATATATATATATATATACAGTTTTGAACGGACCTCATTTTCGTCATCTACTAGGTAGGGATCGATGGACATTCGAAGAAAAATTTTAAAAATTCAGTCATGAGTACAACCTCAATAGCTGATTTCCCTTAGGGGAAATCTGCTAAAATTTAACACATGTTAAACACAATTTGTCCTTTACATTTGTAATTAGAATTAAACAAAGATATTGTCTAACATAAGTTTTGACTGCCATTAAACCCCCACTCGCATGGATGGTGGTAAAGAATAAAATGGCCCATGATGACAATATTTATATCCCGCATAAACATTAAAAAAATCACAATTCTATCTAGACAGGTCTCTTGGAACAGTACAAATTCTATTTAGCGGCTAGAAGGAGTCGAAAGCCAACATGGTACTTTCCTGTTATGGGGACCCCTACGGGAAAATATCGATATAAACCCAGAAATATCGATATTTTTCAGTAGGGGTCCCCATTATCAATGATCCCCCCCTCCCCCCACCCCTTGTTTTAACAGCCGATATCGATATTTTCCAGTAGGGGTCCCCATAACAGGAAAGTACCGCCAACATTTTGAGAAGCATAGTTTAAGAACTTTTTGGTACGAGAAAATGAATCCTAAACATTATTTAATCTTTACATTTCTTTAATAAAATCAATATTAAGAAAGCTATTCGCGAATAAATGTTTTGATGCATAAGTAAATCAAGGAAATGTAATAAAAGAGTTTATAGTAAAGTATAAAATAGTTCTTGTTATAAATATTCATTCCCCCTAACTCATATGCAAAACATATTTCACGTTTCTTTAGGGTCTTCCACAAATAAAGCATTTGGCATCCGAAAGAAGTCGAGTCAAAACTTCAATAAATATAAAAGTAAACCTCCCTCCTAGGTGAAAATTTGAATTCTCATATACGTTGTACCTTATGACAGTTACTCACAAATATAAAAGACCATAGAAATCTCCTGTGCAGTTTTTCAGAAATTGAGGAACATACTAATATGACCTTATTAGTCACTCTGCATATATTAATAATATAATTGAAAAAAATAATTAAATATCGAGTATGGTATATAGAACAAATTAACATTTTCGAGTTAAGAACGTAAAATATTTACGCCATCACACTACATATTTGCATGTACCTTAAGCAATCAAAATTTAATTAACATATGTATGGGCTGACAAACAGCCAAGATTTTCAATTTGATGCCATTGTTCTTAGAATGGCAAAAAATGCGGGAAAAAATATATCCTGCTGAATTTATATAGAAAATCAGACAAATCTTTCAAGTTTTATTTATAAAGATTCTTTTTTAGAATAGTCAAAATAGGGTAATTTGTAATTAGAGTACTATTATTCTAAAAATTATTATGGTGGCTTCCATCTGGATCCAAAGTATTCAAAAATGTTTACTTTCATAATTTTCTCACAATTTATCATTTAATATATATATATATATATATATATATATATATATATATATATATATATATATATATATATATATATATATATATATATATATATATAGGGGCTCAGGTTAGCCATGCGAGTTAAAGCGTTGACCTTTATCTCATATGGTAAACCTAGAGTGGCGAGTTCGATTCTTGCCTGGGCAAAGGAAATTATTTAGTGACGAAATTCATTAAATAACGTCCTAAAATCCCACCCTGGCTAGAATAGGTGGTAACCTGTAGATAACCCGTCCCAATTAGCCTAAGTTACAAAAAGTGGACGTTAATAAATAATAATAATAATATCATTTAATATTTTATGAAATACACAATTATTTTAATATTTTTTAAAATATTTAAAAAAAAATTGCAGTCATAATCGAACCCTTTAAAAGGGGTATCATAGATGAAATGGGACTACTTTTGTCCACATGGAGGGATTGTGATAAGCACTACTAACAAAGAAAATTTGATATCATAAGTAAGGGGAAAAGTGCTATTAAGTGTTTTTCGCAAAGCAAAATGTTTTACTATAAAAAACTTAGATGTATCTGATTCAATATAATTTATGCCTGGGTGGCTATCTTCATCCAGTTCAATAATATTACAAGTTGTTAGACCATTAGTCAATGTAAATATAGTGATTCTATTAATTGAAGACTGTCGTACAAAAAAAAAAAAAAGAAGTTAGGACATATAAATAACATTACCTTTTTTGAGCACGTTCCGAAGAACACAAATCACAAGTTAACCCGTATATAAAGGATCTACTGTAAGTATATGCCCTCAACAATTTCGTTGGTTATGGTCGTCGGGGCGATTGTAGCGCTTCATGTGTCCAAGTTAGAACTAAACGCGATCCACTAAATCGGCCTGAGTAACACACCTCTGTTAAAAATTAGTCACAGAAATGGTTGGCGACCTGTAGTTAACCCGTCCCAGTTAGTCATAGTAGTACAAAGGAGGTGTTAAAAAAAAAATACGCATTATCAGGGAATAATCAAGGTACGTATAATATAATTTGATTCAAGCGATTGTGGCGCTCGAGTGTGTAAACTAGGAACTATAGATACCCTTATAACCCTCACCTAGAACCTCAAAAGATTGTGAAACACAGAATGAAGGACGCCTGAGAGCGGCTATTACATCCGAATGTTTCGGACCTTTCACGATTGCGACCAGGATAACAACTTGAATTACATATCAACATGTGACAGTATATTTTATTATTTCATTATAAATATGCGAAATAACAAAAAAAGTTATTATTGTCCGCTCCAGCATGAGGGCTATCGCCATTGTTTTCCTTAAATTATTGGTTCAAAATATTATTTTAATAATTTATCTACCTGATGGAATTAAATAATAGTATTACCCTAACAATAATTTCATTTATATTTAAAAAGATAGGTGAGGGGAAGAGGTCGTAGAGGTCGCCCTGCAGAATAAGTAATACTTTAAATCATATATTATCATTATTATCTTATTTCTGATATCTTGATGTTATTGAAAGAAATATGTACCGTCACGCAGGGGCTGCGTGAACTAAGCAGATTTCCCACGTGAAGCTATACAATAGAGAAATCTCTACGAGAGCCGAACTAGCTTTTGGCCTGAAAGGTTCGTTATCGCCCCACATTTAATAAAAATGCACATATCTCGGTTAATATTGAAGATAGAGAATAAATGCATAGAACAATATTTATAGTAAATTTAATTTGCAATAAGATTGGTTCTATACAATTTTTCGATCTGACGTATGGTAACGGAGATATTTCGAATTTTCAAAAGTCCTCCCCTCTAACCCCCCCCCTCCCACTGGTCCGATTTTAGCCGTTAACGAACTTGATCTTTTTTTTTTACATAAAACGACTAAATATCGAGTTTGGTAACAATTAAATAATAATTGCGACCGCTAGAGCGGTAACAGACAAATATATAATATATATATATATATACTAGCTCAGATACCCAGCTTCGCCCGGGAATTCATTTGAGGCTGAATGGTAATGGTATTTTTTTTTTTTTGGCAAGTCTTTACTTTGCACAATATTTTGACATTTCCCCGTCCCAGTGTTTATAGTTTATTATACAGGCCGTTGCTATGGATTTGTTAATAATAAAATTAATATTTCATGTAAGACTTCCCTGTCCTCCATATTGTCATATTTCCCGTCTCCTGTGCTTTATGCATAGATTTGAATTATTAAGGAGAAAATATTGACATACATTTGAATTAATTTTTTCAGGTGAGGTACCTGGTAGTTCATATTGAAAAGAAGTGTTGAGCAAATTTCTCTAAATAACAAAATAAACAACTTTTGTTATGTGCATATTTGCCGAAACCCCAATAGGAAATCATTATTATTAATTTCAAGCATCCCTTATAACCCCCACTCCTGCCCGTCCCTAGAAATGTTAGTATAGCTTATTATAATGAAGGCGTTAGTACTAATTCACATACCGAGTTTGGTTTAATCCGGTTGAGTCTTTAGTGCCAAATAAAATTGTGGACTCCCGCTATAGTTTATAGCGTATAACTCATTTATGCTTCCGTATACGGCAAAAGTGCTTATAACAAAAGTTACTCTAAATTACAAACTAAACAACTTTTTTTATGTGCATATTTGCTGAAAAAGCAATAGGAAACGAAATATCGCTATTTTTAATTTCAGACCTCCCTTATAACCCCCACTCCTGTTCGTCTTAGAGAATATTAATATAGCCTAAAGTCTAAGTTGGGCTAGTAGTAATATACATACCAAGTTTCATAAAATTCCGTTCAGCCGTTTATGCGTGAAAAGGTAACAAACAAATAAACAAACAGACACGAAAGAAACAAAATGCAGTTATGGCGTCTATGACATGTGAAACGAAAAGTTATCGTGAAATTTCGCGAAAAAAATCAATGTACAGACAGAGGTTACAATTTTATAAATATATAGATATATATATATATATATATATATATATATATATATATATATATATATATATTCATACAGTTTTGAACGGACCTCATTTTCGTCATCTCCTGGGTAGGATCGATGGACATTTGAAGAAAAATTTCGAAAATCGCGTCATGAGTACAACCTCAATAGCTGATTTCCCTTAAGGGAAATCTGCTAAAAAGACAATATCAGTTTAATTTTGATATGATTTAAAGTATTACTTATTTTGTTTTAGGCTTATCAAGTGAGATTATGACCAATGGGTTATTTAGAATTTCTCAGTTAGTAATGAATCAGTTATCTGGTGTTGTCCACCTGTGATGTCTCGGTTCTTTTCTATGCTGCTAATTTAGTCTGCCTGTTGATGTCAGTACCACCTTTCATGTCCTTATGTGTAGGCAGTCACATCATAGTTATTTCATAGTTGCACAGACTGCGGAGGTAGAAATATCTTGGTGTGAACTGAAAAGATTTTCTATGGAGAGTAAATAACAAAGGGAATCACAGCAGAACAGGATTTTGCTAACAGGTTAATGACAGAGTTTTGAAAAGGGTAGAACATGGCCTGAAGTTCAACTGAATAAATACCAGCTTCATAGATAGCATAAATTGTAAAATAAGATGGTTAATTTTGTAAAAAAAAAATAAATAAATAAATAATTGACAAGTAATCTTAGTTTTCTCGATCATTTATTCCTCTTATATTTTCTTTTCATTGTTATTAATTTGTTTGTTTTTAGCAGATTTCCCTTAAGGGAAATCAGCAATTGAGGTTGTACTCATGACGGAATTTTCGACATTTTTCTTCAAATGTCCATCGATCCTACCTAGTAGATGACGAAAATGAGGACCGTCCAAAACTGTATATATATATATATATATATATATATATATATATATATATATATATATATATATTTATTTGTCTGTTACCGCTCTAGCGGTCGCAATTTTTGTTTAATCCTTACCAAACTTTATATTTAAGCGTTTTATGTAAAAAGAAAGATCAAGTTCGTTAACGGCTGAAATTGGGCCAGTAGGAGGGGGGGGGGTTTAGAGGGGAGGATTTTCGAAAATTCGAAATATCTCCGTTACTATACGTCGGATCGAAAAATTATACAGAATCAATCTTATTACAAATTAAATTTACTATAAATATTGTTATATACATTTATTCTCTATCTTGAATATTAACCGAGGTATTTGCATTTTTCAGTTTTCACCAAACCGGCACTTCTACTCATGTTACGTAAACAATACTCTGATACATAATAAATCACATAATTGGAAGTTTAAATACCAAAAATTGTATTCAAGAGACCTTTATTATACGAGATACATGCAAATATGCACTGGTGACTCCTCCCCCCCCCCATCTTAAAGTTTTGGACTACTAAAATTTTATTGATTGAGATAACAATTATTCTGACTCATTATTAATTACAGTACTAGATATACTAAATAGTTCTCAATAAAATTAATGTGTTATATTCTGATATATTTCAGTAATTGTTTTTCTTTCCGGTGTGAGGCGGGACCCGTTTGTTTACATTTCTAACCTAACGCTTCCTGTCGGCAGGCTATTGAAATTGGATGAAACATTTCTTATTTCCGTTTGTATTTATTCACGGAGTTGTGTTAGCAGTATGTATATTTATCTATTACTAAACTTCACGAGGGAAATCTGCTTAGTTTACGCAGCCCCTGCGTGACGGCCTTTTTTTAATGAGGTTTTGTTATTGATTTTTTATTTTTAGATAGTTCCCCTTTCTAAGTATTTAGTAGTTTTATGTTCAAATTCCATTGGAAATATCCTCTGGTATAATTAATCCTGTATTGCAGGATTTAAGGATCTTCAAACAGAAATTATGTTATCAACTGTTAACAGTTAAATTTAACACCTGCGAAAAATAATGTTATCACTACAAAATCCGGAAGTCATTAATAAAGTAAGAAAGTAAATTAGGTGTCAACAGATGTCACTGTAATGGACCATACATAATATCAAAGTCTTGTGTTACTCCTTTGTCTGTCCACACTGGAGATTTGGTATTTTGATATAAGGCTTGTCAAGTATTTTTAAATTTGGATAAGAGTCCTAAAGTAAACAGCTTATAACTTTAATCAGGGAAATAAAATACTAACTTGAAATCTAAAAAAATCAGTATATATATTTTTTTTTCTTTGGAGCAGTGTTTATTTTTATTATGTTGAATAATGTGAATAAATTATCCACTGTGGAATATCTTTTTCTGAAACCAGCCTGATTTCCTTGAAATATTTTGTTGTCCTCTTCCAATTGTTCTAACCTCAGTAGAAGCTAAGCAGTGATTAATTTCTTACTAAAGTAAAACACAATGAAGCTAAATATCATTTGTATATCTATATATATATATATATATATATATATATATATATATATATATAAAATTGTAACCTCTGTCTGTACATTGATTTTTTTCGCGAAATTTCACGATAACTTTTCGTTTCACATGTCATAGACACCATATCTGCATTTTGTTTCTTTCGTGTTTGTTTGTTTGTTACCTTTTCACGCATAAACGGCTGAACCAAAATTTATGAAACTTGGTATGTATATTACTACTAACCCAACTTAGACTTTAGGCTATATTAATATCCTCTGAGACAAAGAGGAGAGGGGTTATAAGGGAAGCCAGAAATTAAAAATAACGATATTTCGTTTCCTATTGGTTGTTCGGCAAATATGAACATAACAAAAGTTGTTCATTTTGTTATTTAGAGTAATTTTCGTTATATACACTTTTTTCGTATACCGAAGTTTAAAAGCGTTATACGCTAAAAAATAAAGCGGGAGTCAACAATATTATTTGCCAAAAAAGACTCAACCGAACTAAATAAAACTCGGTATGTGTATTAGCAGTGAGGCTTTTATTATAACAAGCCATACCAACATTTCTAGGGACGGGGAGGAGTGGGGGTTGTAAGGGAGGCCTGAATTTAAAAATAGCGGTATTTCGTTATCTATTCGTTTTTCGGCAAATGTAAACATAAAAGTTGTTTATTTTGTTATTTGGAGTAACTTTTGTTATATACACTTTTGTCGTATACCTAAGAATAAACGAAATATACACTATAAACAAAAGCAGGAGTCAACTATATCATTGGGCGCTAATGATTAAACCGAACTGAAAAAAAACTCGGTATGTCAATTAGCATTAATTCTTCCATGATTATTAGCTATATTAAAATTTTTAAGGTTAGAACAGGAGGAGGCTGGGGGTAATAAGGGAGGCTTGAAATAAAAATTCGCGATATTTCATTGTCTATTTGTTTTTCAACAAACATAGACTATCAAAAGTTGTTTACTTTGTTATTTAGAGTATCTTTTGTTTTATACATTTTTTCGGCAACACACACATATATAAATATATATATATTGTTGTGAAAATGAAGGATGTGAAAACGGGAGGGGTTATCTACAGATTGCCACCCTTTTCTAGCCAGGGTGGGCTCAAGAAGTTTATTTAGTGAGTCCGTCACTAAATAAATTTCTACTGTCCAGGGTGGGAATCGAGACTGCCAATCTAGGTTTACCACGCGAGATTTGGACCAACGCCCTAACTCGTACGGCCAACCTGAGCCCCTAAATATCATTTTGCATGTGACAGAACTGTGATAAGAAATATATAAACACTAAGGACCAAATTGCAGATGCTCTTAAAAAAGTTGTATCAACTATGTCATTGAATAATTTGTGTTGTAATATTAGGTTAATTTTAAATATATTGGTGTATTTCTGTTTTACTGTACTATATTATGTTTGTCATTTTGTATTTTTGATGAAGTTAATTGTATTTTAAAATTTTATTGAGGGAGGTTGTTAAGGACAATAAAATTTGTGGATGTCTTAATGTTATGCATGTGACAGTGGTCAGTGCAATTTCCTCAGGAGATGGTTACCAATGGTAGTTTTCTTCCTGTTTATATCCTCAATGTTCCTTTTTTATGTTAATATATTTTGGACTTAAACATTGTTCATTTATTTACTCTCTTCCATACATAACTCCAACAATATTACAAATTTGGAACTGATGCTACTTGGAAGAATTTTGTTACTAATGAAAATATTTCATTAAAGACCAGGCATAGCTTATTTGAATCTACCTATAGAATGGTGTTATGCTATGGGTCACGATTCTGGGATTCATGAAAAATATGATGTGGTTCAGCCAATTCAGCAATATTTCTTTAAAAAAATGTTCTCATTTCCAAAAAATCTCTCTAGATTATATTTTTACTCAATAAATAAAATATTCCATCCCACTCTGACTAGAAAAGGATGGCAGGTAACTTGAATATAAGTACCAATCCCAATTAGCCTCAGTAGCAGAAGGTTGGTGTCCAGGTTATTGAGCAAGCATCGGCTTCCATACTATTGCTCTTCGTAATTACCACTCCATAATAAATAAATGTTATTCTACGAGATAAATGACTGATTATATAGTCCTTTAGAAAGAATACATATATTCTTTTTTTTTTTAAATTTAAAGTACTAAGATTTATGTTTGGCAATGCCATTCTTACTAAGAACTCCTAATAGCTGAGTCTCATGTTACTTTATCATATAAAACAACTGGGTTTCATGTTTAATATTTTACTTTGTTTTATATAAGGTTTGACAAGTTTTACTTTTTAAAGTAAATACATGTAATAGATGCAATATAACAGCACTGTTTGAGCTAATTTCTCTTTTAAAAAAATCCCTTACAAGCTGAGAGATTGTAGAGAAGAACAAATCAATTACTACATATTGTTCAATATTTTGCTTCTTTGTGCAAATATCAGAGTTTTATTTGATGATGTGATAGCCAGCCATCAAACTTGGATATGTATCACAAGGTAGCAGTCAATTTTTTTTCAAAATTATTATACTTTCACCTCCGTCCATTAAAATGTTGTTCTACATATTTAACGCCTATTCACTAGCAAATAAAAATAAACACAAATACAGCCCATGAGCAAGGCAATCAATCTTTCTCTAGGCCAGCTTCATTGAGACTGACAAGAAGACAAGGGACATCACAGTACATCAAATCAGCTGATATGATCAATAACTACTGACTTTGCTATTAGTAATCGATTATTTTGAAGTATAATGGGCTGCTGGTGGTCGTGCGGGTTAAAGCATGGGTATATCTACCACTACTCTCTGTAAGCTGAAGGTAATAATAGATGCACTTTGGATCTCTGCCAAGGAAGAACATAAGTTCATGCGTTCGCTAGCAGAGTGTGCTAGTGTCGTAGTGCTTGTGGATCAGGATAAATATAATGAGTATATATATATATATATATATATATCTGACGACTTCTCAGGATGACTAATGATTATGAATCTCTTAGATCCCGCCCACAGGCTGGATGACAGCATAACCTGACCACAGCCCCTCCGGTTACAATGAGACCCGTCAGTCTACTGGGGAGAACTTATTCCAGGTCCTCCTTGGATAACGTTCATGTTGTACATTGAGTTGATAACGTACATACTAAGATTACAAATCCCTTGAGTCTCGCTCGGGATAGCTAAAGATCTCAAAGGTCTAAAGGGTCAACCAAATAATATAATAATATATTTTGTAGTGTAATTTTTTATTTATTTAAATCATTAAAAATAAAATTGGAAATTATTTATTTAATAAGATATTAAAAATATTTACGGTTTAAATGTCTTATTTCAGTTACCGTAACATGTAGAGTAGTTAAATACAGTAAATGTGAGAAAGATATAACAAATTTTATTTCAAGACCTCCAGCTTTTATTTTCCTTATTCTTTTCTTTTAACCCTTTATCAGGCATATTTCGCTGGCTATCAGATAAATTATATTTCTCTAAAAATGGAGCTAGGGAGTTTATAATGACTATTATTAATAACAGAATAGCTAAAAAAAAAATGGAGAATAAGTTACTGGAGAGGCCGCTATAGCGGTCCTTGTCCGTTAAGGGTGTCGGCCTGCCCGAGGATTACGGCTGACGGACGCCAGAATTCTGCCTGTCCCCTCCTCCATCAGGGAAAGGGTGCTTTTGTCTGCTCCTGTCCTTTGTCTCTCCAACTGAATAGTTTCAGCAAATATTTTTGTATAAAATGTTTCAATTACCTGCTCTTTTCTGTTTCAGCCAAGACATGCAATGTTAGTATCATAAATAAATAATAAATATATTTGAGAATACTAAATGGGTATAAAATATAATTTACTTATAATGTCGAAATTGATTTTTTAACTTGTAAACATTGTAAAAAAAAAAATACTATAAGCCAATGAACAATGAATACTCCTTATTTTCTATATGGTAAAATTGGAAGGGCAGAGCCATATTTTTTTTTATTACTTGACATAAAACAAGCATGCAACAAAACATTATTAATTTATATTTACTGAAACATTCCTCTTTGTTGGGGTAAAATCAGAAGAATGAAGGTGACAACAGATAATGCAGTGTGAGCGACCAAATCAGGACTAACTGAGCAGGTAGCTGGAATGGGCAAGGGCCGCTTTAGTGGTCTGGAAGGGTGGATCTCGGCCCCAGAGGGGCAAACATTCAGGAATAATTCCTAACTTTCTCCTGACATCTAGTGGACACCCTTGTAACTATGTATGTAACCTATGTAACAAACTCTCGGTCCGAGTTTGAAAGAGAGCAGCTGATGGTCGCTTTAGCAGCCCTTGCCCTATAAAATGTTAATATAACTAAGTTGTTTTAAAAGTTCAATCTCCTATCCTCATACACCTACAGAAATAGAACAGCTTACTCTAAAATGGCAGTCATGGACAAATGGGTTTAATTCCAGTAATGGCATTAGGAATTTATTAATTGATGTACTTCCTAAATGAAATATTTAGTTCCAGCCTGAATAGATGAGGATGGTAAGATGTTGATAACCAGTCTTATTTTGTTTATTATTCTTGACGTCCATTTTATGCTACTATGGCTAATCGGGCTATCTTCAGGTTACCACCCTTTTCTAGCCAGGATGGGCCCAAGGAGTTTGTTTAATGAATCCGTCACTAAATAAATTTCTACTGCCCAGGATGGGAATCGAACCCGCCACTCCTAGGTCTACCACGTGAGATTAAGACCAACGCCTTAACTCGTACGGCCAACCTGAGTCCCTTAATAACCAGTCTTAGGTTATTAGTGTATTTTAAGATTAAAAAGTTTATCATACAGGTGCTACATAAACAAAGCAGATTCTCCAAGTGTTGGAATCATGTGCGGAGGATTCAGAGGATAATCATTCAGCGAATCTAGTAATTAGAGAGGGTTAAGGTCACGGTTACATGTAGGGTGTTATAGAAGTAAAAGATCATCTAGTTGTTCAATTTTATTAAGGTTTATTTTAGTGGTACGAGAATGAGCATTATCTTCTATAAGAAAAGCTCTTCTGATTGGCCAGGGCACAATATTTCTGAACCAGGTATCCATACACCTGCTCCGATTGCAAAGAGTTTTGCATTTATAGTAAGACTATCAGGAACCTGTTTGAAGTACACTACACCATTGAAATTCCACCAAACACACAACATATCTTTATATGAAAACATTTGAAGTCTCATGACCAGACTCATTAAAAGGCCTTATGTTTACCACTGCTGAGTATGGTTGTGATAAAAAATCCACTTCTCATCACAAGTGACTATTCTTTTCAAGAAACAAATATCATTAGTACTGGTTATCAGTTGTTGGCATATCTCTACCAGGGCTTGAGTTACATTCCAATCACGTGGCACAAATCAGCAACTTCTAAATTCTCTTCGATGGGATTTGAGATAATGGCATATTGTTCCCTAGAAGACCCAAGAATAGTCGACAGTTGGGAGGCACTAGTTGACATTAATTAAAAAAAAAGCAGTAGTTAAATTGCTGGTAAATACAAAGATATGTAGATAACCAGTCTCAATTAGCAATTAGTGTAAGAAATATTAGAGTTGGCTGTAAATAGTCTAGAAGTAAATTATGTTTTAGTTGATAGTGTGTTAGATATAATATATAGTATTCAATGTGTCTGATGTCAAAAACAAAAATAAATAAAAGCAGTAGTAAAAATTGAAGCATACTATACCTAATTAATAAGTTTGGTTTTACAGTATTTATAGATTGTGTACTATAACAGAGGTACCCCTTGATTTTGAGTTTTATTCCTCTAAACCACTACCCCCTAATCCAATCTTAGTCATTAACAAAATTAATTTTTTGTTTTATATATGTATATGTGTTTGACTGATGGACAGTTAATTACATTTTTTGAAAATCACATAACGATAAAAACTTGAAGAGTTAACTCAGTTTATTAGAAATCTGCTTATAAAAAAAATACTTAAATAAAAAAAAATACGTATGAACCTTTCTGTAATTTACTGTTTATGTATTTATTTCCATTTTGAGAACTGGTCAAGTACTCAGACTTAATCTTTCAACGAAGCAAACCAGGTGGTGAAGATGGTCATATATTAAAACAGTTTATATTCAATAAATGTTTCCACCAAAAAATAATTTAATCATAAATAAATATAAGTAATATGTCATACAAAATATAGCTTGCATGAAACATTTTTGTTACAATAATAACTGAAATATCATTACTATAGAGGACATCTCAGTAGCTCTATGAGGTAAGGCATTTTCAGGTTGCTCATGTGAGTTAAGTTGTTGATCTTAATCTCACATGGTAAACCTAGAGAGGGGAGTTAGATTCCTGCCTGGGCAATAGGTATTTATCTTGGAAATAAAGTTTTTAACACTTCATAAGTAACTAAAAACATTTGTTTAACACTTTAAATTGTGGAACAAGAGCTACAACCACAACGTACCTCAACATACAATACAGGAAGGAACAGACACACAACCTTAAAACCTGATACTCTTAAAATTCTTACAATGAGATCTCTACATATTTTACAAAACATTTCCAACAATTCATTTAGTGACAAGCCCATTAAATAAAATCCTTAGTCTCATCCTGGATAGAAAAAGGTGGTAACCTATAGATAACCCGTCCCAATTTCCTTTAGTATGTAAAAAATGGATGTTAATAAATAGTATAGTAAGTAGCCAGCCGTAGTTCATGAATTCATTGTTAATTCAGTTGAACAAGAATTTGGATTTTTTTGAAATCTCGTCATGAGTAGAGCATAAATACCTGACTTCCCTTAAAGGAAATTCACTAAAATTTAGGACACCATAACATAACCATCAGTACTGTTTTTTTATTATTATTTTTTTTTAAAAACTTGTACAGGCACTCACATTAATTACTGAAACATTTTTTTTTCTCATTCATTCATTAAATCATAGTAACAAAAAAATGCTATCTATAACTTTTTGCTATGTTGTGGCATTCAGATATTAGCCAGAGAACAGAAATTGCCAAAAGCAAAATTTACAACCAAACAAATGACTATTGATATTGACATAACTGTTTCACAAGGCCTTTGCAACTCAGTTCATTCTATCATTTGCACTATCGATATGGCAATCACTTGGTTACAAACCGATAACAAACTGAGACACAGCATCAACGAATGGGCCATCAATCAATACACGTCAAGAGGAATTGGTTAAATATACATAACACATTTATACCCAATGAACCAACCAACAGAACCATTTTTTCAAGTGTAAAATTACTCTGATAGAGAAAAATATACTAATGGAGTGCAAGAAGCATGCCAATCTCAATGTACCTTATGGCATGTTCAATTTACTGACTGATGATAGCCCATACATTGAAACTACTCAAGAACTTAAAAAATATCAAAATTTTCATCAAAATATATAATTCTACTTCAAACTATCAATCATTTCATCTTCATGGTTGTTACAATTTTTCTTATTAGTTTTAATTTGATAACCCTCATCATATTGTCATTTTGCTAATGGATAAGCTTTATTTGTACAATGTTGTGTTATTTAATAACATCTTGTTCGTACTGCTAAGGCTAATTGAGAAATATAACCTATAGGTTGCTGCTCTGCTCTAGCCACGTTGGGGCTAAATATTTTATTTAATGAGTACTTTACTACATAAATTCCTATTGCCCATGGAGAATCAAACTCACACTCTAGGTTTACCAAGTGAGATCAAGGGGTTCACCCTAACTCATGCGGCTAACCTGAGTCACCCTTTTTTTTTAAACTTGATATCTTAAAGGAGTTGTAAATATTTTAAATTTTTATGTTATTCATTACTATAATCTTTTATATTTTTATTTGTTTTATTGTCTTTTTTGGGTTGGCGTTTTTTTCTGTTTCATTTAGGATCATTGCCCTTGAAGTGAAGCTCTATAAATTAACAATATTAAATTTTTTTCTTATTAATTATCATTATCATTATTATTTATTAACGTCCACTTCTTCTTGCTATGGCTAATTTGGACGAGATATCTACAGGTTACCACCATTTTTTTAGCCATAGTGGGGCTACGAATTTTATTTAATGAGTTTGTCACTAAATAAATTCCTATTGCCCATGTGGGAAATAACTCCCCACTCTAGGTTTACCATGTGAGATTAGCTAGTCTAGCTTTAGACACTTTAACACTGGTCTCTCTTCAAACCGCAAAAATCTTTCACCTTTTCTTATTAAGTTAACAGTATTTGAGGAGCTTATTTTTCATTACAACAAAGTTTCCAAGGCACATCTTTTAAAAGTATTCTTTGTGTAGAAAACTAGAAATGGTTTCAAATCTGTTTCTATTTATTTATTTATTTAACGTCCACTTTTTTACAACTTAGGCTAATCGGGACGGCTTATCTACAGGTTACCACCCTTTTCTAGCCAGGGTGGGATTTTTAGGACGTTATAAATCTGTTCTAATATTAGAATATGTAATGAGTTTCTAATGATTTTACAAATCTTAAAAAAGATTTGTCCTGAAGTATATGTAAAAATGATAAGGTACTCATTTCAAACAAGCTCCTTATGTATGGCCTTGCATGAAGTAAATATTGTAACGTGCTCTGGGTTCAATATTTATTACAAAAATCATATTCTGTAAACCCATCTTGGATTAGAGGATAGCATTAGTTTAACCTAATTAGAATATATTCAACCATATAAACTATGTTACAAAATGAACTTAAATAGGCCTTATTAAAACTAATAACAATTCCACTATATATTTTTTTTTATTAAAAAGATAACATAACTGGTAGCTTCAAAACCTTGGGTTCATCTCGATTGCAGTCACTTTTGACTTTTGGAATCCGGTTGTTTGACTTCAATTCACCTGTAAATATTATGAACTAGAATCCCTTTCTCCCTCACTTGTAAATTTACAGCCTGTAATAATCTCACCAAATAGTGAAATCTCAGTAGTATGGGTTTAACTAAAGGAATTTGATTAACAAACCAAATTTGGGGCTTATTTTGACATGAAATACCCTAATATCAGTTTCATTAGTTTCATTTAGCTCATGCGTTTATTGTTTCTATTTAAGCTTCTTAAATGTGACTAATATTTCTCTATCTTTTTTGTTTATATTTATTATTATTATTTTGTAACCATTTATACTTTAATTACTTTTAAAGTGAGTAAATAATTGCCCTCATCTGCGAGACCCAAACCTCCGCTTAAAGGTATCTAGCCCAGTATTCACAACTATAAACACAGGGTGATAAATCAAAAAGTCTGTCACGCAGGGGCTTGCGTAAACTAAGCAGATTTCCCATGTAAAGTTTATACAAAAGAGAAATCTCCATACAAGAGCCGATAGTTACGGAAACGGCCGAACTAGCTTTCGACGGAAACCATAGCTCGTCAGTTACACTTAATAAAAAATGCAAATATCTCGGTCAATATTGAAGATAGAGAATAAATATATACTTATATAAGAATATTTATAGTAAATGTAATTTGCAATAAGATTGGTTCTATACAATTTTTCGATCCGACTAATAGTAACGGAGATATTTCGAATTTTCGGAATTCCCCCTTTCTAGCCGTTAACGAACTTGGTCTTTCTTTTTACATAAAACGATTAAACACCGAGTTTGCTGACGATTAAATAAAAATTATGACCGCTAGAGTGTTAACAGGCAAATATATATATATATATATATATATATATATATATATATATATATATATATATATATATATATATATATATATAGATCTGTCTCTCTCTCTCTCTGTCTCTCTCTCTCTCTCTCTCTCTCTATATATATATATATATATATATATATATAGATATATATTTATTTATTTATTGATAATATATATAGTTTTGAACGGACCTCATTTTCGTCATCTCCTGGGTAGGATCGATGGACATTTGAAGACATTTTTCGAAACTCCTGTCATGAGTACGACCTCAATAGCTGATTTCCCTTAAAGGAAATCTGCTAAAAATTAAAAAATATCGAATAAGTAACCATTTTTATATACTTGTAGTAATTTTATTTCAATAACCCATTTACTTGGCTTAATCAATTTTTTAGTATTGTGAGCATAGAATATCATAATTTTAAATATACGTCTACCTACTTCAGTGTTTTATTTTTCTTTATAAGCATTTAGAAGGCTGATGTTTTTTAACCTGCAAGTACTTGGCTTATGCCTCATCTGTGTCATTCCTCTCAATTGTTTTTTCTTGACACACTTTTTATGATGTTAGCGAACAGCTCATTCAAAAGGAAGTAATTTCCACTTTAAATTTATAATGAATAAGTTGAAAACAAACAATCTATAAATTTATTCTCTCTTTTTAGTTGAAAAATCCAACAAAAACTGTCTCTCACCAGTATGGTTCATTAATGCAAACTCCTCATTAATGATCATCTGTCCGTTTTATCATTATGTTTTTCTATCCCCATTTTAATTCCTTTTCTCATTACCAATGGTCAAAATTTACATAAATGGGTTTCCGAAGAAGGGTCAACCTCCAAATCATGATAATATTTTATTGAAAGCAAAGATATTTGAATATCAAAGCCTCATCAGTGCTTCACTTCCCCCCTTGTTTTGTAATTAGTAATGAGAAGAGTGAATTAATGGGGTGTGGGCGAAGGACTTTATTATACAGAGCATTGATAATGAGGCTTGGCCCTGAAAAAAAAATTTGTTCTGACTATGTAAGCATTTGAAATGTGGAGACATGTTTATTTGGAAATCTTAATATGGAACTCTACCTTTTAATCAGTTGTAGGAAAAAATTGTTTTTTTTTTTCTTTTTCATCCCTGTTAAGGATTTTAGAATATGATCATATAGTTTTTATGAAATCTTCTCTTGCTTTGAACTCATTAAATGTATATTTATTTTACAGGTATGAAAACTTACCTTAGAAAATAACAATTGAATTTAACACATTTTTAGCATTTCTTCTAACAGGTCGGGCTAATGTTATACCCACTGAATATTCTACCTTTCCATAATACTTACTTCTAGAGCCTGTAGTTATTTCTATTAAAAAAAAAAAAAAAAATCATCTACAAAAATCATTTCAAAGTATAGTGCTCATGGCATCACCACACCTCTTATTTATTCTAATACCTTTATTGACTTTCATTACCTTCAATGTTCAATAAAATGAAAAGTTTTTCATCCATATCATCAATTCGTTACTTCTAGTACACTGCTCTCTACAATTTTAATTTTGTAAGATATTGAAAATAAACTTTAGCTTCCTAAAGGGAAGCAAACTATATGAAACTTATGGCTAAAATAAAATTATTATATATATACAAATAAGTATTCTTTAATATTAATATATATATATATATATATATATATATATATATATATATATATATAATTATAATATATTATAATTAATAATATTTATAAAAGAGAATTAACATTATAATAAAAGGGTCATTCAAAAGAATTTTACTCTTTGGAATAATATAACCATTTGGAACAAGAATCGTGTTTTTCTATAAGTAAACATGTCAGGGATAACTTTTATTAAAACATATAAATTTAATTTAAATTCATATTTCAGTTGTTTAATCCTTTAAGTGAACAACCCAGTTAAAAAAAAAAAAATGCGAATTGCATTTTTAGAAAGACCCCTTTTAATTGAACCATGAATGGCGGAAAATGCTAAGGAAAATAAGGTGGTCAAAGATACTACATGATGAATTATTTTACACCTTGAGAAACCATTGGCTATAAAATTAGGAGATATAGAATTTGGTCATCACTCTCAGTGTTAACAGGATTTGAAATGTATGAAATAAATTATTAATTTTACTAGTTTATATGATTTATGTTTTTATTGTTAGAGTAGAATCTTATTTTGAGCTGAAGAGTTGTACTATTGCCCAAGTAAATATAGAAATCAATGCTGATTAAGGAATATAATTATATGTGTCGTGTGCTCTTTCAATGATTTGGGGATAATCAAAAGTCCATTTAATAGATTGTTATTTCTGCTTGATGGAAATTAAAAGAACTCAGCAAATAAAATGTTCACTTTAGTATTTTAATTTAAAATCTGGATTGAGGCCTTTTCAGCTAGCAATGGTAAGCATTTTTGTCAATACTCTTGTATGTTGAAATGAAGGTATCAAGTAGAGCCTCTTATTGGTGGACTACTTTTGGCAATTAAAGAGAGACATTCCAAAACCTAAACATTCTTTCTCTAAATTAACACTCAAAATTCTAAATAAGCTGTGTTTCATATAATGTAGGTTTATTTTGTATCATTTGTTACTTATTTCCATTAAAGATCTTTATTAAAAAAAAATTAAAACCTGTAGATTTGGGAAAAAATCTTAAGGTATATTCAAAATCAATATAGATAATACATTTAAGTACAGATCATTTTTTTTATGTGAAAAAGAAAACTATGCGAGTTTCTTGTTGTTGACCAATGTAGCCTAAATTCACAAGAAGGAACAGACCACATATTCATATTACAAAAAGGTTAAAATAGAGAAATGAGCATGATGTTGGTCTGCACTAACTCTTTATTGATTTTAACATGTCTACAATAGGGTATACAGGATTGAGGAATTGCAGTCCCTTAGCTACTTTATCAGATCGATGAAAATTGCAATGGGAAGGACTGTCTGTGAAGTCAAAAACAACTCGAGCTTCTTGAATAGCTTTGAGCTCGCTAGCATTTTTATTTATGCATTTTCGGTTTACTGAAAAGGCTGTCTTCAGTCCAGATTTACTTCAAGACTGGATGACTACCTACTGCTGATGAGTACCTTTATGGACCGAGGTACTCATCCATAGGTCTTGGATTAAATTAAATTATTTATTAACGTCCACTTCTTGCAACTAAGGCTAAGTGGGACGGGTTATCTACAGGTTACCACCCTTTTCTAGCAAGGGTGGGAGTAAGGATTTGATTTAATGGATTCCGTCACTAAATAAATTCCTTTGCCCAAGCTGTAATCGAACTCGCCACTCACGGTTTACCACCAGGTCAATGCTTTAACTCACATGGCTAACCTGAGCCCCAAAGGTCTTGAAGCATAACAGGACTGAAGATGGTCTTTTGAATAGACCAAAAGTACTGCCCATAAATAAAGGAAAATATTACAGTGGACTTAAGAAGCTGAAGGAAAGGAGAGAAATGGAGACTATGAGAAATGTAAGTGTTTCTGGAGGGGGACATACTTTTTTTTTTATTAATAGTATTGACAGTATTATTGCCACTGTGCTAATTTTTCACCCACAACAAAACAAACAGAGGTATTTCCATCAAATCTAGAGAAGTCTAATAAAGATGCCAGTAAAGATTTGTTGAATTATAATGTTACATAGAAAAGAGAATTTTCTATTCTTGTTATGTAGATTATAAAATCCAAGGAATTTAATTTAGTCAAGAACATACAATTCATTTAAAAACTCATTGTTCAAGACTGTATAGCCACCTGATGTGTAACACTAATGTTAAGATTTATTAAACTTGGAATAACTAAGAATTCGCCTTGTCGTCTTTACACAGAAATGAATGTATTATTTACAGGTACATCTGGTAATTGGTCTCGTGAACAGGTAAACCGAATTTTCACGTGGCCCAGCAAAGGAATAAGAGGGCCACAAGGACATGCAGTGGTTTCCCATTGCCTTCAGCATGGGGTCACCTTCTGCGTAATTTCCCATTGCTTCTGGACTGAAATGCAATTGTTAAGACAACAGCCTCAGCACTGATATTTTACATTTTGCCTTAAACTATAGCTCACCTACAAAAAAACATTTTGCATTATTTATAATCAAGATGAAATAAGAAAGACCTTTAAGCTTGAGGAATTTTTGAGTGGACAAAAGACACAAGTGACTATAATCACATAATAATTAAAATAACATTTTAATTACATTGCACCCAATTCCACTTGCATGTGCAGTTATTTATAACAATATAAGGCACAGGTTCAGATACAATAACAAATAAAGATGTTTTAGGCTAAACGTATCCGATAAAACTTATTTAAAAAAAAACAAAAAAACAATATATTCAGGATTAAAAAAATTAAGTTTCTAATTAATTAAACTATTATATTTTGAGAGCCCTTCAGGCTCTAATTAACAATTACGTATTATATTTACCATTTATTGAATTCCTGTACATACATAAGTGTGCACACTCTCCCTCTTCACAATGTAAGTTATAGAATAAACATTCTGTCATTGTTTTCAAGGACCTCAGAAGTGAAGGAAAAGGAAGAAATGGGGACTATGAGAAATGTATGAGACTATGGTGGGGGACATCATTTTCAATAAGATGAATAATGCTGACAATATTGCTGAATGTTTGAGTTGTGAGGAAATAATTAGATCCACAACTGTAGGGCACCAACAGTTTAACAAGATTGGTACTATAATATTTTCTGATCGGACTTATAATAATGGAGATATTTTTAATTCTTAATTTTCTTCTTAATTTTTAATTTTCTAATTCCCCTCCACCTCTAAACCCGACCTGCTCCTTGTCTGATTTCAGTCATTATCGAATATGACCTTAAAGTGTTGAATGAAATGGATTCATATCGAGTATGGTATATATCAAATAAACATTTGTGGTGACATTTGAAAAAATCCCGCACAACAAATGTCCATTAAAAACAGTATTTGGTATTTAATCTTGGAATAACACATTTTATGATGTATTGTCTTACTGTTAACGTGTGATGAATAAAGGGTGACAATAAATAAATGTGAATATCTCTGTTAATATTCAAAATAGAGGAATAGTAAAGAGGGAAATCAGGTAAAAATGAACAGGAATTATTTTCAAAGGGCTGTGTAAACTAAGCAGATTTCCCACGTGCTGGTATAGCACACTTGTCATCTCATATTCTCTATTTATATGTAAATAACTGATGAGTAGAAGGGGGGGGGTATTGGCAGCATAAAGCAAGAAAGTATAGAATAACTCGTTAATACTTGAGTTACGAAAAAAGGAATAGAACAACAGTTCTAGAAAATCAATAGTTTAACATGATTGGCCCTAAAACATTTTCCAATCCAACAGATAATAATGGAGATCTTTTGAATTTTTGAATCCCCTCCCCCTCTAAACTCCCACTATTCCAAGTCCGATTACAGCCATAATACTCATTAGCATTGAACGAAACGATATCATATTGAGTATAGTATAAATCAAATAAACCTTTTCGAGTAAACTTCGAAAAATCATAATTGATGTTATCACATGACGTATTTGCATGTATCTCACAAAGTAAAAGTTCAATGAAAACGATAGTTGGCATTTAACCTTGGAATGAAGTGGTTCATGATAGAACAGCTTAGTGTTAAAATTATAGAGTAGGAGGGGTGTTTACTGAAAGCCGAAAACTATAAAATGAAAATATCTCGGTTAATATTCATGATACAGAAAAAATGTATGGAATAACATTGATAAATCATTTAATTACAATAAAATTTGTTCGATCCGACCCATAATAACGGATATATCTCGAATTTTGTAAATTTCTCCTCCCACTGGTCCGATGTCAGCCATTAACGAACTTTATTTTTACATACAAACATTTTTTAATATGGACTTTGGTAATGATCAAACGAAAGTTGCGACCACTAGAGCGTTAAGAACCATATATTTGTGTTGTTGTTTTCGACCAGGTCTTTATATATATATATATATATATATATATATATATATATACTGCTGAAAAATGAATAGGGATATTGGTTACTTTTTCTTATCCTATTAATTTCAATTAAATCGATCTTAATTAAATTTCGTTTTTATGGGGAAAAAAGACAATAATTTCTAATAAATATTAATGATATTTATAAAAATAAAAAAATATGCTAGGCCCCATACATACCACAAAAATGCCAATATCCCTATATATATATATATATATATATATATATATATATATATATATATATATATATATATATATATGGTGTTGTTGTGGTTTTAGCAGATTTCCCTTAAGGGAAATCAGCCAATGAGGTTGTACTTATGACGCGATTTTCGAAATTTTTCTTCAAATGTCCATCAATCCTACCCAGGAGATGACGAAAATGAGGTCTGTTCAAAACTGTATATGTATCTATATATATATATATATATATATATATATATATATATATATATATATGTATATATGTATCTATATATATTTGTCTGTTACGGCTCTAGCGGTCGCAATTTTTGTTTTATCGTTACCAAACTTGATATATAATCATTTTATATAAAAAGACAGATTAAGTTCTTTAACGGCTAACATCAGACCAGGGGGAGGGAGGGTTTATATGGGGAGAATATCGAAAATTCTTAATATCTCCGTTATTATGTGTCGGATCGAAAAAGTATATAGATCCATTCTTATTGCAAATTTAATGTTCTATAAATGTTGTTATGTACATGTTTTCACTATCTTGATTATTAACTGAGATATTTACATTTTTTAGTTTTCGGTCTTTAGTAAAGCCCCACTCCTACTCATCTCATATTAACAATATTCTATTATGTTATGAAGCACTTTATTTGAAGCTTAAATAGTCCGTCACGCAGGGGCTGCGTAAACTCAGCAGATTTCCCACGTGAAGTTTTACAATATGAAATTTCACGAGAGCCGAGCAGTCAAGGAAACGGCCGAACTAGCTTTTGGCGGGAAAGTCACTCTCGTCCGTTAGCCGCCCAGATTTAATAAAAATGCAAATATCTCGGTTAATATTCAAGATAGAGAATAAATGTATATAACAATATTTATAGTAAATTTAATTTGCGATGCGATTTATTCTACACACTTTTTCGATCCGATTTACAGTAACGGAGATATTTCGATTTTCAAAATTCTCTTCCTCTAAACCCCTCCCCCTTGTTCGATGTCAGCCGTTAACGAACTTGATCTTTCTTTTTACATAAAACGACTAAATATCGAGTTTGGTAACGATCAAACAAAAGTCCGTCACGCAGGGGCTGCGTAAACTAAGCAGATTTCCCACGTGAAGTTTTACAATAGAGAAATCTGCCTAATAATAACAGTATTAACCTATTCTCACGAGGACGAATAGTTAGTAAAACGGCCGCACTAGCGCTCCCGAACATAGTCGACCACACTCACAATACAAATGCAAATATCTCGGTTAATATTAAAGATACAGAATAAATGTATAGAAAAATATTTATAGTAAATTTAATTTGCAATAAGATTGGTTCTATACAATTTTTTGATCCGACGTATGGTAACGGAGATATTTCGAATTTTCGAACCCTCTAAAACCCCCCCTCCCACTGGTCCAATTTCAGCCATTAACGAACTTGATCTTCATTTTTACATACCACGATTAAATTCAGAGTTTGGTAACGCTCAAACAAAAATTGACCGATAGAGAGTTAACAGACAAATATATATATATATATATATATATATATATATATATATATACATATATATATACATATTGTTTGTCAATTTGTTGTGTTCGATTTCTATTATTGATCGATTTCAATTTATTGTTCAATTTCTATTATTTGAGTTCCATTTTTGTGTTCTATTTCTGTTTTGGTGGTCCATTTCTGTTTTGTTTTCCACTTTCTGTTTTTGTTCTATTTCTATTTTGTGTTCCATTTCCGTTTTTATTTCCCATTTTGTTTTTGTGTTCCATTTCTGTTTTCGTTCTATTTCTATTTTGTGTTCCATTTCCCATTTTGGTTTTGTGTTCCCTTTCCGTTTTTATTTCCCATTTTGGTTTTGTGTTCCATTTCTGTTTTTGTTTTATTTCTATTTTTGTGTTCCATTTCTGTTTTGTGCTACTATTATATGTTTCATGTTACATTTCTGTTATGTTGTTTTATGTTTCGTTTAAATTAATTTTGTTTCGTTTCGTTTTTTTTTGTTTTTATGTTGCTTTTTTTCCCAGAGCAACATCGCCACAGCTGCGAAGCTGTATATATAAATATATATAAAATTTTGAACGGACCTCATTTTCGTCATCTCCTGGGTAGGATTGATGGACATTTGAAGAAATTTTTCGAATCTCGCATCATGAGTACGACCTCAATAGCTGATTTCCCTTAAGGAAAATCTGCTAAAAATTGCGACCACTAGAGCATTGACAGACAAATATATATATATATATCTATATATATATATATATATATATATATATATATATATATATACAGTTTTGAACGGACCTCATTTTCGTCATCTACTAGGTAGGATCGATGGACATTTGAAGAAAAATTTCGAAAATTCCGTCATGAGTACGGCCTCAATAGCTGATTTCCCTTAGGGGAAATCTGCTAATACCAAATATTGTTCTCATTGAACTTTTAATTTTTGAGATAAATGCAAAAACGTGACGCACGCGGGAAAACTGCTTAGTTAATGCAGCCCCTGCGTGTCGGACTTTTTTGGAGTTTTGGTCAGTGTTGGTGAAAAAATCTTAGTTCATTCCAATATTTCGAGAATATTTATTTTCTCTTCTTCATCAGACTGGGTAGGTTTTACTCAGCACTTCTAATGTAACTAGAAGTACAACAGTTATGTATAATAGTTTTTTTCTGTAATCGTTGAATAATGGTAACATTACTAAACTGAAATGAGAGAAGAAAGAGAAA
Organism: Riptortus pedestris; assembly: GCA_019009955.1. Taxonomy (NCBI): domain Eukaryota; kingdom Metazoa; phylum Arthropoda; class Insecta; order Hemiptera; family Alydidae; genus Riptortus; species Riptortus pedestris. The sequence continues at coordinate 46,155,086 of CM032228.1, forward strand.
CATTTTGCAACAGAGTGAAGAAAGTAAAAACTTTCTTCACACGTGAAGAAAGTGAATTGCCTTCTTAATTAGTAATAAGTATAAGTTAAAAAATAATTCGAAGTTGGAAATTAAATGCTTTTAAACGTTTCTTAACATTGTAAGAACTTATTTTAACAAAATAAATTGAAATGTGAATGAATTATTGGTGGAAATAATCAATATATTTTAAAATTTAAATATAATAATAATTACCTTCCTTGTTTATAACCTCCACTACTTCACAATCATCACTAGTTGTTTTGCAACTATGCTTATAACGTTTCACAACCATGCTTATAACCTACCAACAACATGCCATAATGTTCACAACATCCTAATTTTGTTCATATTCTGGTTAAGTCGGATCATGTATTACACGATTACAGAAAAAATTTAATATTACACTCGTGACGAAAGTAGAATTTACAACTCTTCTCTCTGGTAGAATTTACTCGCTTCGCTCGTGTGGGTAAACGTTTCACTCGAGTTGTAAAATGATCTACTTTCGTCACGTGTATAATAAAGAACTATTACGTATCTTTAGTCTTGCCCTGAGGAAGAGAAAATAAATATTCTCGAAATATTGAAATGAACTAAGATTTTTTCATTAACACTGACCAAAACTCTAAAAAACATGAGCAACACTATATATAAATATATAGTTTTAAACGGACCTCATTTTCGTCATCTCCTGGGTAGGATCGATTGACATTTGAGACATTTTTCGAAAATCGAGTCATGAGTACTACCTCAGTAGCTGATTTCCCTCAGGGGGAAATCTGCAAAAATCCTAGACTCTTTAAATGCTCAGAACTAAACTGTGTTCCAATGAAAAGTGATACGGATCAATATTTATGGAACCAAGTGGTGTTTGTTAACAATGGCTGATATCTACCAGACGCCTGTCAGTTTTTCAACACTTGACAGAGTTTATGAAACGTTCCTGAGAAAATCTGGAATTAGAGTTTTCGGCACAAGTGTATCAATCTTGAAGAGATAAATCAGCGAGGTTGCAAACCGAAGCAGATAAGATGTTTATAAATTATACTCCGTAAACGAATCATCAGCAGACCATTCATCTTATTTCCCCTCTTCTCCGTATTACATTTTCCTTCAAAGAATGTTAGGGAGAATTTTTTTTTAATTTCTGCTTTGTACACCGAGTACCCAAGACGACTTCGCTTTGGACAGCGAATCTAGACAGACGTGCAAAGAACTATACCACGAGATAAATAATAAATAACAACTAACAGCTGACCAAAGGACTACATAAGTACAGGAAATTTCAAGGAATTACCAAGTACAACTAACGACAGACGTGAGGATGGTGCCAGTGCAACAAAGCCCTCGTTGCCGGCTTACTTGACTATCAGTCAGTACTAGCGGCATTTACTGACAGCTTTGATAATATTATTTATTAGCAGATTTCCCTTAAGAGAAATCAGCTATTGAGGTCGATTTTCGAAAACGTTCCTCAAGTGTCCATCGGCCCTAGCTAGTATATGATGGAAATGAGGTCGTTTCAAAATTATAAAAATTGATATCTTATATATAAATGAATGTTTGTCTGTATGTCCTTTATAGAATCTTAAACGGCTGAACCGAATTTTATGTAACTTGGTATGTATATTACTACTAAAACAGGTTAGGTTTCTGGCTATATTAATATTCTCTGAGACGAACAGTGGGGGTTATAAGGGAGGCCCGAAATTAAAAATAGCGTTATTTCGTCGCCTATTGGGTTTTTCGGCAAATATAAACATAGCAAAAGTTGTTTATTTTGTTATTTAGAGTAACTTTTGTAATATACCCTTTTGTCGTATGCGAAAGTATAAATGAGTTAATACGCTAAAAACAGTAGTGGGAGTCTACAATTTTAGAAGCACTTATTAATATGGTGTTTTTAATATAGGCATATTATGATGTGCTTTGGTATTAACACCTCGCTGATTATAAGCTATATTAAAATTTTGTGGTACGAACAGCGTGAGGTCTGAAACATAAAATCGCGATATTTCGCAAACTAATCATTTTTTGGCAAACGTGCATGCATATAACAAAAGACCTTTATTTTGTTATTTAAAGGAACAATTGTTATTTGCATTTTTTTTGTATAACAATGTAAAAATGAGGTATAGGAAAACTATAGAAGGGGATAAACAATGTTATAGGACACGAAAGACTAAATCGAAATAATCGAAACTCCGTATTTTTTACTATAAGCTGTATTAACATTTTTAGGGATAAAGCAGCTGCCATCCTAGTGGTGCTTTGAACCACTTTCGAGGAAATGAACGTTCATTCATGGATACTTCGGAATGCTGAATTCTTTCCATGATTAAGAATTACATGGTTAATACGATAATCTATGATCTTCTTATATATAAAAAAAATACATGACATACACTGGAAACGGGTAATATAAAAATATTGTGTATTTTGTAGAATTAAGTACATAACAAATACTTTTACTATTAACATATCCCCGCACGCCGGACTCGGGTGAAAATCCTAAGCATTGAGACTGAAAAATGTAAATTATCGTCCAGCCTCAAATAATTTCCCGGGCGAAACCGGGTACCTTAGCTAGTATATATATATATATATATATATATATATATATATATATATTTATATATATGTATTTATATATATTTATATGCTTGTCTGTTACGGATCTAGGTGTTGCAATATTTGTTTGATCGTTACCAAACTCGATATATAAGCGTTTCATGCAAAACTAAAGGTCAAGTTCATTAATGTGTGAAATCGAACCAGTGGGAGTCGAGCCATCGAACCAATCTTATTGAAAATTAAATGTACAATAAATTTTGTTATAAGCATTTATTCCCTTGTTCAATAGTAACCACGATATTTTGCATTTTTTAGTTTTTAGCCTTCAGTAAACCCCCACTCCTACTCATGTCAGAATAGCAATACGGTGCTATATCATTAACCACTTTATTCTAATCTTAAATTCCAGATATTTTTTTAAGAGACCTTTATTATGGAAGATACTTAACAAATTTGTTGACGTCATAAATCAATATTTTACGTTCTTGTTTCGAAAATGATTATTTGATCCATACCATAGCCGTAATTTCACCGTTTCAGTCAACACTTAAGATCATATTTCTTATTGGCAGAAATCTAACATGGAATAGTAGGGGCATAGAGGAAGGAGTGGGCAATATTATTGCCAAATAGTTGACACCCGCTATAGTTTTTAGTGTATATCTTGTTTATACCTCGTTATACGGCAAAAGTGCATATAACTTAAGTTGCTTTAAATAACAAAATTAACTTCGTATTTTTTTTTTCTCTTCTTAGTAACCCTATGAGGAGTTATTTATTTGAATACATACATGTTCCATTGCCACATAGCATATTATATGTGAAATTAGGTTTAACAACATTTTTATTTTACAATATATATACACGTTATCATCTATTTACTCAAATATGATATAGTCAAAAATAATAAAATAAAATATTGAAATAAGTAAGATAATTACAAATATAATTAATAAATGAAATGAAAAAATAAATAAATAAAATATGATAAAAAAACAAAAAAACAAATCAATTAAAGTTAAACACAACCGATGTTTAATTTTCGAGTCTATGTAAGTTAAATATATTGAATTATAATTCCCATTCCCCACAATCAACTTTACATTCTAAAATATTTTTGTTACATCCGTATCTATACTTTTGATAAACTTTATAAGTTGTTTATTATATTTGTTAAATATAATATGAGGTGGTTCTGGCCAATTACCTTCTTTTAAAATTATGTCCATTATTAAATTTGGTCTATTTTGATTGAATGTTGAACTTTCATAAAGTATGTGTAAAAACGTTTGTGTTGTCTGCGAGTAACAAGTACATTTGCATTGTCTTGAATTTTAAATCTTGTTAAATAATGTCCTGTCTGTCCTCTTTCCGTTAGAAATTGTGTGCATTTGTGATGGTGACTCTTAATTTTGTTGTAGTTGTTGTGAGTATGTATGTATTGATGTAATACATTTGGTACAGCTTCCATCAATACATAATACATTTGGTATGTATGTATTGATGTAAGCTGTAAGATTTGTTACAAGTCGTTCATTCTCTGTTCCACTTGTGCATTGTGAGGGTACGTAAGTATTTTTAGCAGATGTCCCTTAATGGAAATCAGCTATTGAGGTCGTACTCATGACGGAATTTTCGAAATTTTTCTTCAAATGTCCATCGATCCTACCTAGTAGATGACGAAAATGAGGTCCGTTCAAAACTCTCTCTCTCTCTCTCTCTCTCTCTCTCTCTCTCTCTCTATATATATATATATATATATATATATATATAAATATATATATATATATATATATTTGTCTGTTACCGCTCTAGCGGTCGTAATTTTTGTTTGATCGTTACTAAACTCGGAATTTAATCGTTTAATGTAAAAAGGGAGATCAAGTTCGTTAATGGGTGATATCGAACCAATGGGAGGGGGGGGGTTTAAAGGGGAGGATTTTCGAAAAGTCGAAATATCTCCGTTATTATGCGTCGGATTGAAAAATTGTATAGAATAAATCTCATTGCAAATTAAATTTACTATAAATATTGTTTTATACATTTATTCTGTATCTTGAATATTAACCGAGATATTTGCATTTGTATTCTGCGTGTGGTCGGCTATGATTGGCCTTTCCGCCGAGAGCTCTGGCGGCCTTTTCTGTAACTATTTGTCCCTCGTGAATAGGTTTAGAGGTTTCTTAGTACGAGTAGTACAGTAGTTATTAGGCAGATTTCTCTATTGTAAAACTTCACGTGGGAAATCTGCTTAGTTTACGCAGCACCTGCGTGACGGACTTTTTAATGTATGAGAGTGGTACGAGAAAAAATTCTGGAATTATTTTTTTGTATTATTGAGCTGCTTCCTTTGCTAACGTGTCAGCTTGTTCGTCTATAAATACTGTATACGAATGCATGAAAACCCCTACTTTATGTTTAGAGTGGTAATGTTGTTACCACCCTTTTATGTATGGATCGGTCATTGCTTCGTTTGAAATGGCCCTCTGTCACGAAACAGATAAGACTCTATTTTCAATACAGAGTTTCAAATGAATACCAATCAACACCACGAGAACTGACATAGGGCCAGTTGAAATTGAAGTGTGTGAAAATGAACCAACATCTTTTGAAAATAGCAGTTAAATTTTCATTTTGATTCTTTCTTCAACCGAGTGATTGAGCCATACAGTTTCATTGAGATAGGTGAATGCCAAAAACCTTAGAAATATTAAGCGTAAGCCCTAATAGTTCCTAGAATAAATTTCAAATAATTTTAATAACCCCCCCCCCGTTAGCATTATAAAATTTTATGATCCTTAGCCACCCACCCCCGAGCGAGACATGAAGGATTTGTGATGAGAGCTTTTACGAAGTGAGTGATCGATTTACAACCTTCTTTATTCATGAATATGTTGTATTCAGTAGATTGACGGACCTCATGGTTCCGGAGGGCCTGTGACCAGTTCACCCTGGCAGCCTATCAGTGGGCGAGATCTAAGATAGTCATAGCATGGATATAAGATAGCCACAGTATGGATATGAGAGAGCCATAGTATGGATATAAGAGAGCCACAGTATGGATATAATAGAGCCATAGTATGGATATAAGATAGCCATAGTATGCATATAAGATAGCCATAGTATGGATATAAGAGAGCCATAGTATGGATATAAGATAGGCATAGTATGGATATAAGATACGCATAGTATGGATATAAGAGAGCCACAGTATGGATATAAGATAGCCACAGTATGGATATAAGATAGCCATAGTATGGATATAAGATAGCCATAGTATGGATATGAGAGAGCCATAGTATGGATATAAGATAGGCATAGTATGGATATAAGATACGCATAGTATGGATATAAGAGAGCCACAGTATGGATATAAGATAGTCATAGTATGGATATAAGATAGCCACAGTATGGATATAAGATAGCCATAGTATAGATATAAGAGAGCCACAGTATGGATATAAGATAGCCACAGTGTGGATATAAGATAGCCATAGTTTGGATATAAGAGAGCCACAGTATGGATATAAGATAGCCATAGTATGGATATAAGAGAGCCACAGTATGGATATAAGATAGCCATAGTATGTTATGTACGTTTTTTCACTATCTTTAATATTAACCCTGATATTTGCATTTTTTATGTTTTTGCGTTCAGTAAACCCCCACTCCAACTAATGCCATATTAACAATACGCTATTATATTATGAAGCACTTTATTTGAATCCTAAATAACAAATATTGTTATTATTAAACTTTTACTTTTAGCAGATTTCCCTTAAGGGAAATCAGCTATTGAGGTCGTACTCATGAGGCGAGTTTCGAAAAATTTCTTCAAATGTCCATCGATCCTACCCAGGAGATGACGAAAATGAGGTCCGTTCAAAATTTTATATATATATCTATATATATATATATATATATATATATATATATATATATATATATATATTTGTCTGTTAACGCTCTAGCGGTCGCAATTTTTGTTTGATCGTTACCAAACTCGGAATTTAATCGTTTTATGTAAAAAGGAAGATCAAGTTCGTTAATGGCTGAAATCGGTCCAGTGGGAGGGGGGGTTTAGAGGGGGGATTTTCGGAAAATTCGAAATATCTCCGTTATTATGCGTCGGATCGAAAAATTGTATAGAATCAATCTTATTACAAATTAAATTTACTATAAATATTGTTCTATACATTTATTCCCTATCTTGAATATTAACCGAGATATTTGCATTTTTATTAAATTTGGGCCAGTAACGGATTTTTGAGTTTACCACCAAAACCTAGTTCGGCCCTTTGCCGTAAGTGTTGGGGTCTTGTATGGAGATTTCTCTATTGTATTACTTCACGTGGGAAATCTGCTTAGTTTACGCAGCCTCTGCGTGACGGACTTTTTGAGTTAAATGCAAACACGCGACGCACGTGGAAATTCTGCTTAGTTAACGCAGCCCCTGCGTGACGAAATTTTTTATTAGGGAAGAGGAGAGGTTGATGTCCTTTTTATAAAACTTACTTAGTGCTCCAACTAAAATGTGTTTCATGTGAGAGTTTAAATTTTATATATCAGGTAAAATATCCCAGGACACCGACAGCTGGGAGCAACAACTTGTTTATCAGGCTAGTCCCGTAGTTGTTGGTAGGTTGTTAATACTAAAATTGAGATAGAGGAAAGCTATTGGCGGCCTCGTGGCCTATTAGAAGCTGACACTCATCGGCCCGGCTGGTGTATGTTATCAGTAAATCCAGGAATTTTAATTGGCTGATGAGAGACCGGGGCGGGGTTAGGCCCTGCGAACCCATTGTTTTCTCGGAGATCTCCCCCCGCGATACAATATGACGGCCAAGTACCGCTTCAACGGTCTCCTAATCTCAACAATTATTATCTTAATGAATAATTACAAGTAGAGAGCGGCGACTTACTAATCGGATACAGGGGAATTTTTCTAGAGGCCTGTAGGATGATTATGTCGGACTTATTTCATCATCATGATTTTAAAAAGTCCGTCACGCAGAGGCTGCGTTAACTGAGCAGATTTCCCACGAGCCTCACTTATTTGCTAACATAATTATATCGTTACGTTTATTACAAAATCAGTAATAAACATTTTTTATTAGAGTTGTTTTGGATGGCAAAATTAAACACACTCAAGCTTCATGGTTTTTATCACTGCACAATTTATTTAACAATGCACTATACACTTGGTTAATTATTCTTAATTACTACTCACAGTATGCACTGATAGCGTCACTGTTCTTCAGATTACACAGTCCAATAATTCACTCACTGGTCACTGAAGTTCACGAAAAGACGACACTGCACTGTTCCTTTACTTTGCGAAGTTCACGGCACTGAACTGTCATAAACACGGCACTATGCTGTTCTTTATAGAGTCACGGCACACAATGTTCTTCACATAAAACATTTTACCCCACTGCATTAAGTCGCACTGTAGCACTGAGCGCACTGATGATCACTTGAAGACAGCTGTGAACAAAAACTGACTCGGGCGAATTGTACATGCTTATATAGAGGAGCTGCAACATCAAAGGAAGTTGTATCGATGGTACTGGACTCTTAGTCTGGAACAATCCCGGCTCCACTAGACACTTCGGGCGCCAATAGGCCTTCGTCGGTCGGCTCCTTTCATCTCCTTTGTACTTCCTAAATACGTGACTATCTCTATTTAATTTTTCATGTATTTAATTTTCGCAACAATATTATAACTTCTAACATTATTTCCAAGATGACCCACCACAGAAGAGTTTCTTTCTGTCTTTCTCACATCTCTGTCTTGCCCTTACTCGTATTCTAGTCTCATGTATAGCTTCGCTAAGCAATTCATTTAGAATTACAATTCGACCCTTTCTGAAAACATGGTTCAGCCATGGATCAACATGAGGTCACTCCGCCTGAATACACAGCAAACCTTCCGGTTTGTAATCTTTCTCCACCAACACCAAAGACAAATAGTGTTGACTCGTCCAGCCCATTGTTAGTGGACTTTCCGACCAATCGAACTATGCAGATCGGTCCTAGTCAAAACCTTCACAAATATTTATTCGGGTTAAATCAATAGTTTAAACCACTACCCTTAATCATGCAGTGATAAACATGGTCCCAAATCCTACATTTTCTGTTGCATTTACGACAAAGTTATCTACAAGTGAACACCCTACACTAGCCAGAGTAGAACTGAGAATTTTATTTAATGAGTTCGTCACTAAATAAATTCCTATTGCACAGGTGAGAATCGAACCCACAAGCCCAGGTTTATCAAGTCCATGAAGACCAACGCTTTAACACACATGGCTAACGAGCCCCCACTCGATTAGCCGTTACAAAAGTGGACGTAAATAAATAATAATAAAATAATATTAATGACCATAATAACCATTATTAATCATGTTATTATGAAATATTTTTCTATTTTAGCAAATTTATCCTTATGAAGTATTAACATAAGTGGCACTGTATCAATTATGTTCTGTACATCGCTGAACGCAAAGCTTCGAATTTCTTCGTCTCCATTAGAGAAACAGAAAACATGTAAAGGCCTTTTTGTAATTATTTCTAATTAAAATATTCACAAATTAAGTCTCATAGCAGTTATCGAACAAAGGTATTTATTTATTTTTTATTTCTCTACAAAACTTACTTAAAAGTGTTCAATATTGGCTGCTTATATGCTTAACTCACTCATAAAGTTTAAAGTCTGAATTTAATTCCCATTAAAATTCCAGTTTTTGGATTGCTTTGCTAATAGCAATTTGTTTTTCTTAATACTAAAGAACTGATTGCATACTTTCAAATTAAACTTGAAAGAAGAAAACTTGTTGCTCGCGTTTTAGGTTATTGAAAGATTAGTAGAATAATAATAAAAAAAAATGTCTCACGAGTACCCGTTACACTTTTAATAACTTAAACAGAACATGAAGAGATTTCCAGATTTCATTACTAATTATACGAAGAAACAATAAATTCCTTGGCCACTGTTTATAAATGAAATTATATAAAAATTCAGCATTGGCTCTGATATCTCCCCTATTTAAAGGCCATGAAGATGTTTCTATAAACCGAAGAAAGCCTTCGGTCAATAAAAATAAAGCCCGTCAAGTAGAAGTGTATATATTTTGTCAGTGTGCTTATATACATTATTGGAAATAATTTTCTTCATATCCTTAATAGCAAGGATATGGATTTGATGAATTTCTTTTTGAAATTCCTTACAACTTCAATAGGTGATTTCCTTTAAGGAAAATCCGCTAGAAAGAGTCATTAAGGATTGGCTGCATTAGCTGTTTATGGAATGTCCTTCAGGACGAGTACGCAACAATCATCAAGGCCATTTTCAGTCCTGCCAAGATGATGATAATTAATGTTCCCAACTGTCCATATTATCATTGTACAATTTATTTATTAGGATTAAAATCATTGTTTGAACAGTTTGTAATATCATTTTTGGCGAGAATTCATTTTGGGCTTGCAAAACATTATTAGTCCCATATTTTAGATAAATGTGAGTGGAACTTATATTACTTAACTATTCTATACAAATAGCAATAATTTATGCTATAAATAATCTAATTTCCATTTTTTTATCAAATCAAAGACTACCTTAATATTTTGATAAAGTTGAAAAGGTAAAATATTTTGTTAAAAGGGATACCTCGTATGGCAAACATTAATTAATAATAATAATATTCACTGATAAATATAATGAAATAATAGATATTAAAATATTCAGAAATTAATAATTTATAAAAACGGTCTGGCGTTAATGACCATAAAGGTTGACACGCCACAAAAAAGAAAAAGAGAAAAAAAGACTACCTCAATTTTATGGACGGCCTTTTAAGGAGAAATCTCTCTCGGCGTCAGGCTAGCTATGTAGCCATGTCAGTTTGTTTTATTCCCTCATGGTAAAGCTAGGAGTGGCGCATTCGAGTCCCGCCTAGGCTATACGAATTTATTTAGAGACAAACTTACTAAGTAAAATCGAATGAAAATGGAGAGGGGGGAGGGAGTTGAAAAATCGAAATATCTCCATTATAATACGCCGGGTAAAAACGGTTTATAGAACTTATCTTATTGCAAATTTAATTGTCTTTCGGTGTTGTCATATTTTTTCTATTATGAATATTAACCAAGAAATTTGGATTTTTTTAGTTTTCAGCCTTCAGTAAACCCTCACTCCAACTCAGTCCGCATTAACAATAAGCTGTTGTATCATGAATCACAATGAGAAAGATTAAATACGAAATATTGTTTTCATTGAACTTTTATTGTTTGAGGTGCTTGTATATCCGTTATGATATAGCTATCATTTTCGATTTTACGTTGTGAACTCGAAAATTTTTATTTGCTCTATACTAACTAATAACTGTTTCATTCAACATTAATGATCATTTTAGTTAATGCGGGACCGGAATAGAGATAGGGTTTAGAGATGGGGGGAACTGTTACTATGAGTTGGATGGGAAAATATCGTATAACAAGTTTTGTTAAGCTATTGCTGTTCTACAACTGTTATTCTATACATTTTTTAGCAGATTTTCCTTAAGGGAAATCAGCTGTTGAGGTTGTACTCATGACAGAATTTTCGAAATTTTTCTTCAAATGTCCTAGTAGATGACGAAAATGAGGTCCGTTCAAAACTGTATATATATATATATATATATATATATATCTATATATATATAAAATTGTAACCTCTGTCTGTACATTGATTTTTTTCGCGAAATTTCACGATAACTTTTCGTTTCACATGTCATAGACACCATATCTGCATTTTGTTTCTTTCGTGTATGTTTGTTTGTTTGTTACCTTTTCACGCATAAACGGCTGAACCGAATTTTATGAAACTTGGTATGTATATTACTACTAACCCAACTTAGACTTTAGGCTATATTAATTTTCTCTGAGACGAACAGGAGTGGGGGTTATAAGGGAGGCCTGAAATTAAAAATAGCGATATTTCGTTTCCTATTGCTTTTTCAGCAAATATGCACATAACAAAAGTTGTTTATTTTGTAATTTAGAGTAACTTTTGTTATATACACTTTTGTCGTATACCGAAGTTTAAATGCGTTATACGCTAAAAATTATAGCGGGAGTCAACAATATTATTTGCCAAAAAAGACTCAACCGAACTAAATAAAACTCTGTATGTGTATTAGCAGTGAGGCCTTCATTATAATAAGCCATACCAACATTTCTATGTACGGGCAGGAGTGGGGGTTATAAGGGAAGTCTGAAATTAAAAATAGCGATATTTCGTTTCCTATTGGTTTTTCCGCAAATATAAACATAACAAACGTTGTTTATTTTGTTATTTGGAGTAACTTTTGTTATATACTCTTTTGTCGTATACCTAAGTATAAATGAGTTATACGTTAAAATTTTAGCGGGCACTAACGGCTGAACCGAACTTAACAAAACTCGGTATGTAAATTAGCATTAATTCTTCCATGATTATAAGTTATATTAAAATGTTTAGGTTCGAACGGGAGGGGAGTTATAAGGGAGGCCTGAAATAAAAATTCACCATATTTACATGTATAAGAAACGGGAAATATAAAAATATCGAAGACTGTGAAGAATTATCGAACAAATAATTCTATTATTAGCAAATCACCGGCAACGACGGGTATCAATCCTAAACACTGGGACGGGTAAATGTCAAAATATTGTGCAATGTAAAGCCTGCTAAAAAATACCATCACCATTCAGACTCAAATGAATTCCCGGGCGAAGCCGGGTATCTGAGCTAGGATATATATATATATATATATATATATATATATATATATATATATATATATATATATTTGTCTGTTACCACTCTAGCGGTAGCAACGGTTGTTTGATCGTTACCAAACTCGATTTTTGGCGTTTTATGTAATAAGAAAGATCAAGTTCGTTAATGGCTGAAATCGGACCAGTGGGAGGAGGGGGGGTTTACAGGGGAGGGTTTTCTAAAATTCGAAATATTTCCGTTACTATTTGTCGGATCGAATAATTGTATAAAATCAAGGTTATTGCAAATTCAATTCACTATAAATATTATTATATACACTTATTCTCTATCTTGAATATTAACCGAGATATTTGCATTTTTATGAAATTGGGGAGGATAACGGATGAGAGTGAGTTTCCCGCCAAAAGCTAGGTCGGCTTAACTCTTCGGCTCTCGTGAAATTTCTCTATTGTAAAACTTCACGTAGGAAATTTGCTTAGTTTACGCTGCCCCTGCGTGACGGACTTTTCTTAACTCAAATATTAAGCGAGGTTTTATTACATTCTTGTTTTCTGCATTCAGTGAACCCCCACTATTTTGCTATACATCGAATTTTGACTTAGATACAGAGATTATATGGGCAGATGACATTACTAGTGTGTCGTATACCAGCACGTAGGAAATCTGCTTAGTTTACGCAGCGCCTGCGGTGCAGTCTTTTTTATGCACTGGCCTTTATAAAAAGGATGTCCAATCTAATATTAGCAGATTTCCCTTAAGGAAAATCGGCTATTGAGGTCGTACTCATGACGCGATTTTCGAAAAATTTCTTCAAATGTCCATCAATCCTACCCAGGATATGACGAAAATGAGGTCCGTTCAAAATTATATGTATATTTGTCTGTTAACGCTCTAGCGGTCGCAATTTTTGTTTGATCATTACCAAACTCGATATTTAAACGTTTTATGCAAAGACAGTTCAAGTTCGTTAATGGCTGAAATCGGACCAGAGGGGGGGGGGGGGGTTTAGAGGGGGGGAGTTTCGAAAATTAGAAAAATCTCCGTTACCATACGTCGGATCAAAAATTTGTATAGAATCAATCTTATTGTAAATTAAATTTACTATAAATATTGTTCTATACATTTATCCTTTATCTTGAATATTAACCGAGATATTTGCATTTTTGTTAAATTTGGGCCGATAACGGATGACTAAGTTTCCCGCCAAAAGCTAGTTCAGCCCTTTGCAGTAAGTGTTCGGCTCTTCTATGGAGATTTCTCTATTGTATAACTTCACGTAGGAAATCTGCTTAGTTTACGCAGCTCCTGAGTGACGGACATTTTTTTGTAGGGTGCAGAGGTAGGTAGTTCAGTGGCAATGCACTGAATTACTGTAGTTCATAGTTCAAAACCCGCTACCTACTCTAAAACTGGACTTTCACCAGTTCCCCAAGTGACTATTTACCACCGTGAGCTAATTGTTAAGTTGAATAAAGATCAATAACCAATGAACAAGATCATTAGTCTGTAATACTATCGCAATATTGCAGGAAATTTTACCAATCAACCTCCAACCAATTTGGAATGGCATCCCTTAGCCTTACTTGAGTAAAGAATGTTGGGATAGAAAAAAGATTTCCATTTTTAATTATTTTTTAAAATGAACACATGAGGTTCGCGGTACTTACTGAAAAGTACATTCATATGAAAGAAAATAGTGGTTTTTAGAACACAGCAATTTATTATTGCATATGGAAATTCTAATGAAATTAAAGAAAATAGACAAATTTACTTATCCCAGACGTAAACAAATTGAATACTTACTGTTGATTATTCAGTAGATGAAGAAAATTTAGTTTCAGGAACTATAAGACCAGAAACTCTCTTAAAAGCCAAGTAGATGTATGCATATTTTTAACCCATTTGTTTTAATCAGATTGATTAATGCAGAATTTATTATTATACTTACATCGTACATTATATTAACTATATATATATATATATATATATATATATATATATATATATAAAACCAGCTACCATCAAGGAGGATAATACTACAAGAATTAGAAAAAGTACCATTTTCAACCAATCAAAACCATGTTCACCACCAATTTTTTTTTTTGTAACAATAGCGTTAACCTAATGTGTTTTTATATTTTCTTTTCCCTGAACAAGCCTGAAGTAGTATTGACAGCTGTTTCTGATTAAGATTAATTGATTTTAGTACTGTGTTTAATTAGAAAATGTTTATTTGTAAATTTTACTTTTGTTATATCATACTGTAAGATTTTTTTGACTTTTTAAAAGAGCAAATCATCATTGATGTGATGTTCATAAATACATAAATATTGTATTGAAGAGTTAATTTAGCTTTAAATATTCTTTCTTTATATAAAGTATTGTTGTTGTTGTGTTTATTACTAGTGTTTAATGTTTACTATTTGTCTTTAATAGTTGTGTTTAATCTTTACTTATTGTTTTTATTGCTTGTGTTTAATTATTCAGTGTTCCGTTTATTCAGTACTAGTTCATTTTCCATAATGTTATTTTTGTTTTACTTGAAGTTTGTACGAAATCTGCTCATCGTTGGTTTTAGGCTTGGTTGACCACACTCAGTTTCATAATATCAGTGTTGGTCAGCAACGTCGTATGTCAACAAAATTATCAATCCTGATTTTTACACATGCATATTAATTCTACTGTTATTGATGTTCAGTTTCAAGGCTATATTCAACATTATTTTATATTATTCACCTTTACTTTAAAATAATTGGAAGAAGTATATTAATATTTTCATTTTCTGAATGATTTAATCAGTTTTTTAAGCCTCCTGTAAAAGTAATTTTTTTTTTTACATACGAGGTTGCTGATCAACCCTGACGATAATTTTTCATGATTAGGGAGAAAGCTAAATGATTTAAATCAACATAAAATTATTTATTTACAACGATAAAACGTTTTCAATTTTATAACTGGTATAATACAAATATATAGAAAATACATTTATAATATTACATACATACAGTTACTGACTATTCACAACTCTAATACATACAATCGACAACTAATAACTATAATATTTAACAATAGCTTTGTTAAAGCATGACTTTGATAAGGTACACACCATTAACTTGTACATCAGTTAACCATTATCCGGGCAAATTCAATAATATTGAATAGAAGAAGTGTAAATATTTAGATCACTTAAAGTTTTTTTAAGTTTAGTAATAATTTTGAGGATAACGAAAATAGTTCTTAATGTTAATTAAAAATGATTACACATTTTTCAAAATAAATTTTATATTTATATGTCGACAAATTGGTCAGAATTATAGATCAACAATTTAATAAAAAAATAAATAAATTAGCTCCTTACGCTAATTATTAACCACCATTAAGAAGAGATAAACATTTTTCACAATTAACAAATAAATTTACATTTGGAATACATTTTAAGCCTTTTTCTTAGCATGTTTAACAAGAAAATGCAAACATTCCATTAAAATAATTTCAAATCTATAAAACATCCATTATATAAATATGAGATATAAATACTTATCGATATATAATTAGTTATAACATAGAAATTTACATGTATTTCTTTGCCCTATTTGAAATCTATTTCTATGTTTCCCAACATTTTAATAACAACGATCAAGCAGATGGATACTATAGGATATTGTTTACTAATATGTTTAAAATGTGACAGGTTTCAACTACAACTAACACCGCAATAATATTCCAATGTGATTTCCAAGTTTGCTGATATTATAAGTTTTAGTATTTATACTTATTGAAAAGTCCCTAAGTCCCATTAAATTTGATAATACAGTTCTATAAAACCCAGGTAACATATTTGATTCTCAACTCAATAATTAGAAATACATTGCCCATTATTTAATAACAATCAATAAAAGAAAAAGTCGCTTCGAAAGGACACTCAGACAAGGTGCCTTTGGAAAGCCTTTGTTTTTCTTTTTCATTGGTCACCAACGTGTCAAACGCAGGTTTAATCGCGATCATATTCAATCCAGACGCAAAACGCTCTCGCAAAATGTCAGAGCAAGATCTCAGACCCTGAATCGCTCGGGCCAAATTAATCACTACAAACCACAGATTCCAATCCGTGGCCGGAAGCTTAAACAACGTAATATACAATATAAATTACAAATAAAAAATATAATTGTACCGTCAAAAACAATATATACACGTAAAATAATCCGTTTTAAATAATATACACACAGTAGAATCACTGTCCAACTTAAAATGAACACAAATTTGGCCGTTTCCATCGTAAGAGAGGCGCGAGAAGCTCGATGTCTGAGAGGACTTGTTACTCAATAGTAGAAGAAGAGGGCGCAAGTCACACTTGAAGAGATGTCGACTGGGACGGGAGAAGACAAGTTTTGATGAGATGATGCGAAGGCATGTCTCTGATCTTGTCGTCACCAACTTCGACGAAGCCACTCTCGTCACTGTCCTCTTCCGACAATGAGTCCAAGTCACACTGCCTAATGGCCGACCTGCACGTGTCAGAACCGCTGGAAATGCTCTGGAGCGAGGGTGTAGACTCTTCTTCAAGATAGTCCAAGTCGGGACAGAGCTTGGTGAAGGCAGCCTCTAAACTGTCCATGCCAGGGTCTAACAGTGATTCAAGGAGTTTCTTTTTGTTGTCTAAAATATCCTTTGCGATATCCTTACCGATGTCTTCAATGAAGTCAGGAGGTTCACTCCTTAGATCAGTAACGAACACTGTGTCCGAATAGTCTTCACCTCCCCAGGACATCCTTGAAACTGCTTTTCTCTCCCTTTCAACCGCTGGATCAAGAATGACCTTTTCTTCTTTCTCTTCGCCAGTCTCGTCGAAACCTTTGAATTCTTCTTGGGGATCGAACTCACCAGGTACGTGTACCGAGTCTTTCCCCCAAACGTCTTCACTAAATGAAGGGGTAGGAACTCTCACCCTAGTTTTGAAACTTCGCCTCATATCACATTCCTCCTCTTCTTCGAGGCTCTCTTCTATTGACATAAGTTTAGGAGCGGACTTGGACCTTTCCAGAGGTGGCCTGTAGTTCTGTGAACCGGTCGAAAGGAGGATCTTCCGCCTGGGAAGAGATGGGTTGTCGT
The DNA here is from genome assembly GCA_019009955.1 of Riptortus pedestris. NCBI lineage: Eukaryota > Metazoa > Arthropoda > Insecta > Hemiptera > Alydidae > Riptortus > Riptortus pedestris. The sequence continues at coordinate 46,172,550 of CM032228.1, forward strand.
AGACGGCGTTGGCCAAGGATAACCTGGCGTTCTGTTTGCTCAGCTTGTCTCTCTTGAACTCCAGCAGAGCTTGGGCCAGCCTGAAGCTGAGATCTTGCGCCATTCGTCTCGCAATACTCTCTTTGCTGCATAAAACGGCGTGACACCTGAGTTCCTGTTTCAGCTTTCTTCCTTCGTGCCGGTAAACCCAGCAGAAGACCCTGGGATATCCTGGAGGAGCCAAGCAATATGTTATCCTGTGGCTCCAGTACTCTGTGAGACCATGCTCCTTCGTAACAGCCTTCAAGCCGGACTGGGTAACTGTCACCTTCATCTGAACATCTGGTTTGCAGGAACTTTGGTAGTTCTTCCAAAGGGTGTTGAGGGGCTTCTCGACACATCCGTCACCTGCAACATACACAAATTCGTATTAGGCCAATATTTCTAATATTTGTTTCAAGACTAGCTTTGTTTACAATGGACAATGAACAGAATTAAATACAATAAAGTCAGGGACAAATAAATAGCATGTAATTAATGAATTATCCCAACGTTAATTTTACTTTCAACAGAAAGATTAGAATTTCAGCCAAAAATAAGCTACATTGTATATCCAAAGTGAAAAAGGTATATTTATGTAACCGACTCCTATGATTCATGAGCTTGTTCGAATGGTTTACTACCTCCTATAAAAGAAATTGTGGTTAAGAATGCCAGCATAAATAATCCTAGATTGCTCATGTAAAAATATTGAAATATTTTTTCATGCTAGGAAGGGCATAGAATAAATTATGGTTGAGAGTCCACTAAAGATTTACGAGAACTGCTCGCAGTTGAAAAACGTATTATATCATTGGAATTATATTTACTCTCTTCATTTTATTTTTACGGGAAGACACATCTTTAATGAAAAAAATAATGTACAATAAATATGAACATCCTTTGAATGGACCCCATTTTCCTCCTGAGTAGGATAGATGGGCATTTAAAGGAATGTTTCATAATTCGCGTCATGAGTACAACCTCATTAGCAGATTTCTTCCTTTGAGGTGAGTGTTTTATATATGTATATGTATATATATATATATATATATATATATATATATATATAGACACACACTCACATATATATCACATAAAATTCAGAATTCATTCAATTATGTACAGAACAGTATTAATCTAACAAAATTAAATATATTTATATATATAAATAATCGGACAAAAAGAAAGGATCAATTGGTAAGTTGGGATCACTTCACGAGATTCAAATACAGCCATGTTATTCATTATCTATCAGTAAACAATATATATATATATATATATATATATATATATATATATATATATATATATAGGTATATATATATATATATATATATGTGTGTGTGTGTGTGTGTGAAATTAAACCGAAATTCATATCAATAATGATTTACGTTTATTTCATATATATGTTCAAATAAAGTTCTGAATTTGCTCCAGAATCCTATATCGATTAAATCTAGAATAATGATATATATATATATATATATATATATATATATATATATATATATTTGTGTGTGTGTATGTATATACGTGGATGATATGTTCATGTACAGTCCGGTGAGAAAGTGGAGCATGGACACTAGCTGGCTGTAAGTGTAATGAATGGAGAGGCAGAGGGGCTGATGGTGGGGGTTGGTATATGCCCCAGGGGTAGCACGAACTCGTGACGTCTCCCTCCCTCCGGGACCACCCCGAGCAGCGGACGTCTCTAGGGGGTCTCTCTTATCAACTATTCCATTAGCCTAGCCCCTTATCAATCGAATCACTCCATAAAGAAATATTTATATACACAAGGCTCCGAAACTAATTGAACTGATGAACCAACAGTTATGAAATTCCCCGATACACATTATAAATATTTCCATTGTTGGATGTCTCTCCATATCTCTAATGTTTTTGATTCGATTGTGTCGTTTCATGACTACTCATTGGCCATTTTTGGATATTTATTCACTTTTTGTGTATATATCACCTGTAAATATGTACACTCATCTGTAAATTATCATTGGTATATTCGTGGTAAATATTCATTGGAATGCTCATTTTTATTTTTATATGTTTTGAATTATATTTTACATTACGTATTTTTAACTAATAGCAAACCTTGTATGTTTTTAAATTGTTTATGTTTACCAGCAGAGCACTGAAGATGGAGCGAATGAAAGCACTCTGCCACATAGAATAAAAATTGTGAAGGAACAAGGCCTTTTTTCGTTGATTCTTACTATCCTTGATCAGGTCTCTTCAGCATACAGCAACTTAAAATTGGAGTTCTAAAATAAGATACCGTTTAGCACATTTCCCTTAAGGTGATGTGAGTGTGTGTCTTAATAAGCATTTTTATTTATAAGGCATACGTGTTGCCGGCCATCATTTTTGATTGATTTAAGCTATTCATATAAGATTCAAGATGAAGTTCGTTGTTTACTGAAATCGGACTAGGAAGAAGAGATTCAGAGGGAGGTAAAATAAAAAAATCGAAGTATCTCCGCTAATATGAATTACATCGAAAAAAGTTATATAACTAATCTTATTACGAATTGAACTCCCTACAATTGTTCTTCTATAGATTGAGTCTCTAAGTCGAATATTAACAGAGATATTTGAGTATTTTTCTTTGTAACCTTGAGTTAAATTCCACTTCAACTAATATAGCATTCACTTAGAGCACCTGACCCACTTAAAATCTCATGTCCAGCCTACGTTTTAAGCGCGGTTTATATGTGCTTCTAATTACAGGAGAAATGGTATAAAGATTGTTTGAGGTCACATACGTGCCCATCGAAATCTGCACAGTTTACAGCCCCTGTATGAAGAATATTTGGATTCGTTCTATTAGTGATATAGAATTTTGCAGAGTCTTGTTCGGCTGTGTAATAAAGGTGAGAGGGACAAAAATAAATATTTATTTATAAAATCCTCTTGAGAAATCATCTAGGTAGATACTAACTGACACCGAAACAATCCAATATTCATATCGATGATGATTTGCCGCAGTATCACTACGATACTATGATACTAAGATGCAAAGTTCAGAAGACTTCAAGAGAGTTTTTCAAGTGGTGACCAGTAAATAAAAATGTTGCGTTTCAGATTTTTAAATATTTATGTGCATGTTATAGCTCTAGAGGTCCAAGTTTTTTCTTCATTACTACCAAAAGTCCAGCTGGCTAAAAGAAAGCATAATGGCCTAAATTAAACAGGAAAACCGTGGCCTTAAACAATGTCGAAACGTATCGATCACTGTTACACGACACTAAATATTTTATTTGCTGCAAATCCTTGTTCTATACTGTCTATTTAGCTCAAATGTTATTGCATTTTTTAGTTCTAAGCCGTAAGCCAACATAATAGAAGGTTCAGAGTAACCTAATATATATTTCAGAGTGAATATCCGCGTGCTAGTTATATCGAAATAACAAAAATTTACAAAATAACTGGAATGAAAAGAATGCGGAAAATTCCATTGCTCGCCCATACTCTTTTACAATAGGCCTTCGCCAATGGGCGAGAAAGAACTGTTGAACTGAGGAGCATGGTTGCTGAAACAATGGTCCGCAACTTTCTGGCAGTGCCCTGATGAATAATAAACAGTGTCGAAACGTTTTGCTACAGCATACATTTCAAAGGATCTCCAAAGCTTTTAAAAACATAATAATGCCTCATTTTGTTTGGTGCTTACAAATCCAGGAATATAATTAATTAATTCCGATAGAATAAATATCATTGGAAAGTTTTCTCATTCTTTGCAAAGTTGAAGTTGAGAACCTTTGTAATATTCCATACAACTCTGTATCACTGATTTTATATTCATCCATATTTAATCTTGATTAATCCTAGGGGGAAGCAACGAAATGTGGATAATAGAATATTTTTAAGAGGTGTTATTAATAAGAAATTCGTTTAAAAAAAAGAAAGAACTATACACAAACATTCAGGTTTTTAATAATCTGAAGTGGTTGACACTTGAAGTAATGTAATCCACAGGATTAGGCCTATTGTACTGAGTTCAATTTTTATCGCTTTTACTATTATTATCTATAAATAGGATATATTTCATATCCTGATTCTTTTGAGAATTTTTTTTTCCTAGCTGAAGAAATGTTTTCAAGGAAAATGATAAGAAAAGATATTTTATAACTCGAAAATTAAATCATTGCTATTAAAAAAAAGTTGATGTTTTTTGAACAGTTCTCGAAATCAAAATTGTCGGAAAATTTGTATTAATATGTGTTGAGGTGTCGGCGCCTTCAATAATATATTATCTTGAAATGAAAACAAATATAGGAAATACTCTTCAATACTTTAATAATTATGCAGGCGAAGTGGACAACAAAAAACAAATTCCACAATTAACATGAGGTGATGAGCTGATTCGGATATTACATTATGTAAATGCAATTAAACAATATAGAGATATGAGCAACCCTCAAGTCCCTTTTAGACATCTCCTAGGAGGTATATAAGAAGTTTCCATTCTGTATTTCAGAAATTAACATTCTTATATTGGGTGATATTATCTTTCAAACCTAGTCCTTCATATTCTTGAAATATCTTCCCGGAAGTGTACTCCACATTTGCTCTTAGTCAAATTTTTGACAGGGCTATGTCAGCTAGGCAAATTACAGCTTTAATTTTTATATTCATACGTTCTAATTCTATCATTGAGCAGCAGGTTATGCGGGACGGATCTATTATAGTTATACCACGTTCAAATGACCTAGGCTAGGCGCATGCGTGGCCTCTGACACCCCCTCTCCCAACACCCGTCAAAACTGTATGTATGTATATATATATATATATATATATATATATATATATATATATATATAAATATATATATATGTCTGTTACCGCTCTAGCGGTCGCAATTATTGTATAACCGGTACCAAACTCTATATTTAGTCGTTTTAAGTAATAAGAAAGATCAAGTTCGTTAACGGCTGAAATCGGGCCAGGGGAAGAGGGGAGGATTTTCGAAAATTCGAAATATCTCCGTTACCATATGTCGGATCGAAACATTGTATAGAACCAATACAATGTACTATAATTAGTGTGATATACGTTTATTCACTATCTTGAATATTACCCGAGATATTTGCAATTTTCAGTTTTCAGCCTTCAGCAAACCGCCACTTCTACTCCTATTACATAAACAATATTCTGCTACATAATAAATCACATTATTCGATGCTTAAATACCAAAAATTGTATTCAAGAGACCTTTATTATACGAGATGCATGCAAATATGTCCTGGTGACCCCCCCCCCCCGCCCCCCGTCTTAAGGTTTTCGACTACTAAAATTTGATTGATTGGGATAACAATTATTCTGACTCATTATTAATTTCAGTACTAGATATAGTAAATAGTTTTCAATAAAATTAATATGTTATATTCTGATATATTTCAGTAATTGTTTTTCTTTCCGGTGTGAGGCGGGCAGACCCGTTTGTTTACATTTCTAACGCTTCCTGTTGGCAGGTCATTGAAATTGGCTGAAATATTTCTTATTTATGTTTGTATTTGGGGGTGTTGTGTTACCAGTATGTAGAGCTATCTATTACTAAACTTCACGAAGGAAATCTGCTTAGTTTACGCTGCCCCTGCGTGACGGACTTTGGATAATTCAAACAACCTTTAAAGGTACGCCTTTAAAAATGGCAGACAGCTTCGAGGAGAAGGCAGAACGCAGGAGCTGGTCAGCGGGGCGTGGAATCTGCTAGGAATGTCTTTAGCAATGGAAGCCCTGCTTCGCTACCTCACCACTCTAATTATTCCAACAGAATGGCCTGCAGCCAAGGCACGCCAGTACTAACTACAGTTTAACCACTTAGCTAATCTATGGCGGAATGTCAACATAAAAATGACAACTTCAAATGATTATTAAAAATATTTTTATTCCTCTACTAGTCTCGCGTCTGTATGACGCTTAATATGGAAAAATTGTTCTACATAAAGGCAACTAAAATAGCAGCTACATCTTTTTCTATGACTTTCCACTAGCCGTAAAGAAAGATGTAGCCGGTAGTTTAATTGCCTTTGTGTTGTAGAATTTCTCCTGATGAGGCGTCATATGGGAGCGAAACTAGTAGAGAACTAAAAATGATTTTATTAATGAATTGAAAAGTCCATTCTTTTGTTGGCCTTCCGCCATAAATGTTTCTATAAAAGTTAAATAGGTCATATTTTTACAGTTTAGCCATTTCTTCCCTTGCTTATCTTCTAATGCAGTAGGCCACAGTGCACTTAGTAATCGAGAAATGAAGAAGTTGAATTTAGAGCCAGATCCTTAATGACAGATTCTTTCTTCCCCACATTTTTTGTACATATATTTTCTCATTTTGTTACAAGCCTATACAGCATTGCAGGTTTCATTTCGGGGAACTAATCGAACCTTCACGTAGACTACCAAGAACACAAATAGATCCCTTCGTTGGTGAATTTTAATTAGGGTTTAATAAGGGATATTTATAATTCTTTGAAAGGAAATCAATGCAATGCTAGAAATTTAAAACCCTAGACTACATTTTTTTTTCTCAAAATTTCCTGGAATAGAAATGATAATAAAAGAAATAGGAATAGAAATGGAATAAAAAAATGTAAACGAAGGGGAATTATGAAATGAATTATAGCCTTAATATGACAAATAACAAGTTTAATATCTTCTTCAATATTTTGAAAATATATCGAAGTTTCTATTTAAAACTACATTCATTATCTTGTTATACCATACCCTACCAACCTTTTGCAATTATTTTATAATTTTGTCATGCCAATTTCGGATAAATGTGTTCATATTTTTATATTCAAATGTTGAACAGCTGCATTGGTTAAGTTTCATTTATTATTCTATTGTGGTTCCTTCCTATGTATTTTTTTTTGGTTCCTTGTATGAAGTAAAGGGAGTATTGTAACCTCAAAAATGTTCGGTTTTCAGATTTCAAAGCAATTATCCATTTAGATCCATCTCTTTATACATTTTTAGTTAGAACTGGGGTAGTTGGTACACTTCCCCTTTTGATTGAAATGGAGTTAGGCGGAAGGGGAGGGGTTGAAAATAATGTTTTTGTACTAATTTTAATAGGAAAATTATTTAAAAAAAAAAAAAAAAAAAAAAAAAAACACCAGGAATTTTTAAAAGTACAGTCCCTGTATGATATACTGGCATGCTAAACACTTGCATTCATTATGAATCTGTACCAGAGAAGGGGTTTCAAGGAATTTGGCATAATAGAAGACAGCAAAAACAAAAATAATAGTTACGGAGAGAATAATATTTTGAAAAAATGCTGTCAGGTGTGCGGATTTTATTAATGACCTGAAGGTTAAATAAACAAATAAGAGAGAAAATAAAGACACGAAGATTCCAAAGAACCGGTTAGTGGACTGACGAATACAACAAAAAAAGAAGGAGATTTACATAAAATAATGTAGACCTTAGTGAGGGCAGCCCGGCACTTAAACAAGATATTCAATAGATAAGATTAGACTACATAATAGATATTGAATCGTAAATTGGGTGCGATAATATTTAGACTATTAGAGCCTAGTTTAATGGATGTTCTAATAGTTTTTAGGATAGAGAGATTTTAGATTATGAGTCTCACTTGTCGGCAATAAAAAAGGAGTTGTGTAGTTTATCAAAATGATGGAGATGTAAAAAAATGGAACAATGAGTTACACATTTTAATTTATCATTTTTGGCAGATAAACCTTGTGCTACAACTCTTTGCACTCCGGTCTTCAATCAAAGGAAGACATGTCTTTCCAATTCTGTCCGAAAAATATATTTTACTTATTTATAGTTGTTCTAATTCAACTCGGAGGACATTAGCTTTACATTAAAAATGTTTACAGTCATTTAGGAAACTTAAAAACGTTTTGAACAGTATTGTCTTCATTCTTAAATATTTCGAGCACAGAATATCTGAGATTGTACAGTTTTCTGGACTTGTAGAAAGGAAACTAAAGAACGTTCTCCTATTAATTTTGAGCTAATATTTTGGTGGGTTGAATGACATTTTTTTTTGTTTGAGATATGGATGCTTTGAGTGCAGTCTGTCCAATACATATGCGAAACAGTTCGAACTCTTCGCGCCGATCACTTCTGGCCGATGTTTCCTATTTCCTGGTATCTGACTTAATTTTTACTTAATTGCGATTAGATCATAACCAATCATGTGTCCCACTCATGGTTCAGCATTCTTGGGACATATTTTTGGACATCTTTTGGAGATGTGGTGTCGATGGTTGCACCGCTAGTAGCTTTACGAGCATTATTGGCTTCTATGATCTTAGTATTTCTATAGGATGGTAACCTCAAGAAAACCATTCCATTATCACTCAAAAAGCAACAATCTTGACCTTGGGTTTCTAACCACTCGTTACCGAAAACAATGCTTGTCCGATTAATGTCAAGTAATTCTACTTCGAAAGAGTTATTAAATGATGCAAAACTTAACAAGTTCACGCCAAGTAATTTAAGTTCAAAACAGATAAGTCCATTTCTCAAATCGTAACTTTTATCTGTAAGTTACATACGCTTGTACAATGTTAACGTTTGGCATATACGTTTGTTATACACTAGACTTTACAGTCTTAAACATTTCCGATTACTTAACATTGTCCTAGGCTAGCAACTGGAATGAAAACTCTCGTGCAGCACTCACCTAGTTGAGGAGACCAGAAAGGTCGAAACACAGTTGCCCAAACGTACTATCACTGAAAGTGGGATTTCGAAACTTGACTTTACACGGTTATACACCGATAGACTTGTTTCGGTTGGTGGGACTTTGGTAACTCGTTTTTGTACTCACGGTAACTCATCAGCAACACAAAGAAGCGTTGGAACGATTGGAGTTATAGCTTACTGCCTTGTTTTAAGATACTTGTTCAAAAAACGTTTGTCTAAAGACTTTTGTCAATAGAACTAGTACCAAATGAACTTGGCTTCACGGCCATTTCTGAAGAGTTTAGAATTCCCGGGTTGCCAAAATCCCACCAACAAGTCAATTGGTGTAAAGTTAAGCTTCGAAATACCACTTTCGGTGGTGATACATTTGTACGACTGTTTTTCGACTTTTCAAGTCTCTTCAACTAGGCGTGTGCTACACGAGAGCTTTCGCTCCAGCTGCTAGTCGAGGACAATGTTGAGTAAACGGAAATGTTTAAAACTGTAAAGTAGTGTAATTCAAACAATCTTTGGAAACTGCTGTGAAGCCAAATTCATTTGACAAACGTCTTAAGACAAATGTCGGTTGACACAAGTATGTTATATGTTTGTTCTTTGGAAGGCTATCTTTCACTCTGAAAATTTCTTGATTGGTAGCCATGATGAATGTTTGTCTGCTCCCGAATACACCAGATTGAGCTGGCTGTAAATTGGTTGCATCCTTAGTTATTCGATTCAATCATTGCACTAATTTGCATGTAAATTGTACTTCGCTCTCTCATCTCCCAAACACAACAATTTAAATGTACGACTCTTGTTGGATCCCATACACAAGCCCTTCTTTGTACAATACCTTTAATGAATTCAATCAAAGAGAGTAATACAACTTAATCAATTATGTCTAGGTAATCGCGTCATTTTAGCAAGTTTCCTTTACGAGAAATCAGTTATTAAGGTTCAAACCTCTTGATGGGATTTCACCAAAAAATTATCAAATGTGTACCGCCTCGACACAATGAGGTATTTATGTTTAAATATTTGTAAATACTGCCAACTTACTAGTCAAATTGCACAAATAAATTATAATTATTTTGAATTACGGGTTTAATACCAACGTAAGGCGTAAATCTTCAATAGTACTGGATAAACAAATTGTCATGATCACATATCCAGGAAACATCGTGGGCAATTTTCATGGTTGAACTTTTTTTACCACGATAACTAAAAATAGGATTTTTGGTCGGTATTCGTAGTATGTCGAACGTATACACACATATACTTGTTATAATGGGCACATTCATTATTATTATTTGTTGTATAACAAACTCTTATGTTTTAACGTCCTACGTAAATCTACAGACCACATCGAAGTTTGCCAAAATAATGGTTTCTTACCTATCTCATCTCACTTCTACTCATTCAATTTTCACAATAAGCTAATATATGAAGAAATGTTCAATAATCGCCTACATAAAGTACACTGATAACATTGAGCGTTTACCAAGAGAGAAACACGGAATCGAAAGTGCATAAGCAATAGTTTAAGTCATACTTTTGTCTTCCAATACATGAATGCACTTATACATAGGCTTGTTCTTTGCCATTGTATCATGGCACTGTACTGTTAAAATTATCTGAGGAAATTCGTTTATTTTATGCAACACCCGATTCATTTACTTTTATCTTATCCAGCCGTATATTTTATTCTGTGAGAGTAAAGTTTATAGAATATGAATTTTCAAGAAAAAAAACAAAAAAAATCTTAATTTTGTCATGCGAATGCAATTACTACTTTACACATTCGTTTTTTTTAATATATATTACTTTACTATAATTATTGAGAATGATAAACTACAGTAGAAGTAAAGTTCATAAGCGTGAATGTGGGAAGATTGCCAGAGATGTTTCGAAACAGAAGCATACATTTATTTTGTTTTTAATAAAAACCTCATTGGTCAAACGTAAAGTGGACTTCGATTTAATAATATCGGACAATAATGATTTCGAGAAAAGAATATTTTACTTGTCTTTGAATCGTCAACAAAGCAACAATGAACAATAAGTAAAAGGATTATCCGTAAAAAGATGCGTATACCAGTTTCTCATTGGCTTCTTTTGGAAGTTTGGCGGCTTATGAGCACTTTTAGTGCAAACATGTTGGAACTTGGAGCGAAGCCCTACGCAGGTCCTGGCATATTCCCTCCCGTGTAACGGCACAATGACATTGAAATCTGAGTCATGACTTCTCTCTGCGCATACCTCCGCAACCGTACGTAATTACGGCGCACCTAGCTCATTTGGAATCGCTTCACGATGAGTTATTGCACTCTGTCAACATGGTCAATAAAGTATAACGCAATTTGCCAGTTATCTTCTCTTAAACGGACAAAAGTGTTGTCGTTTTGGATAATTTAGCTAGAGAATCGCCCACGGGCTAATGCTCTTTTCAAGGTTTTGCCATTTCGTTATCTCCATTTTTCTCTTTCTGTTTATTTATCTCACAGTATTCAATAATATTGCCTAATTGCTGATTACATGTACGGGAATAACTCATGTTTTCTGCCAAATGATTCTGTGAGTAAACAGATTGAGAATATGCTAAGATAACTAACTATTTCTTAAGAATTTGATAGATTAGAAGACTAATTCTCAATAACTAAAAAAACCATAAGAAATGAGCAGTATAGATTTGAATGGGCATTGGATCTGTTTTCGGGATGGCTAAAAATGCGTCTTTCTGTTAACACAATTTAGTCGAAGCTTATCCACAGGGTTTTTAAATGTAGCCACCTTGAATATATATAATAAACACTTTTTATTTATTTTATTTTTTTCTCTTATGAAGTGCAACGCTCTAAACAGCAGCTACGTTAAAATAATATTTATTATATTAAACTGCTTTTCGGGATCAAATGTGATTCAATAACAATTGTACAATGCTCAAAGGAACTTACATTTTTATTTTTTAAACGAAGTCAATTTGGTTACATTTCCAAATCAAGTAAGCAAATAGTAGGTACATATTTAGAGGGTGGAGGATTGACTTCCCAATTGACTTTGGGGATGTTTGTTCTGAGTTGTTTAACCTCGTCTCGCACCCCAAGTTGTAGAAAAATGGCTACGGTAAAGTTTGACTAGCAAAATACCAAGCTTTCTCCTATAAATTTAGATGTTTTTTTAAATTTATTTAAAAGGGATAATCAACATGGCAGGATTGATAGTCGATGTGAGTCTGCACCTAGGCAGGGCTTAAGAGGAATAAGGTTGATTAAATAGGACATCAACTTTTTACAGCTGATATGTACAAAGGATTCCATCAACACTGGCTCAAGGAAACTCACTAAAACGGTTCGTAATAAAAGGAAATTGCGTTTAAGACTTTCGTTATTTTTCCTAATTAAAATATTTTTTATTTTGTATCTATAGACAAGATAATTACTTGTTAGAAGCAATCAAACAGATTCCTGGTAGCGGGTGTATAATTTAAAATTTGGATTTGGCGCCAATTAGACAATCTAGTTATCCTTAGATTTTCCGAGGCTGCCAGCTTAACTTCTTTATCGTATACAGTGGAAGGAGGTCAATTTTCATGCCTCACTTTCATATTATTTCAGTTATTAGTGGGGACATTTTCTCCTGTTCAGTGGAGTTCATTTCCCTCCTGCGTTACAAGTTGATATCGTCCAGAACTTACGTCTGCAGGCTGAGCATCACAGAATGTGGTGAGATACCAAATTCCTTTTTGATTCTTTTCCTTTACCTTCTTCCTTTCTCTCACTCATCAATGGTATTTTCTCGGTGCAAATACTTCGGAGGTAAGACGAATTTAGTATAATATTTTAGTTCGTATAAATATGTTTAATTTGTCCATTTTTGGTTTATTAGAGCCTGACGTATTTTTTTTTAAGTTTATATTTTATTTTAAGCCGCAAGGTGGGCTTGTTTTTATAACTGCAGCCAACAAGAGTTATTTATTTCAGTTCCTATAGAGTGGTCGAATATGTAGAACATGCTGTCTAGAGTTTGCTCTATAATAGGTCACATCAGTAACAATTAATGTTATCAAGGTTTACAGTAAAGAAAGAAATAATTCGAGCTATAACAAGAAATTCGTCACGCATCTTTCATTATCTTTCTTCTTCTTCTTCTTCTCCTATTTGAGGCAACTTGTGGCGGCTTGATCATCATCGTGATGGTATTATCCGGATCGGATACTCATCATTACCAGTCGAACTAGGTTATCCGGTGTCATATCGCTGCCGTAAAGAACGATGGGATAAACATTGCCTGACCTACAGACCGCTTTCGGCTTGACGGCTTCAGTCATCAGCGGCACATTTATTAACACTTTGTTCCAATGAGTTACCTATAGTTTTTTTTTTTTTTTTTATAGCGTACCCATTTCAGGGAAAGCAACGCCAATCTATGATACCTGTCAAATATCATTGATGAGTTGTCTTCATCAATTGCATTTTGATGTGAAATGATGAGCTTATAAGTACCGTAGAGAGAAAATTATTGCACTTATATAACATATTTGCCAAAAAGGTGAGTAGAAATTGTCTGTATTTAGGTGGCAGCTTATCAAGATGCTACTAGCTTGCCAATAAGATAAAGTGGCTTACAATCGGACCGAAAAGTAAAGTAATTTAAAGTGTTTGCGCTTAATATTCGAGACTCGAACAAAATGTATAAAACATCAATTACATAAATTATTTTTCCTCTTAACACGTTTTGTATATATCGTTTCCTATAGCACCTCCAGTGTTTCTTTGAGTTCACTTGTGGTTTTTAGATTTTAATTTGACTATTCGGTTTTTTGACTTTCTATTCAATTATTATACACATTATGTGTAAATATTCATTTTTATTTATTTATTCTTACTTTTTATTTAAATTTTATATATATATATACTAGAGGTAAAAATTCATTTTTAATCTGTAAAATATTTATTCATATAATATCTATAAATATTATCTGGGGCACTAATTTGTATACTTAAAGTTATATGTTTTAAATCTAATAATTTTCCTTCAATGGGTACGCATAATTCTTTTATTAAATGTAATTAAAGCGTGTATGACTTTTTAATGGCCAGCAGGACACGTTAAGGAACGAGGCCTTTCTTACCTGAAATACCAAGATTTCTTCACCATCTAGCACCTCAAAAATTGGTCAATTATAGAGAATTTAATTTGCAACAACACTGGTTATATAAATTGTTTTGATACGACTTATAACACGGAGACATTATGAATTTTTTTTAATTCGCCTCTCCAACCCCTCTCCACCCCTTCTTACTGAACCGAACTCTTAACACAATCGCATTACAAGCTCGAACTCAAATATAACCTCCTTTGAGCATTTGTTAATAAATCAATCTAAATATATGTGCATTCTGCAACCAGAGCCTAACATGATGATACTCATCTCACCTCCTCCCTTTCATAAAAAGTAAAAGTCTTCAAACGAATCGGTATTTAGGGGTTAAGCCGCCCCTTAAAGAGTACAAGAGACCTAAAATATAGAGTTGACATGGGAAACGTAAAGGGATTAATGATAGAAAACTGAGAGTAATTCTGAATAGGCTTTAAGTAAGAGAATAATTAAATCTAGTTTTTTTTTTTGCACTATACAGGTTTCGTAACAATTTAATATTTATTTGATTACATGTCCTTGAGCACCTTCTGTCAGGGCTGTTACTATGATAACAAGAATCAAGATGGCCTCCACCAATCAGCTGATACATGTCAGAAATCGTAATAAATATTCAGACCTCCAGTCTATACACTTGAGTAAAGATTAAATTTGTGGTAAAAATCATGAAAAAAAAGTGAATTTTTTTTATATATACTCCAGACCTTCAAGGCTTTCTTTCTTAAATAAGCAATCGTTCTTCATTTTACACTAATCCATATTCCTAGGGCTGATGCTCTAATAAATAGAGATATATATATAACTAACGGCACAAATTGACTTCTTTCTTGACTTATCGAATCAGACTTGTGCAGCCATCGGTTTAATTGATTCTAATGCAATTTGGCAGGTTTAAGCCGGAGCATTGGATCGGCCATAGCTGGAAATGGCTACGGTGCATAGTGAGTTATTGAAAGGGAGGCGTAGCAAGCATGCGGCTCTATGTTCGCTACGTGACTATTTGAGCGCTCAGCCAGTTCAAATCGTGCAGACTCGTCATTCTTCGACAGTGCCCCACCTAACAATGCACAACGAGAATTCTCGTTCCTCGGGCCGACATTCCACTGAGAAGGCTCAGAGTGTCCTTTTACCGACAGCTTCCTTTTGAAAGCCTTCTCTTAAAGGAAATCAGCTATTGGGGTTGAGCTCATGATTTCCGGGGAAAAAAATCCTACCTGGGAGATGCCGAAAATGAGATCCCACAGAAATGGTCCATATAGACTGTGACTTTCTAGTGGTCACGAATTTGGTTGGATTGTTTCCAAACTTCAAAACTAGAGGCTTAGCTCGTTAATGACCTATCCAAAAATATCCAGGAAAAGGAGAGGGTTTTGTGACGGGATATAAAAAAAAATCGAAATATCTCCATTATTAAAAAATGAATAAGAAATCTCTAGCGCAGTTAACTTCCATATTTTTTCATTGCACATTAACACTAAGCTAAAATATCATGAAACTAATCTTATTCTAAGTCCAAATACCAAATATTGTTTTAAACGCTCCTTTACATTATGAGATACATTTAAATGCTGTTATATGTCACATCGTCAATTAAGATATTACTTACTACACTCCAAAATGTTTATTTGATCAATAGGATCCCCATTATTTGATTGTTTCATTTATCTGTAACGTTTTGTGTCATTAAAGTTGATATTCCTTAACAGCTGAAATTGGATCTATAAGATTCGCAAGTATTTGTTGGATAAAAAAAAAAAATTGATTAATTCATCTTTTGGCAAATTTATTACCCTCTATAATTGTTGTTTTAAGTAGATTCCCCTTAAGGGAAATCAGCTATTGAGGTCGTACTCATGACGCGATTTTCGAAATTTTTCTTCAAATGTCCATGGATCCTCCTAGTGGTCGCAATTATTGTTTGATCGTTACGAAACTCGATATTTAGTCGTTTTATGTAAAAAGAAAGATCAAGTTCATTATTGGCTGAAATCGGACAATGGGAGGGGGGGGGGTTTAGAGAGGTAGAAGTTTGAAAATTCAAAATACCACCGTTAGTATACGTCGGATCGAAAAAGTGTATAGAACCAATCTTATAGCATTCTAAATGTACTATAAATATTGTTATATAAATTTATTCTCTATCTTGAATATTAACAGAGATATTTGCATTTTTCTGTTTTGCCTTCAGCAACCCCTACTTCTACTCATGTTACATAAACAATACTCTGTTATTTAATAAACCATATTATTCGAAGCTTAAATACCAAATATTGCTTTCAAGAGACCTTTATTTTACGAGATACACGCAAATATGTTCTCGTGACCCCCTCCCCGTGTTGAGTTCTGGGACTACTAAAATTTGATTGATTGAGATACAAATTTTCTGATTCATTATAAATTACAGTACTAGATAAAGTACATACTTTTCAATAAAATTAATATCTTATATTCTGATATATTTCAGCAATTGTTTTTCTTTCCAGTGTGAGGTAGGCAGGCCTGTTTGTTTACATTTCAGAGGCTTCCCGTCAGGACGTTTCTATTATCGTTTGTATTTATTCACTTAATAGTCACGGTGGTGTTTTGTTACGAGTATGTAGATTTTTTTTTTTAAACTTCAAGACGTAAATCTGCTTCGTTTACGCTGCCCCAGCGTGACGGACATTTTTGGTTTTAATTAAGGTTTCAATATACCCCTTTCTGATTTGCACTTACCTATGTCACTAAATAGGTCTCATGTGTCAGTTAATGTTTATTTCCTTGTTTTTTGAGTATCATCTGCACGGTTACCAGGTGGCTTACGCGTGTCCTCGGTTAATCTGGTTCACTCAGCCTTTGGGTAACTTACTTGTTCTCTCCTTTTCCTCATTGGATTATTTGAGTTTGTTCATTACAGATCGACTGCATTCAGAGAAAAGGTAATTTGCAGCGTTGAATCGATAAGGTTGTTGTGCCAGCACCATTACCTGAATATATTATGATGGATGTGGGTTGCTACTCCAATACTAATGACATGCTGTACACGCGATGGCTAACCTGGTATTTAGAAACAGATCATGGCCTCAACTTCCCCAATGCATTCAACTTAACCTGAGCAGAGTAAAAAGGTTTAAAAATTGTATTAACCCCCTACCCCATTGGGTGTATTCTAAAGAAAATGTTTTACTTGCTTATTTAATAAATTATAGGCACCTATATAAAGTACAGATGGGTTAGAGTTTTCATCTGCATTAAGAAAATTCAAACTTTTATCCGAAGTCTAGATCATCTAAGATTGCATTTTTCTCGTTCCGGTTGTTCCAAGAACTTTAGCTATCAACTTGAAATGTTTGCCTGTCCGTCCGTCCATTTGGTACTCAGTTACTAAAAAGTCCTCAAAGTGTTCCTTTTAGTGAGTATATTTGTGAATCAGCAGACATAAAATTCAGTATAAGCAAAATATATAGCAATATAGAAATATTCCCACTAAAAATTGGGATTCAAAACTAATTTGGGATTTGGAAGTCATAACAAATATTGGATGTCTTCGATAATATTGTTTTTATCAAGAAAATGAAAATAACCACTCAGTACTAAAAGATGTTTTCGCTTATTAGTTTAAAAATTTGTACTTCCGACTTTTGGAAATATATAAGAAATAATATTTGGTGTTATGCGAGAAATGGTAAACGTTTCGTAAATGCCATAAAGGATTGAAAATTATATACATTGGCACTGTATTTATAACGCCTTACTGAATGAGGTTAGAGACGATGCTCCGGGTTTCATAAAAGTAAATGAAAAACTTCACTATCACTTTAGAAGTCGACGTTTGCAAAGAAGTCACAAAATATATTCGCCAATATCTCCATTATACATCTAAAAAAAATATAATCGAAGGTGCTGAGTGGTGTAATTTAGAAATTATATTTATTTCAGAGTTTGGTAAAAAACGTTATATAAATATTTAATAATGAAAAAAGTACGGGTAACCTATTATCATTTCACTATGAGTCAGCTGATGGCTGATACTGGAATAAGGAATCACTAAGAAATTAGGTGATAGCTAAAAAGTCATCTTGATTTCCCGTCTATGTATCCATGACTTAATTGTCAGCTAATTTTATAATAATTTCAAATTCAATTTCAAAAATCAGACAGCCAAATTAAAGGAATTCAAGGTATGGGATGAACCACACTTTATACACTTTCAACATTGTTCAAGTCAATGGCGTTAACGGAGTTTCATTTCAGTTTTATCAGCTGTTGTTGTAGTTGAACCTTCAGGCTACACCTGGTAATTGTTCCCGTGAATAGTTAAATGATTTTCAAGAGTCGGAATAAGGACATGCAGTGGTATCCCGTTGCCTTCAGAAGAAGAAAAGTTTCATTCACAACAATAAGAGCAATGAGCGGAGGATTCCCTGTCAAGTTTTAGAGAGCCATCCTTCCGTAAAGCGCAAGCTGATTAAAGATAGACATTAGCCCGTCAGAGCGTTCAAAATAAAAATTCAATGTACTCTCCAGACTTGCCCTATTGGCATGTTGAAAAGTTCGTGTATAATGGTGAGAATTTAGTGAAGGAGGAGATTTTATCATGCCTATTTTACTATAATATTTAAGAATATAATAAGTTCTTAACAACGGAGAGAGGTTTTAACCGATGTCAAAATTGTGTGAGAGAGCCATTCTTGGTAATTATGAGAAATTATTTATGAACATCCAAAATAAACCTCATTTTTACCTCAATATCCGTCCATAGCAAAACGCCATTTCGTCTTTCCGCTACGTGGAGAAAGGACAACAAAAAGTTAAAGGTAAGAATGAAAGGGAATGGCGGAAGCGAAGGAATTTAATAAAGTACAAGCCGCCCATTCAGCCAAAGCCTTTTTTTAGGAAGGTAATTCTAGGCCCGGAGCGGAGGGTTCTTGAGCAACGGTAGGCACTGGAGTCGTGTACCGTTACCTAGAAGAAGATAATGTGCCGGTAGAAATGGAAGTCCGTCACGCAGGAGCTGCGTACGCTGAGCACATTTCCTTCGCACCGGGATACGATACGCTCCTGATCTTATGTCACCATCTGTTCACTATTTCTCCCCCAGTATGAACCCAAAGTAAAAAGTTCCTCACGCAGGGGCTGCGTAAACTAAACAGATTTCCCACCTGTAGTTTTTCAATAGATAAATCTATATACTGGTAAAACCTATCACCTCCGTGAATATTAAGTCAATTAATACAAATGATAACGAGAAATGATTCAACAAGTTTACATTTTAATAAGTTCCACAACGGAGAGCGTCTGAATTTAAACAAACTGGTAGGCAGCCTCTCAGATCTGAAAGATAGAAATATTCTTGATCGAAAAAGAAGTACTGAAATATATCTATCTAGTACTGTCATTTTCAATTAATCATAATAATCTTGATAACTATAATATATATATAACAATTATGAAGGGACCCCATTTTCGTCATCTCCAAGGTAGGATCAATGGGCATTTGTGGAAATTTCCGAGTAATGAGTACGACCTCAACAACTGATTTTTCCTTAAGAGAAATCTGCTAATATGTAGGGAAATGTTAGTTGGACTTGAGATTTTTAGTGGCTGAGGTACATGAAAATCGAGGGACTAGAATTGGGGGTTTACAGAAGGCTGAAATCAGAATAAATACAAATATCATCGTTAATATTCCAGCCGGAACAATAGTTGTAGGAAATTAAAATTCCCAAAACATTCGCATACAACATTTTTTTTCAAATCCGACACATAGTTAGAGAGACATTTCGAATTTTCCATTATTCCATCTCTGAATCCCCCCCCCCCAGGCCGATTTCAGCCATTTCCTAATATAATATTTAGTGTTCCATAGAACGGTTAAATATCGTGTTGAGCGTAAAATCTTTAATGAAAATAGTTACACATATTTCACACAGTAAATGTTCAAATGAAAACAATAATTTGTATTTAAGCTTGGTATAAGTGGCTCATTATTAAACGGCTAATTAGAAGTGTTGGCTTACTGAAATGTGAAAACAACAAATGCAATACTTCGGTTGACATTGAAGACAGAGAACAAACGTATGCAATAATATTTATAGTGAATTAATTAGATTTGCAATAAGATTGGTTCCAAACACTTTTTCAATCCGAAGTATTATAAGGGCGATATTTCGAATTTACCCTTTAGTTACTGGTGCATTAAATAATTGATTTTACGATTGTCAGATCAATAAATTTCAATATCGATGGATTTCTTTCTTTGTGTAACCGTTGGACGCCAGGATTTTGAAGTGTCGCTCATAAGTGGAGTGTTAAACGTTTTAATTTAGAAGGTTGTTATTCAATATTATTATCAAGTAATGGCCACTGCATAGCAACAGCGATTCATTGTCTTTGATCTTCACTTATAAGTAAAAGGTTACAAGATATTTGTGCTACTTTTTATGCTACTGGTATTTATTTAAAGCGAGGTTATATCAACATACTATTTGCACAAGTGAAGTACTGAAGTTTCAATAACTTTCCATACATTTATATTACTGTCTGTACTTATATAATTCTTATTTCTTTTATCTGAAGGCCTCATATTTAATCTTATTTTATAAATTTTACATGATTAATTTATTTTTTAACTTTCAAGCAAATTAACTGAAGACGAAGTTCTTTAATCGAACCAGAGGATACGGAAGCTTAGAAAAGTACTAAAAAGAATAAAAAAATGTTATAATATCTCCGTTATAAGTCGGGTCGAAAAATTGTATGTAACCAACAATCTTCTTCATTTTGTGTTTATATATTTTCGTGATGAAGAGCTTTTGCGAAGTGAGTGATCGTACAACCTCAGTTATCCAAGAAGGACATGGGATGAGTTGTCTCCAGCAGGCTGACGGGCTCGATTGTACCCGGAGGTTCTGTAGCCAGTTCACGCTGTTAGCCTACATGTGGACGGGATCTAAGAGAGTCATAATCGTTAGTCATCCCGATGAGCTGTCAGACGTATATACTCTTTAGACTCCCGCTGATCCATAAGCACTGCGACACTGGCGCACTCTGTTAGCGAACTCGTGAGCTAATGTTCTCCTTTGGCTTAGATTGAACCTGTGCCTATTTTTTACCTTCAGCTTGCTTACGATAGGGGTAGGTGTGCCCACGCTTTAACCCGTACGGCCACGGGTGCTCCCATTTAATGTTCTATGAAAGTGGTTCTATACGCTTTTTTGTTAGCTATAGTTCTTCTATAGAACCTTCTAGTCTTCTGTAAAAGCTTCAATTATACTCGTCTTAGATTACCAATAGGCCAAAAAATATCTATCAAGAAACACCTTATTCCGATAATTATTAGTATTTTTTTTTTCATCGGATATTTAGTACTTAATATACAGGAATTGGCTTATAACGCCATCCAAAGAACATTCCATTCTCTACAGGCCATAGATTTTATTTGATCGATACACTACTCAATATTCAGCCGCTTACATTTAAAGAAACTTTTATATATGGTAAATAACTAAAATCGAACAGAGGAAGAGTGGTGATTTAGAGAGGTGGCAAAATTAAATATCGTAATATTTCCACTATGATTAGACGCATGAAAAAGGTTATATAATCAATCTTGTTGAAAATAGTATATTATGTACCTATATAATATATAACCGAATAATAAGTAATTGTTGCTTTTCAGCTTTTAGTAAAACTCCGCTCCACCTTGTACCAATGTTATTCATAAGTATCTTATACAACTCAATATCTTATATAGATCTTAATTTTTTTTTGCCTACACAGGCTTGGTATTCCTGGGAGACATAAAGGATAGAATGCGAGATGATTTCTTGAATATGCCACTCCAGTACCTTTGAAATATGCTCAGTCAGTGTAGGACTCAGCTGCGTAAAGAAATTTTACAAATTCGAATGAATCTTTGTTTACTACAACCTGTGAAGACTTCAGACATTATTGAGAAACTTAATTGGGAAAGCCGATAAAGAAAGATCACATCAGATTGGTTTTTCTCTTTAATGTGCCTGCCCCCAAGAACTGCTGCAAAGCGATGGCCTACTGTTCTCGATACACCTTACGGTTAATAGACGAACTAATTGCTGGCTATCCTAGAAACCATGGCCCACCGACTCCTCTACTTCCGGAGACCAGTCCTCAACCCCCCTCCCCCCGTACCGAAGATATCTAGACTCTTACTGTCCCCCTTTGGCAGGAATCATGCTTCACTCATTTCCACTTCTCAGTGACGATGGAAATCGGAAACGTGTCCCAAATCATCATTTTTTAAAGTAGTCATCATCTTACTGTGCATCAACGCATATTCAAAGAAGCTTCAGGCTGCATCCCGGATCAGGATTACAAAATTTATTATTATTAATATTGTATTATTTATTTTAATAATAAACGAAGCAAACAAATCCCAACCTCGCAAAGTTTCCTTAACTACTTAACTTAGAATGAAATCAGATGTACTAAAGTATTTATATTCAAGCTTAATTATACTGCAATAACAAATTTTGAAAAAAAAAAAACTTTATTTTGATATATCATATATCTTCTTCATATGGACAACATATATGATCATTTTTATTAATGAAAAATGATCCATATAAATTTAACTATTCAATCGCCTGGGAAAGGTGAACAAAAAAGTAAAACATCAATGATAATTTAAATAATTTTTTTTCTCACTAGTTTCGCATCCAAATGACGCCTCATCAGGAGCAAAATTGAGCACTGAGAGGAGGAACTACCACATATTTAGATAGAACCTTCCACTAGTTGTGTCAGTCAGAGTATGGCTCAGCTGATTAGATACGACGAGTGTAGTCTCAATACTAAAGGAGAAAATTGCAATTTAACTAATTGAATTGAAATAGTTTTTTAATAAATCAAAGTATATATAATTCAAATGTTTAGTTACTATTTGCTTACTGATCAACTTTTTCCTAGTTTTTTTTTAATTTAAGTATGAATATTCACTTTTGTTATTCTCTCGCTTATATTTCTTTCTTTTTCTAGTATTCTAAAGTATTCGAAATCCAAAATTTGGGTGTATTTAATAATATTCTATTGTCCTTGTTTAATTTATGTCTAATCTTTACATATACCTTAAGTGGTTCTTGCCAGACATATAAACACTTAATGACAAGGACAGATAACCCTATATGCAAATACTGCAACAAGCAGCTTATGATAAGACACATACTGACAGACTGCACCCAACGAAAAAACCTTCACATACCCCACGATATGACAGAACTATTAACTGACAGCAGCCAATATCTTCCAAAAATACTACCATATCTAAAACACAAAAACATATAGTATGAAATATAATAGGTCTAGAGCATACTTAAAAAGGTTTAAAAGGATTAACTTTTATTATATTCATTTAGACAAAGCACGGATATGAGAAAAAATCAGATATTAAAGAAATATTTTCCATAATATAAAAATAAAGTACAAAAAGGGTAAGCACATGAAGGAGTAAATATATTATTCTAATTATGCCAATCGCCATCGCTGAGGGACAAAAACCAAATAATTAAAATAAAAATACATATACGTGACAGGGAATCATTTTTTGAGGTTGCCTTTATGAGGTGGCTTTTCCAAGAATATTTCAAAAGCCCAACGTTTTTATATATTTATTATTTGTAATTATGAGACGGATCGAAAAACGTCTTTATCTAATCTTCAATTGCTTACACATTTTTTCTGCAGACCACTCTTAGTAACTGCGATTTTCAAATTAACTTATCATCCAACTAAGACACTTTTAAATTGCACGTCTTGTTACCATCTGGCTTTTAATGACTAATTTTGTGATTAAAGTTAGTCAGTGTGTCATTCGAATGAGCTAACAGGATTTCGACTTGCTGTTGAGCTTTGGTAACACAGGTTTTCAGAATAAGTGGGTATCTGTTCAATAGTTACTAGTGACATATGTGCTCAGTTCACAAAGCGTTTCATTAAGTTTTTAAAGATAGGTAAAATAGGGAAGAGAATTACAGCGAAATAGAAATTTATTTAGTTTATAAGCAGCACCCATGGGAGTAAGGCTTTCATCATTTCATTTTCGGAACAAGTTAGTCAGAATCAATGACGACTTTTCCGAAATTTCTCCAGATTCTAGATTTAACAGCTGATTACCTTGATAACCAATATTTAATGTGAAATTAATAGGGCTCTGAAAGGAACTTATTCAACTACTAATTTCTGTAAAAGCTGGGTTATATCAGCTTTTTTATGGCATTATCCCGGAAGGACTTAACAGAATTCCGTAACATCTGTTTAATCAACTTTATCGACTGTATTATGGTCTTACTTGTTGACTGCAATATTGGCGATAATGTAATTAACAAGCTCCCGAAAATAACTTTTCACCATAACCTCTCATCATTTTAGCCGATTTTCCTTAAGAGAAATCAGCTATTGAGGTCTTACTTATGACGCGACTTTCGAAAAATTTCTAAAAAAGGTTCATCGATCCCACCCAGGAGATGAGAAAAATGAGGTCCGTTAAAAACTATATATATATATATATATATATATATATATATATATATATATATATATATATATATATATTTGTCTGTTGACACTCTAGCGGTCGCAATTTTTATTCAATCGTCACCAAACTCGGTATTTAATCGTTTTATGTAAAAAGAAAGATCAAGTTCGTTAACGGCTGAAATCGGACCAGTGGGAGGGGTTTCGAAAATTCGAAATATCTCCGTTACTATACGTCGGATCGAAAAATTGTATAGAACCAATCATATTGCAAATTAAATTTACTATAAATATTGTTATATACATTTATTCTCTATCTTGAATATTAACCGAGATATCTGCATTTTTATTAAGTGTAACAGACGAGCTATGGTCGCTTCTATTCGTTCCCGCCGAAAGCTAGTTCGGCCGTTTCCGTAACTGTTCGGGGCTCGTATGGAGATTTCTCTATTGTATAATTTTACGTGGGAAATCTGCTTAGTTTACACAGCCCCTGCGTGACGAACATTACCCTTGTGCTACAAGACACGGTTCCAAAATAAGCATACTTTGCTCAACATTTTTTTTTTTTTTTTATTTTTTTTTTTTTTAAATGAACAAATTACCAAAAGATACGAGGATGCTGATGGAAAGCCGTTTGCATATTAATAAAGCAAGAGATAAAGCTAATCGTTCGATAAAATCAAATATTTACTCTGCTAACCACCCCGACTTAGCGTAGGAAGATAATGTCTTTGCTACAGGGAGGATCGTGCTAATCTAAGCAATCAGGGGCTTATATATAAGCAATTTATTATTTTCTTTTACCCCAATCAGTATCTTAACTACCAGTTAAGTTAATAATGAAAAGAATTTATTTGTCACGTTGGCTTCAAGACAATTAGTCTTAAGTACTTAATTTCACTCGGACCAAAGTGTACTATCACTCAGATCCATTATCATCGGACTGTTATCACTGATACTATCTCCTATCCCAACCAGCTTATTTCCTGCATAAAATTACATTTAAAAAAAAATAAAATAAAATTTACATTTCTTTAAAGAGCGAATATAATTTATGTAAATGATAATACAAGTGTTTACAACTCCACGTTTTTGAATCGAAGCTCTTTAAATAACTCTTTATAAACAATTCAACAAGCCATTTCCACAAGTATTTAGATTTACAGCTGTTTCCAGATATTATGAGTATGTTAGAAACAACCATTGTTCATGTATTTGTTTTAAAATGCATTTTTAGTAATAAACCAGTAATCCATTGTTTTGACTGATCACGTAACATAATATTTAAATTTCCAATGTATCCTGGCAACTTGGAAATAAAAGAAAATATGAAGGTTATTTGTTTTTGATTTCTGAGTACTGAAAAATGTATTTATTTCCATTAAATTTTAACATAACATAATAGGATAACTGGCATATTTTTGTGTTCTATAAAATAAAACTTTACGTGCTCTGAAAAAAAGTAATAATTATTTTATTCATTATTCTTTGGGGGCACCAAGATTCGGGGTTATTCCATGGCATTGTCTACCATGAAATCTGTATTAATAGCCTAACAGTAACAAGAAAAAAGACGGCATTGTATATACGTATTACTTGTGTTTTAAGATTTTTAGTGACTCAGTTACTCAAAATGAAATGCGAATGAGTAAAAACTACTTAACGAGTTTACTAAAGACTAAAAAATACACATAGCTCAGGAAATACTACAAGTACAGAAAAAGAAGCATAGAATTATTTTGTCTAGTATTAGATTCTCAACATGACTGGGGATAAAATATTTTTCAATGAAACAATAATGACACAGATATTTCGATATTTTATTTTTATTTTACCCCCCTCCATTTAAACCCATTTCTTTCCTGCGCCTATTGGTCCTGGCATTGGAACTTTGAAAAAATCCGTCACGTCCTGGCTTATTGGTAAAGAGAGATAAGCAGGAGTGGGAGTTTACTAAAGGTTAAAGGCTAAAAATTACAAATACCTCATTTAATATTCAAACACAAACAACAATGTATGCAACAAAAATTAATGAAACTTAAGTTTTGAACAAAAGTTGGTTATTTAATATTTTTTTATCAGACTGCAATGCTCAAAGTTTGGTACAAGGCCCATTACATATATTTTTCTATCTACTATGTGCATTCTGAGTGTGTGTGTGTGTGTGTGCATTCATAAAAATTTGAACGAAGCTAATTTTCCTCATCTCTTAGGTAGGATTGATGGACATTTGAAGACATGTTTCCATAATCACAACGATCACTTTAAGTAACATTTTTCATTTTCTACTAGTTCGATAATGTAAACGTGTAATTTAAATCCTCTAAATGGATATCCTCTAGGTGAAGTTATTGATTATCTAAAGTGTGAACAAAGACAAATAGAGTCTTATCACTATACTATCTACTCAATTACTTTTTGACAGAAATGTAAACACCGGTAAGTGCCTTGAGAACAGGTGATATCCTCTTGACCATTTTGTTACGTCTGTTTGTATTCTAAATATATCTATGACTACGTGAAGTTATAAGTGAAACACACTTCCTATTCGCTTTCAAAGAAATTAATTCGAGTAGTATGCTTATTGGATTCTAGCCGAGATAATTGTCAATATTATTGATTTGATCGGCTATCTCTAGATAAAATACAAATGGATTGTCCTTTTATTTATTTGGTTCATTTGCTTCTATGTTCAATGGGCCGTGTAACTGTCTACAATATGACCCAAATAATGTCATTGATATTATATTTGTAATTTGTAACAGTACAAATAAAATCCTCTTACATAATAGCTATTAGGTAGTATGTATTGACAGAAATATAAATGCTGAGGATTGCCTAGTGGGTTAGTCGTATCCACTCGAAAAATTGGTAATGACTCTTCGTGAGTTACAGTGAATTTACGCAAAAAACGTTATATGGCACAGTAGTATGTGATATATATTATAAACAAAACCAATGTATGTTAAGTGTAATAAATAGTATGTATGTGTATGCAAGGCACTAAAGAATATTTATATACGCAAAAATCCATAAAAATAAACTATAAGTTAATAAAACTGATTGACAGGGTACTATTTTCATATAATTTTTATACTTGGTGCTATATAATGTTGCAAACTGTGATATTGAAATATTAATATTTATTATAAAATATACCAAGAAGAAATACATACAATAAATCTGATCTTTGCATAGTAAATGAAAACACAATTAGCTAATTAAGGAAGAGGTGCACGAAACAGTAGTTTTTAAAAAAATAATTCACTAAACTATTGTTGCAAATAAAAATAAAAACAGACAGTAAATTCAAAGTGAATAGACTCGAAATAAATAATTATATGGCTGTGTTGAATCAGAAAAAAGGTATAAAACCTAGTAGTTGATTGCCCGAATAAACCTTAATTCTAATCCTACAGAGAATTGAATCGACTGGATATGGAATAAATGTGTTTATTTTTTTCTGACAATTCTATTCAAAATTTAAGTGATTTGTGAATGAAATATTTAAATCTGATAATATATAATTACAATCTAAAGACCACTTTTAAGGTCCTGGACAAACATTGCGCCAAATCGTATGCCCCCCCTGATCACAATAAGCGGAATTAAAAGAGTGTTTATTAAAGAGTAATAAATTATTAAATTATTATTTTTGGATATAAATCTGAAAAGGCAGAGAATTAATTTATTTGTCAGAATACGCTAAAGTTAGATATTTACACTGTGATTATCTCCAAAGCCTTATGTAAATTATAGTGGTATTGGCAATGCATAATTCGCCAGTGTTTGCATCTATTTTTATAAACGTGTTGTTAGAAAATAATTGTCATTTTAAGCTTCTGATAGAAACATTAGCTAAAGTGCGTTTTTCTCACCGGGAAGTTGAATTCAACCTTTCACTAAGGAATATTTATAAGTGTTTAATATCTTACGTTTAAATACAGTGATGTTGTAGTGAAAACGTGATGATGTGTTTCTTTAATAAAATAAATCATGTAATGCTTTCTGTGTACTTAATAAATCAAGATTGCCAATTTAAATAGCCGTAAAGGGGTCTGCCTGCGGTTCGTATAATGAAATATGAAGATGGGGCCCAGGGGTTTCACCTTTAACCCCATGGGTCAGTATCAGATATGAAATTGTTGTTGTCGGCCAATTTCTCAACAGCTGACGGCTGCGGATTAGGGGGAGAGAGAGAGAGGGAAGAGGGAGGGAGTGTGAATAAGAAGAAAGCCCCAGGGTCAAGGGGGCACACTTTCGAAAGGTGAAAACTCTGGGAAGAAGATGAAGAAGCTCTCTATTATCTCTCTCGGCGTAAGATCACAATAAAAAAGTTCATTGAGGGTGGAGGCGACAGTAAAAAGATTATGGCAGTTGTGCAGGAATGAGTACATTAAATCTCCGTGACTATTAGTACATTGAAAACTGATTGCCACACTATAAAAAATCCTTCACGAAGGGGCACCGCGCACTAAGCAGGCTTACTAAGTGCTGGGAACGCTGCTGATCTGACTCCATTATTCTTGTAGAAGCCTATGTAGGTAGCATTTGAAATTTTAACTAAATGTGCGATGGTATTAGAAGTGGGTATCCCAAAGTTGGATAGGAGGGTTGGATGAAAATCAAAAATGCAAATATCAATGTTACAATTTGAGTTAGAGAGAACATGAAAAGAGCAACAAATAGTTTCATTATGGCTTCGCATATTATTACTGTTTTGCACTATTGAATAATGAGTAAACAAATTGTTTTCGAAAAAATATTATTATTTTTTTCTTAAATTGTCATTTATGATTGAAATATAGTTCTGAGTTGGTATCGTGGATGGTGGAAGTGACTTTTAATGTATGTAGAGAGAGGTTCTAATGTAGGTAGCCATTCTTTCATCTACCAACATGAAATTTAGTTATTTGAGATCAACCTTGTGGTAAAAACCTGAATGTTTTCTAGTAGGAACAACCGAACGGGAGAAACCACACTGATTAGGATACAGCGTTGTCTTTCATTCATTTTTAATCAACGGGAAATATCTTCCGAATTTTGAAGTGTGTGATAACTGCCCTCTCCCATTAAAAATAAAAATACCCATAAGAGGACTTCCATATGCCATATGGCATAAATGTCATTGTGCCTTGAGCTGCAGGGAGGTTTGGGATAAAAGGTCTGCGATAGGTCCCTGATTACGTTGTCTAATTAAAAATAATGGCGGATACATTAGTTGGCGGAACGATAGGATCTGTAGGCAAGGAACCTGTTCCATAAGGCCACCCTGGACTTATTTCTTGTCTTCTCCGATGTATCTCTCAAATGCTGACCTTTCATCTTTAGGCAAGGGATTGCTCACTTTTTGAAGTATTTTATCTCGGGCTCGTTTTCGCCTCTGGAAAGTTCACCATTGCTTCCTCATATTTGAAAGACCATTCCTCATGGTGACGAGATCTAAACTTTAAGATAAAATTCATTTCAAAGTTATTTATAAATGAAAATGCCTTGCGCATTGCGATGGAATTGTTACGATCCATAACAGTCATAAACTCATCAACGAATCGATTATGTGCTATTAATGTAGATCATTTTAATATTCTTAATCTCAACACAAAACTATAAAACAATAAGAAATGGCATTATCTTTTATTTTTCCAATAAATTTTTGTATAATTATTCATTTTTCAAATAATCAATGCAAACAGAATCTTTCAAGGAAAAACAATAAAGTTACGATGTATTTGCTGTGCTGGTGGTAAGACATTCTCTATCATTGAATTCCATTTGGTTTCATTTCAATCATTAATTTAAAAGGGAAACCGGCAAGCTGAAACAAAAATATTGCTTCACAGTCTTAATTATTAATCTAAATTTAGAAGCAGTAACTGCAAGATTTCACATTAACTAAATTGGATATAACGAATAAATTGACAGTACATGCATAGTAAAGCGTCTATTCCGTGTTTATATGTCTGTGTTCATTAATTTAAAAAAAAAAATGAATATATCCCTTTTCCATGAGTTCTTAGAATAAAATTCCCTATAATTAATAATGGTTTCTTCTTCTATTCGTCCTGGCTAATTTCTTGCTCATCAAATCGGCGTATAACAATGAAACCAACTGATATGTCGCATTACTCCCTTAATAGTGGAATTAAACTGGAAAAGATTGGAAGAAGCAGTTGCTAAAATATTATAATAAAATAATTAAGGTTCTTATGCAAAATATTTTAAGGAAAAAGGCAGGTAGTGTTGCAGCTACAGAGACGTACATGAAAGTGTTTACAGGCACTATGTAACTCGACATTCCGTAAAATTTTAATTCCCTCGCTAGTAAAATTCCTCTACGTAATGGACAACTATTAAAGCATTATATATGTACTGTAATTGTTGGCAACAAGGTTGTTTATGTGCAGCATAAAAGGCTTATTTACCTTGCTCAGTTTTATTAGTCTAGCTGTGACATAACGTTTACTTTAATGGTATTCAAATGAGTTCTATACGCTTTTCCGGTATATTTTCTCCCGGAAAGTCTTACTTAATAAAACTGAATGTTACACTAATGCTTCGTGGAACCTTGTTAGAAAGTGGCACTTTATCTGTGGATTTGGAGCATACGTTAGTATTGTCCTCGCCACAAATGATTCATTTCAGTATTATTATTCCTACTTACATTCTAGAGCGAATGAATTGAAAAATAATTCATTAGACAGGCAATTTTATTTATTAAGTGCAGCTAATTAAGGGAAGGTACAATTAAAAAAATTATTTTGAAATTCAGGATAAGATATGTATCTTGCGCATTTTCATCATTACAAACTAAAAGCGTTTCTAGTTCCTGAATCAGTCGTTCAGAATTGATCAATGCCGAACAACTGCTGAAAGTTATTTCCATCAAACAAAAAAATTAAAATACGAGGGAAAATTATTTAAAGCGTATACAATTTCCCCCAAGATATTTCAATCACAACTTATTAGTATTTTTGTAGTTTGTTAATTACACATAGACTAGACTTTATTTCTTGATTAAAACCATTAGGCCAGGTGGAGTATTGGCTAAAAGAAAGGTTAAAATAAAAAAATGAAAAATATATTCATTAACAAATTTGTTATATAACACATCTTGTTGAAAATGAAATTATCTTCAATTGTTATTCTATGCATGTCCTTCTAAATTTCAAATATTGACGGAATTATTTAATTTGTTTTCAGACCTATGTAAACATTCCTTCTGATCTCACGTTAACATGAGCCTATATATTCCATAAATTGTCATATTCCAACCATGAAACCACGTATTGTTGTATAATCGAAGCACTGCGCGATGTGACTTAATCAAATAACACCCTATGCTTCAGAGACGTCACATTTTAATTAAGGAGACGATACTTGACATTTGACCGTTTCGTGCAAATCATCAGATTAAATTCGTTGATACCCGAAATTAAAGGAGGAAGAGGGAAGAGAATCTAGGGAGAAGAGGGAAGCTAGGGAGTAATCTGGGTATGCCATTCTTCGGTATTATGCTTCTCATCAAAATAAATTATATTGGTAAAACAGTGAACTACTGTTGTTCTTGTTAGTTTTGTCTAAATCAAGCATTAACCGAGTAGATTGTATTTTTTGTTATTAACCTCACTCTGAAGGGTTCATATTACGAAAGATAGGATAGGACCTGGAGTAGGTTTCATTCCACCACTTGGAAAATACTTTTAGTTTACGCTCTATTGGTGTGACGGGAATTTCCTGTTTGAAATAGGCTAGCTCTCTATTGATTTTGTTACAATATACGTCATTGAATACCTAGTAAATTTTAATAGCGATTGAAATGCCGTAAATTTGGCAATTGTACTAGCATTAAGCTACTATAGGATAATCTAAAGGTTAGTAACCTCATCTAGCTAGATGGGACTAAGTGTTTTTAGTGAGTTGCTACTCTCTGAACAGATCAAATACATAGTCGTGAGGTTCCATAAAAATTACCCATTCTTGATTTATATAAACGAGGTAGATTTAGCAGGGTTACCGCGACATGCATTGTGATTGCGTCCTCTATGAGAGAGAGAGAGAGGAAGCGGGTCCGGATATTGCCAAATCCGAAGTCTGCTATTGAGGACAGGCAGGAAAACGCGCTTAGGAAACGACACTGCAGGACAGCGATTCATGAAGACAGCTTTCTAAGCTAGGAGTTTCTGGATCGGACGACGTAGTAAAGGACCTGTTAGAACATGCATCTACTCCGAAAAAAATCACGATATAGAAAGGTTTCTGGCCATTATCAGTGATTGCACGTAGCACTCAATGTCCGTGTTATCACACCTCTACCGGGTCGTGAATTATGGGTGTCTGAGCCTACTACGGGTTTCGTAACATTCTCCCCCAGCTAAAGCTCACGTAGGTGCCTGGTTTTCCGCAGACTTGTGAATTACCGTCGCCCGTGTCGGATCGGAGATGATGGCCCCCAGAGTGGCTGTTGCGTATGCGCGTAAAACGTACTCTGATGCAACTGACGATTCCCAGCGACGAGGCTGTCAAGCTTTCCCCGACTAACTTTGCATCTCTTCATTTTTTATTTCTTGTTAAGCCCTTGTCAGGAAGGCACTCATAACCTGCAAAAGACTATAACATAACTAAAAAGTAAATGTGTCATATCACATATTCATGTTGGCTTTAAGTAACATAATGTGTAGTCACCAAATTAAGGTTTCTCACATTCGGGCGAGGATTCCTCGTCGCTGCCAAATACAATGTTTAACACTACGATGGCATTTGATCAATCTGTCGCCTGATAATGGAAAAGAAAGATAGGCAGCTTGACAGCCGAGTGGGCGGCCATATCTTCCAAGGGCGTCCTCGAAAGGAAAATACACCGACGAGATCCAAAAATAAGATTGAATGAAGTTAGGAGTTGATTGAACCCGTAGGCGTTGCGGAGGACCAAGGATAAAATCCTCGCAGGTGTTCGAGTCTGTTTCCCGTTACTGTTTTTGAGATTACGATTTAGTCACTTCAGAAAAAACGTGGAGCACTCAAGAATCGCTTTAAATGTTTCAACATACATTGGATAACTGGTTATTGAAATAAAAAATAAATGCAAATAACGTAAATAATTATAAATGCAAGCCCAGATATCAAAGAAGGATTAACCTTAATTTGATTGAAGAAGAATTATATGACCATGGCTTCAGATTGACATTCAAACTTCATGTTAACTTCCAAATTTGAGTCCTCTCACCGAAGTTCACCTCAGCTGCAGTGATGTATATATATATATATATATATATATATATATATATATATATACACACACATAATGTTACTAAAGACAAACTGTATGAGTGGTCTATATGTTGCATAAAATATTTTCTCACCCCCAAGTGGGAAATAAAATGATTTCTTAACGTTACTCAAAAACTATTAAAGCCTTAACAGTCATTCTAGCTGATTTTCTATTAAACATTCATCATACGATTAAAGAGCGTGTTTATATCGTTAGTATAGAATCTAAACTTGGTATAATTAGTCCCACGTGACCACAGAAAATTAATTTACGGATTGACTCATTAAGTAGAATCCATATTTCCTTTCTACTTATATATGGCAGGCAAACTGTGGGTATCTGCCCAAATCATTCTAAAGTGGACAATAATTTGATATTGGGGATTAAGTTAGTCCTGTAAGTTAAAAGACTTTGTCTTAATCTCGCATGGTAAACCTAGAGTCGCGAGTTCTATTCCCAACTGGGCAATAGTAATTTATTTAGTGACAAACTCATTAAATAAAGTCCTTTTCTCACCCTGGCTAGAGAAGGGTTGTAACCTGTAGATGGAGTCACAATGTAGTCGTTAACAGCAAAAACAATAATATTTATCTGAAATCATGTATTTGTAAATCATTGCTCAATGGTTTTTATCTAATTATGCACTGCTGGTAATTCTTATTAAACTTTTATAGTGATAATATTACTTATATAGTCAGAAATATGTATTTTTAAAATAAAATGCTGTATCCTTGTTTAACGTGTGCCGAAATTGAGAAAATATTTGTGCTTCCACTCAAGCATTTTCTACAAGCTCCACCAGTTTGCTGAGTGTGCCGGAAGGGCTTGAGCCGAATGGAAACAACAAATATTTGAATATGAGGAGAGACATGGAGGCAAACAGAGAATACTAGGAAAGTAGAAAGCAGCCTAAAGGGAAGGACTCATCAACCCCATATTTGCCTATTGTTGCTCAACCAACAGCCGTTTTTAAAAAGTAAAATCAAGGACAAAGAAAATGTCTTTCGAATAAGTCCATCTTTCTTTGCTTTGCGGCTTTAAGAAACTTTCTCGTTTTTTTCCGTCCTCCTTTTAGTAGTGCCCCTTTGCCCATTTCTTTTTTTTTTTTTTATTATTTATTTTCTTCTCTTTGCTTTGAGATGGCTCTTAAGATAAAAGCATGGCTGATATGACTGTGCATTACATTTTAATCACGACGCTCATAAACGTTTTTATGAAAATTCCTAGCAAAAGGAATGAAAAGACAGGCTCAAGAAGTACCACAATTAACTGTTAGTATACGGAACAAAAAATACAAAAAATGATATAACAGTTATTTTGCGATGGTACACCGTGCTTTAAGTTATCCAGCTTATAAATGATATGGAAAGAAGATATCTCTCTAATTACAGAGCAATCAGTTACAGTTAAAAACTTAGATTATTTTTTGCCATTTGGTTACTTGCTCACCGGTAAAAATCGTTTCATTTGCGAGTCACTAAATAATTACAGAGCGCAAAAAGTTTAGCAGAAAAAAAAAACATTAATTTTTCAACAGAAAAAATAAAATATTGTTGAAATATTATTTTCCAGTAATGACTCACTGTTATAAAACCCTCTCTATTATTTAGTAACGTTATTCGAAGAAGTATTTATTATATGATAAATGGTAAATTCGCTTTTAGTTTCAGATTGATACATTTTATATGAATAAGAAAACGTGTCCTTCATTTTTTCTCATTAATATAGAAGAAGTAGCCAAAATCAAACGATTTGAAGAATTCGCAGAAGTATTAGGAATTTGACTATAATAATTCTAGCATTCGATTTAATAATATATTTTATTTACTTTGCCTCATGGGGGTACTATGATAGATACTTGTTAATAATTATTATTACACTCAGGGTTTACTGTTCATGAAGGAGCTAATATTACTTCTAACATCAATTTCCCAATGTCAAGTCAGTTGTATAGTTAGCCAACGCATTTAAAACCCTCTGAAAATGAAGAAATAAAAAAAAAAATGTATTTATGCCAACGAAATAAGTTTCGATCTAGGATAACTGATAATCTAAAAGAAATACATTTTCATTTTTATTCTTCACATCACAAAGGTCTAAAACATTATGAGACGGGTCTTTTAACTACTTCACGGTACCATTTAAACTGCATTAGATGGATCCGAAGCTGCCAACTCAAAATATGTTCGAGTCTTTATCAAGTGCATCTGACAGCCATGGATATTCAATTTTACTGCTGTCTGCCTCGGCAAGTTCTTAACCGATTTTATTTCTTAATAAATTTATTCGGAGCTTTGACCATAGGAATTGAATGCTGGCATCCAACACATTAACAACAGGGTTAATAAATTTGTTGGAGTTTTACGCAGTCGTTCATTAAAAACCATAAAACGGTTCAACAAAATCCTACGATAAACAAAAAAAAAACTTCGGTATTCCATAAAATCCTTTGGATGATAACCTAAGATAATCTATTTCGAATATTTCAGCTGTTGTAAATAATTCAAATAACGGGATGAAACTAAATAACGATTTTATAAAGGTCATTTATTCTCTGTGTAGGTCAAAGTAAGCTAATACATTAGAAATGTGATTTATTAATACCAGAGATTCTGAGTTTAATTGGGTAGGGGTTTGTTCCCTGAGCTCGCTAAATTTGTTGCTCATTTCGTTAATCATCTTGTTATTTGAACCTTATATCTCGGGGGGCTGATAATATAAATGTTAAAGGTAAACTCTGATAATATCAGAAAGTACTGTGTGGGGGGGGGAGTTATCAGCCCATATTCGGGGATTAATCCTATTCGGAAAAAAATGTTTTATATCTTTAAAAATGCGGCCATTTCTTATTTCTCATTATTAAAATTTATGTGGCATTAATTGAAATTCTGTCGTAATGACTTCCTGACTTTTTTAAATTTCACTAGTAAAAAAAATCAATGGTATGTTAACGAATTAATCATTTTGTCCTTAGTGTTTTAGATATATTGGTGAATATGCAGAACATTAACGTAATAGTTGTTTATTATACAAGTGACGAAAGTAGATCATTTTACAACTCGAGTGAAACGTTTACCCACACGAGCAAAGCGAGTGTGGTGATTTCACGAGAGTTGTAAATTCTACTTTCGTCACGAGTGTAATATTAAATTTTTTCTGTAATCATGTAATACATGGTCAGATCTAACCAGAATATGAACAAAATTAGGATGTTGTGAAGATTATGGTATGTTGTTGGTAGGTTATTAACATGGTTGTGAAAGGTTATAAGCATAGTTCTAAAACAACTAGTGATGATTGTGAAGTAGTGCAGTTATAAACAAGTGCAGGTTATAAACAAGGAAGGTAATTATTATTATATTTAAATTTTAAAATATATTGATTATTTCCACCAATAATTCATTCACATTTCAATTTATTTTGTTAAAATAAATTCTTGCAATGTTAAGAAACATTTAAAAGCATTTAATTTCCAACTTCAAATTATTTTTTAATTTATACTTATTACTAATTAAGAAGGCAATTCACTTTCTTCACTCTATTGCAAAATGTTTCACTTTCTTCACTCATTTCAGTTTAGTAATGTTACCATTAT
The DNA here is from genome assembly GCA_019009955.1 of Riptortus pedestris. Lineage (NCBI taxonomy): Eukaryota > Metazoa > Arthropoda > Insecta > Hemiptera > Alydidae > Riptortus > Riptortus pedestris. The sequence continues at coordinate 46,209,762 of CM032228.1, forward strand.
TCAACGGTTACAGAAAAAAATAATTTTAACATTTCATACAGTGGTTTTCCGTCACCTTCTCTAGGAGACTCCCATAAACAAAGCCATAAGGAAGAGTAAAGAGTACTTTAGTTGAGTTGAATGTTGTCAAGTAGCCTGCTTAATGAATCAGTCATTAAGAGTATGCAAATATCAAGCATAAGTCACATTGACACGACGCCAGACAGCACACGAACACTGACAGGAAGAAGTGTTTTGACACGAAAATCCATTTGCGCCGGGTTATTCGTTTCATGAATAATAAGAGAGAAAAAAAATACTGTTTATTTAAACAGACTCTTCAAATATCCATCGATCCTACCCAGGAGATGACGAAAATTAGGTCCGATCAAATCATGTATGCGTGTTTTATATATATATATATATATATATATATATATATATATATATATATATATATATAACCAAATTGATACTTAAACATGTTATATAAAACGAAAGATGGAGTTCATTAATGGCTGGGAACCTACCAGTGGGGAATCAGGGGTTTAGAGAGGAATTCCGACAATACTTAATATCTCCGTTATTATGCGTCAGATCGAAAAATCGTATAGGACCAATCTTATTACAAATTTAATTTTCTATAAATGTTATTATGTATATTTTTTCACTATCTTGATTATTAACAGAGATATTTGCATTTTTTTAGTTTTTGGCCTTCAGTAAAACTCCACTCCTACTGATGTCATATTAGCAATAAGCTGTTATATTATGAAGCACTTTATTTGAAGCCTAAATAAAAAATATTGTACTCGTTGAATTGTTACGTTTTGAAATAAACTCCTGTGGGAAACCTGCTTAGTTTACGCATCCCCTGCGTGTCGTGCTTTTTTTGTGTTATGCTAGATATGTACAATTCCAGATTGAAATACTTCCTTTTCTTTATACAAGGAAGTAAAAAATGTTTTTATTTTGAAATTTCGTCAGGAGCATAACCCGTTAGTAGCGGGGCATATTCAATAAATGAATAATTATATTGATTAGGCCTAAATTGAATATGAATAAGTACTTTGTACGGATTGAGGATTAATCCGTGATTGATTTGCTGGTCTCAATATGTGCTGAGCCAACACGATCCATTGCCTTTACTGGACATTACGGGAGACCTGGGCTTTGCTGTAAACAGCTGGTATTTATTTAAAAGGTCCTAAATGTCGGGCCGGTGAACAGGTGTAAATGGGCAAAGGTTGTCCAATATATCGCCGGTGGTAGGGACTGCTGTGTAAATCAGGCCATAGCTCACACGGCACCCCGCACTAATTCACCTCCACATTCATGTTTCAAACCCAGGCTAGTTCCAATGGCAAGAATGTTATGTCAATACGCTATAGTCTACACTTGGGAGAAGATAGGCAGATAGAAATCGAATGAATCGGGTTACAGAATGTTTTAAAATGTTTAAATGCTTGTGCGAATGGAAGTAAAGTAATCCAGAAAATAATGGATTACTAGATCGCCTATTTTAACCCTCCCTGAATCTACTTCGACTAGTTTCAGGGAGAAATATGTATCTCGCATAACTCAGAGACGACTAGCCTTAGAAGGTAGCCATTTCATATTAGGATTTTCTTTAACTTCTAGTAATGCATATCCTCGTATGACTGAAATCGACTAAGTGGAAAGAGGTGCTTAGATGAGGGCGAATATTCTAAATTGATAATTTTCCATGCGGATCCAGATAATTTACGTAGAACCATTTTTTCAACTACCATAAACTTATATGTAAGGCACTAATAGTAATTGATTTTCAAATAAAGTGTTGCAAGAAATTGTTATGAATTTAATTTAATTATAGACAAGACAAGGAAATCATATGGTGTCAAAATCACGTTTTACATCAATGTAATAAAAGGACAGTAAGTAAAAATCGAGTAAAAGGCATATTTCCATCACAGTAGTAGACTGCTGTGAAGGAATGAAGCTTTCAACACAGCAGCACCATAAAAATGGATAAAAATAATTAGTTATTCTCAATGATTCGTGGAGTTTTCTGTTTTAATTTCTTGAGTAGAGTGAATTTTTTGTCCCTTTTAATTTTTTTTTCATAGTAAATACAAGTGTAAAAATGGGCTATTCTAAAAAAAGGATTCTCTCTTAATATATTAAATATATTATTAGTATATATAATTTCTCAAATAGTATTATTTTCATACATACATCAGGGAATACATCTTCATATAAGAGAGAGGAAGGAATATCACCTGAAAAAAACAATAAAAATTATTAGCTGCAAAATCTTAAGTACAATGCAAAGTATCATTAGTGAATTATGAAAAAAAAATTAACTGACAGCTGTGGTAAACAGTCGTTCATGGGTTGAAATGAATTAAAAAATATCATCCCAAAACTTGGACAAGAGGCCCAGCCATGTTCTTGAAGGGGGTGACCGTAAGTTGAAAATCAAAAACTGGAATTTTACACTTCAAAGCTAATTTTTAGTACTGACAAATAAATCCTGATGACAATTAAATATTCATATGTTTTCGAAATCTCAAATAATAACAAATAAATTGTTTTGAATTTATGATATTCCATCACACGTATTAGTTCTAATAAAATACAAAATAAGCTCTGGCAGTTAAATTCCTTTTTCTTGTATTAATAATAATACGAAAATCTTTCTAATTTTGGTTCTTCAATCTCTTGTAGCTGGATTACAATTTGGCCACAGGGAGTGCGTAGTAAAAAAATTGAATTTTATATTTCAACGCCTTTAAATAAAGAAAAAATACATTCTAAGTATTCACATTAAATTCCACAGTTAACCATTTACAGTTTTCAGTGAAAATAAAAATGATGACGGTTTTATAGCCGAATTGATGTTTTGGCTATGAAATCCGTTAGTTATGATTAGAATTTGGGCTTTTCATTTAGCACATGTGTAATGGTAACAAATTATAGACATTTATTAAAATTCTTCGAGCCGTTTTTAGTGATCAGAATTGTGGAAAGATAAACAATAATCTGAATTTTGATAGTTTAAATTAAAACGCGAAAAAAAAATGATTCTCTCAAAATGTAAATAGAAATTTAGCGAAACCATTAAGTTTATTTATATAGATTACATGTGAACTGTGTTATTTTCAGCCGGTAATCAGAATTTAACTCAATATGAACTTGTGAGGTCACTTATATAGGTTATTTATTAACGTCGAGTTCACTGTACTACGGCCAATCGGGGCAGGTTATTACTGAGGACTTTATTTATAAGTTCTTCACTAAATAATTTCTAGTCCCCCGAAACTCTGGTCAATGGCTTAACTAAAATTATTACAACATATATGTATATGTACAACATAAAAATATATATATATGTAACTTATTAACTCGAATAATGTTTTATAATGAGATCTCTTTGAGAAGCCTCTCCAAATTATTTTTTAGTGTGTTAAAAGAAATAAATGATAAGGAGAGGAAAACTCTTTGTGTTGAGTAAAGTGTAAGCCAGCTGTAGAGAGATAGAGCATGTTGGTATTAGCTATCAGATATGATGGATAAGGAGGCGATGTGCGCTCAATACGTCTCGATCCGAAGGGGCCTCCGTGATGGATTGGGCCTCTTACAGTTTGGGACTGGAGCAGATTAATATTTTTTTAAGGGCCTCATTGTAAATTGTTTCATTTCGCCTGAGCGAAAGTGAAGCATAAAAATGCCCCATTCCCAATTTATTATGGAACGATTTTGGATCGTTCCACAACGGTCTGAATGGGATCTGAAGGGAAGTCTTCGGAAGATTTCATAATCACATGAATCTTCAAAACAGGCTTCCCGAGGGGGACAGTGAATTAACTAATTGAAGAATCGTATTAGCATACAAAAGTTTTCCGTCGTCACTTCTCAATTGGATAAATGGCTGTTTGATTGCTCCGAAGGTAGTGTGGAAACATCTATATCTCTTCTCTGCGTAGACATTCTTCAGGAGCTCTTAGTACTAGGATATAATACATTGTTATTATTTATTTATTGACGTCCACTTTTTGCAACTTAGGCTAATTGGGACGGGTTATCTACAGGTTACCACCCTTTCCTAGCCAGGGTGGGATTTTAGGACGTTATTCAATGAATTTCGTCACTAAATAATTTCCTTTGCCCAGGCGAGAATCGAACTCGCCACTCTAGGTGTACCATGTGAGATAAAGGTCAACGCTTTAACTCGCATGGCTAACCTGAGCCGTATAATACATTGAATGATCTATTAAAGCATTGCAGAACGTGCTGTGGACGTGACTCAAGATGCAGTAAAACTCGAAGAGAAACAGAAGCATTTTCAAGTGCGAGAGAGCCGCAACTTCAATACATTAAATGCCTAAGACATGGCACTGAAGTCATTCTTTCCAAACAAAGAACCTTCTCACTGGAAATGATCAAATCAAAGATATGAGCCCAGGACTCTGGAGATACTTGGGGAAGCTAAGCCAACTGAGAGAAAAGATAGAAAAAATAGTCTCCAGGGTCTGACTTAATCCCATCCGAATTGATGAAGTGTATGCTATAGATTTCATTTCTAGGGGGAAGATTTTAGCAGGTGATTTAAGAAACAAGGATTGAAGAAAACGTTCTAGCAAACTGGTGGAAAGCGAATATATTCCCTATATAGGGCTCTTTACCAGAACGAAAGGTGAAAAGGTCTACAGAAGGATTCTTTGAGAGTACCAGAGTATAAGAGTTGCTCATAAAATTTTTAAAAATACATGTAAGAACGATGTTGATTTGCATGCCTCATAAATAGCTTTCGTGAGCAAGTCAAAGAAGGCTAACGGTGTGCATAGGAAGCAGGCATTGCAGTCTGTGGGACTACCAAGTGATGCAAGGGTACCGATTATTACCTGCACTGATTAACCTTAGTCTGAAAGTGGCAATCCGAAGAGTAAGGACAACCCCTGGATGAACCATAGCACTATGGAGTAGGCTGACACGTTGCGACATTTGATAGCCTCATGTTAGTCTGATAACGTGGAAGAGTTTCCACTAGCAGATCAAGATCTTGTGCTTGAAATAAGTATGGGATAAGGAGAGGTTCTATATAGTTGAAAGAAACCTCCATTTAGTTGATAATTTGATCCATTTTTTAAAATAAAAAAGGTATAATTTGTCTGGAAAATGCTGTGTCTGGCACAGAAGCGTGGACACTCACCAAGTAAAACTGGAGAGTCCTTCAGAACCATTCGGGAACAGGTTTCAAGTCTCTTTTCCTGAAGAGTTCACTCCTAGACTAAGCAAAACCTATGTGTCACTCAAGCATATGCTTTCGAAATCTTGTTTTCTGTGAGCGTTTCTTCAGAAGCACTAGTGTTTACATTCTTGAAGTCTCGGGTTTCCAGTGATCAAATATTTCTTTTTTAATTAGTGACATTATGGCGTTGGCGAGAGAATGTTAAATGTATAAATTTTACACCAAATCAAAAAACTTAAAAAAAAGTTGACTGATAATAAGCATTCCCTATGAAGTGTTGTTTAACATTAAAAAACAACAACAGGAATTATCACAGCAGAGCATTCATATCTCAAATAATTAATCTCACGTGATAGATAAACCAATTAATTGTAGTCCCCGGTCTAGTACAAACACTAAGACATTTTGAGTGTTGTTTCTATATCTAAAGTCAAGATACACAGACAATATAACATAATAACTTCACTCAACTACCGTGTCATAAAGTAATAACAGGTTCTATTCCTTATTAAACACTTCATTTCAAATATCCGGATTATTTTTTCCCAACCAAGTCAACTTGTAATCTGATAACTACTGAAGAGCAGAAAGGAAAAAAAAATCTTAATTTCGAATCTTGACTCTCAACTTTAGACATTGGGTGGGCCTCCTAAGTCTATAGATAATTATTAATAACCGTGAGGACTGGACAATGAAAACAGCGTAAATGATTTTAGAATAATTTTGCAGTGAAAGGAATTTTCACTTGAAATACCCTCTTTAATTTTAATTTAATTTCAGACAGCATATTTTCCTAATAGGCCGCAAATAGTTCAATTTCCGTTTAGAAAGTGGTTAAATATATTTGTTCTTATTGGATCATTAACTTTACAAGATTTTCCCTTTCTTCCATCAATGATCAAGTCGTTGGTTTGTTATGAGTTTCAGCCTTTCTGAAACCGAACAACCTGATATATTGTTTGAGCTGAAATAAATACTTGCCCGACGCATATATCAGGTCAGCAGGTAATAAAACTTCCAAAGTACATAAGATATCCAAGACTACTTTTAAAACAATTACACATTGTTCATTAATTAATAAATAAATTTTATTTTTAAACATTATGTCGCCTTCATATAGAACTCACAGAATCATATGGAATACATTGTATATATGAGAATTGATATATTTCCAAGCTTCTCCAGTATGTATGTTGTTTTGTTCAATGTAATTATAGTTTGAAATTCTTGTTTTTACAGCTGTTAATGACAGCATGGTTTGCCAAAGATATGTTTCTCTCTTTTATCGATAATACATGGCATTCAAACGTTTTTTATGAGTAATAAAATGTAGACTATAAGGGCATTCCTAAGTGCGCTTGTAACAAGGTCAAACTAAAAATCAGATATATGTTTATTTCTATGTATTGAAAAGTGTCATAGGACGTGATTTGTAAATATGTTTATGATAAATGTAAAAAGGTCTTATATTATACCTTAAGTCTTTAATAGGGATAGAGAAATGGAAATTTTCATTTTTTAGTACCACCTTCCATACCTTGGGATTGTTGTCCACCTCCCAACTATTTGATTGTTGACCAATTTAAATCTACAAATCTATGTGTGTGTGTGTGTGTGTATATATATATATATATATATATATATATATATATATATATATATATATATTCCTTTCATGAAAAATAGACATTTGATTCAAATGATAAAGAAAACTTGAAAAATGTCAAAATATATGTCGTGAGTCATTCTCTTTGCTTTCATGTAGAATGTTTCCTATCTGGAAGTATTCTTCTTGTCTGATAAAAAATATCAGATGTATAAGATGTAGATTACTGTGTCTTAATAAATTAATCAGCCAGTAAATAATCGATGCTGCTCAATGACCCCTTAACACTGAAAATATTATATAGATATATCAATCCACTTTTAATGTAGACACAATCTTTATCTTGTAATCGAAATACTCAACAATAACTAGCAAATAATAGTTCAAAAAATGTCACTATTTCATCATCAAATCAGGCAGGATTAAAGTAGGTTTCGAGAGCACTGAGACTCAATTTCATCAAAGGCGTTCAACCCCTAAGAGCAGAGCAAATACAATGGAGGAGTCACGTATTAAATCTTGTTTCTCTCACGTGTTTATTTGAGAGGATTTCACTTGGAAGTCACAAGGTTGGCACTTAATTAAGAAAGCAGAAAGAGAAAAGGTTTGAAAGCAATGGTAGTCTAAATAGCCTTTCTTTATATAACAACTGGTGTTATTCAAGTTCTAACTAATGACATGTTTTCTAAAGAAATACTTCTGAGGCACTTATTTTTAATGAAGAAAAATATTTTTTGTTAAGTTCATTCATCAATGTTTGCTGCAGTTACTGCTATGTTTCGATCTAAAGAATATATATTTTATTAATGTGCTACACAACTCATTTTAGATTTGAATAGATCGACAGTTATTACATCAGGTGATTTCGGTGGGATCAGCTCGTTTATATAGACAGGTGTTTTGTATATGGTTGACAATTTTTTATAGATATTAAGTGACTCTCTGAGCGGTTTTTAGTGTTTTAAACTTCTCAAGAGGCTTCAAACGAAGTGAAACATTTAGATAGGATAAATAAATGACTTGAGGGGAGTGAGTTGAGTTTTCTACGAAATGACCTGCCGTTCTATTGACATTAAAATAATTACGGTTTAAATACAAATCATAAAAAAAAAAAAAAAAACTTTTATTCATTAGCTGACAGACTATCTGAGTAAATACATTACTTACTTAAATACAGTCAAATTTATTTTGTTTAATCATTTAACACTTTATAATCTAAAACAGCCACTCAATCCAATGACCTTGAGCTCAGTGCTTTTTATTTTTAACAAATAAAACAAACAAAATTATTTTCATACTAAATAATTAGTAGATAAACTTAAAACAGATAATTAGGTATGAAGTTATATGAAATATTATTCATTTTTTTTTTTTTTTACATAAGTTTTAGAACCAAACATACCCGATGTTTTTCAAGCTTTTTTTTGTTGCACTTTTAATCTTCTCTTCTAATTATTCGACTTAATAATACGTTTGACCTTATCCTTCCATTCCTAAAATGGCCAATTTGCGAAGACCTTTAAAAACTTAATGATCATAATAGCTACTCCCTTTTGGCTATTCTTGAATGTAATTGAGCTGTTGCTTCCTATAAACATTGTTCCTGTTTAGCGCTAGAAGAATATGAAGTCATATAAAAGTAAATAAGTGTTCAAGAACAAAAACATTCAAAATACCATTTTCTTTTTTTTTAACGTTTAAATATGGAGTTTGGTAACGATCAAACGAAAATCGCGACCGCTAGAGCGTTAACAGACAAATATATACATATATATATATATATATATATATATATATATATATATATATATAAAATTGTAACCTCTGTCTGTACATTGATTTTTTTCGCGAAATTTCACGATAACTTTTCGTTTCACATGTCATAGACACCATATCTGCATTTTGTTTCTTTCGTGTATGTTTGTTTGTTTGTTTCTTTGTTTGTTACCTTTTCACGCATAAACGGCTGAACCGAATTTTATGAAACTTGGTATGTATATTAATACTTGCCCAAATTAGACTTTAGGCTATATTAATTTTCTCTGAGACGAACAGGAGTGGGGGTTATAAGGGAAGCCTGAAATTAAAAATAGCGATATTTCGTTTTCTATTGGTTTTTCGGCAAATATGCACATAACAAAAGTTGTTTACTTTGTAATTTAGAGTAACTTTTGTTATATACACTTTTGTCGTATACCGAAGTTTAAATGCGTTATACGCTAAACATTATAGCGGTAGTCAACAATATTATTTGCCAAAAAAGACTAAACCGAATTAAATAAAACTCGGTATGTGTATTAGCAGTGAGGCCTTCATTATAATAAGCCATACCAACATTTCTATGGACGGGCAGGAGTGGGGGTTATAAGGGAAGCCTGAAATTAAAAACAGTTATATTTCGTTTCCTATTGGTTTTTCCGCAAATATAAACATAACAAAAGTTGTTTATTTTGTTATTTGGAGTAACCTTTGTTATTTACACTTTTGTCGTATACCTAAGTATAAATGAGTTATATGTTAAAACATTAGCGGGGACTAACGGCTGAACTGAACTTAACAAAACTCGGTATGTCAATTAGCATTAATTCTTCCATGATTATAAGTTATATTAAAATTTTTAGGTTCGAACGGGAGGGGGTTATAAGGGAGACCTAACATAAAAATTCACCATATTTACATGTATAAGAGACGGGAAATATAAAAATATCGAAGACTGTGAAGAATTATCGAACAACTAATTCTATTATTAGCAAATCACTGGCAACGACGGGTATCAATCCTAAACACTGGGACGGGTAAATGTCGAAATATTGTGCAATGTAAAGCCTGCTAAAAAATACCATCACCATTCAGCCTCAAATGAGTTCCCGGGCGAAGCCGGGTATCTGCGCTAGTATATATATATATATATATATATATATATATATATATATATATATAATTTTGAACGGACCTCATTTTCGTCATGTCCTGGATCGATGGACATTTGAAGAAATTTTTCGAAACTCGCGTCATGAGTACCTCAATAGCTGATTTCCCTTAAGGGAAATCTGCTAAATCGAATACTTAATGGAGGTAGATGAGAAATGTCTCAATCATAAAAAATATAAAAGTGTAAAAGTCAATATTCAATGCCTTTTCGGGCCTAGATCTGTCCATTGCATATTAAAAATCAAACTAAGCAAAACAGACTTTTTGTTAAGAATAAAGTTTATGAACTGAAATTTCAACACAGTTTTACAATATAGATAACAATTGATAATGTTTATAAAGAAATATATGCAATTTATAATAAATATCTATGATTTTAAAGAGTATTTTCGAGACTTTTGTGCTGAAAAAGTTCACGTTCCATCCACTTTAGTTTCTATCTGGATGGGTCATTTGATCATCTGGAACTAAATTCTTCGAGTAACTATCAAGAGACGCCTTCATGAGATTATCTATAATTTGGTCTTGAGAGGTACCTACATAGGTTCCATAAGCTGGTTTGTTGATTTTTATGGCGAAACAGATGTCAATTGCGACGTCCTCAGGAATTAATTTCTAGCGGAATGGTCATATATATATATATATATATATATATATATATATATATATATATATATTTGGTTGGCATTATTGATCTTTGAGATCTTTAGCCGCCCCCAGAGTAGGACTCGTAGGATTCGTCATCAGATTGTTAACGTTGTGAGTGTTTGACTCGAAGTGCAAACCCTGTTATCCTAGGAGGACCTGGAATGAGTTTTCTCCAGTAGGCTGACGGGCTCCATTATACCAGATGGGTATGAGGTCAGTTCACCCTATCTGTGGATGGAATCTAAGAAGGTGAAATTAGTCATCCCCGACGGCTGTCAGATGTATATACTAATCAGACTCTCGCTGATCCATAAGCGCGCTGAGACACTAGTGCACTCTGGTAGCAACCTTCTGAACTAATGTTCTCCATTGGCGGGGATTACTGGCGGCAGTGGTAGATGTACCCACGGCCAGCGAAGCCTCCTTATATATATATATATATATATATATATATATATATATATATATATATATATATATATATATATCATTAATTATTGTTTGTTTTGCTATAAAAGAGTTATTACATCGATTTAAAAAAATAAATAAATACTAAAGACTAGGTGAAATTTTCATGCCTTTCAAAACCGGATAAGCAGATATGTGGACCTCTAGATAAGCTTCGCGTCATTCTCCATTACAGTAATTGTATATAGGAGTACTTCTGGAGGCTCATATGTCTTCATATTCAGAGGAAATGTTTACACCAGCAATTAAGTATATGTTCTATGACACTGGCGATGTACGAATTGCAGAAAGGCTGATTTAATTTGAGGTTTTCTCCTTCACAATAATATTAGTAGATTTATCTAGGGATTTCTCCCCTAATATTAGTAGATCAAAAGTTCTCCGAGTTCGAACGAAATATGTTATAGAATCACTCTTGTTGAGCTATTGACGGCCTACAATTGTTCTATGCATGATCTCGTAACTGAAATATTAAGCGAGTTATTCGTACTTTCATGTTTTCAGCTTTCAGAAAACCCCCACTTCTTCTCATAGAATTTATATTAGCAGTTAGAGTATATATTGTGAGATGAGATCAGTATGTCATACCAGTGCGTGGGAAATTAACGCAGCCACTGCGTGACGGATTCTATATTATTTATGCAAGTGTCATACACAAGTGTATCGTCAGGCGTAAGGAATCTTACTTAAAATGAAATGAAGCGAAAGACTCAAATTTGCAGTCTATCTGCAAATCCTTCATGTCTAGCGTCGAAGTACACACTTCCCTCGTTGACATTTCGAACTCCGGTAAAACTCCGCCATCGCCTCTGACACATTTTCAAAGCACACACACACACACACACACACACACACACTCCAGCAGAGAGGGAAGAGATTGGAGAGGCGACCTTGTCCCCGGAGTGACGAATGAAGCTACTGATGACTGTACAGGAAGCAGCATTCTGTCCCATTGTTCTACGCCCACCTTGCCTCACGTCAGCCTTTGCCAGATTCTCTCCGTTATTAATGGTCTCCAATCCTTGCCACCAATGAACGTGTCCAGTTTCGACCTTTTATTCAAGTCTGGCACACACACACAACCAAAAAAAAAGTCAGCTTTAATTAATTGTCGTGCGTGAGCTGAATCCGAACTTTTTTTGACAATCTGCGTAGGGTTTTCTGTTTCCGTTCGAAGTTTCAACAGACAATTATTAATTGCAATAGAGGCCGACCGCAAGAAATTAAATTCCATTCAAATAACGTACATTCAGTTCTAATTATAAACAGCATCATAAAAAAGATTTAAAACTCCAAATACAAGTGAGTTGTTGACAACTCATGTTCAGGAATGTTCCACCAATTAAAAAAAAAAGGCCTTTTATGTTATTAGTCTCGCACTGATTTAAGACTGAATGGAACCCCAAAAATAACGTTTGGATGTGAAATCCCTTAGAAACGAACCTGAAACAATTATGTGTAATAATTATGAGCTTTGTGGTCAAGTTAAATGACACTGCTTTTTAGTCCTCTTGCCTCCATAATTAAATAGTTATTGATTAGTCTATGAGTCCATGCCCAAGACATTCTATTGTAGAGTAACAGTAACAGTGATTTATAATGACGCAGACGCTTTGTCTGGCCGATGCTGCATAACTTTAAAATTTTGTGCTCGAGGAATAAAAGAACGCATCAGGTTTCGTATTAATCTAAGTGCATCGGGCACAGTTGCATTTGTACGTACTTTCTACCAGAAGATGTTCTGGTTTTTGAGTATTTTCTAAGCGAAGAAAACTAGTAAATGCACAGTGAAGGAGTCCTGTCATGGAGTCCGATTCCTTACGTAACAGGTGGCAAGACAAAAGGGGGATCAGCCAGCCATACCCTGCTCCCATCCTCTCTTTGTTCTGTCCTCTTGATAAAAAGGGTGACGGGACACGCACCAATGAAAAGATTGTCTCTACGCGCCTTAACCTGCTCAACGCCCTACTCTTGCTAAGGACCGGTGATGTACTTCTCATCTAGGTCTAAGTCTTTTCTCTAAGGGCGAAAGAAATGAAGAGGGGCATCGTGCTATATATACAATAGGAAACTCGTGACGCAGGGGTTGCGTAAAGCAAGCAGTTTTCCTGGACAAGCTATTGCTCTGCCGCCATCACCTCTCCATTTTTCCTTTAACAAGAAATCTACTCAGGCAAGACCCAAAATTTAAGCTGTACATAAGATGATCCGTGGCTCAGGTGATCAAAGTGAATATTGCAATAGTTGGAGTGGGGGTGAGTGGGTTTACAATAGTCGAAATACTAAAAAAATAGTAAATATCTCGGGGGGAATTTCGAGTTAGAAAAAAGTATGATATAACTATCTTTAAAAATTAAAGTCGCCACAAGATTAGTTATGAAACGTTTTTCGATCCGACAGACAAAGAGTGATATAGGAGATAACAGAGATATTTTGATCGTTGCATTTTACCTACTCCAAACCACCACTCCTCTTGTTAAATGCACAGAAGTAGGGCTTACCTAAGTTTAAACATAAAACGCAAACATCTCCGTTGATATCAAAGCTATAGAAACAAAAGTTCGAACAACAGTTGAAGGAAATTCAATTTTCAATAAGATCGCTTATGTAACATCTTTCGATACGGCCCTCTATCCTACTGGTCTGATTCCAACTGTTTATGATCTTGATATTACCTTCTACATGAAATTAATCCTGGAAGGACTTGTCAACTCTTAGGATCATTGGAAGAGATTTTTCCAAAATCGCGTCTTGATTACAACCTCAGTAGCTGATTTTCCATAGGAAAAATTTGCAGAAAACAATACTCATTGACGAGGAAAGGCGCTGCTGAGCAATCAATCCACGAAAGCCCGAGGCTAGACATTGAACGGAAGATGGTACCATAAGTTCGAATCTGGCAGCGAGATATGTATAATTAGAAAATTCAGTGATAGAGGACGAATGTCGCACTAAACTCAATAAGTACGTTGAGATGATTTAAAATTGTTGTATGAATAAAATGTACGTCACTGGCGGTTTACTAAACGAAGAAAGTTTTCTTCGTTCTCGAATGACAGATTCCCCTTTTCGCTAGAACAATCTTGTACAAAAGCCTTGAAATATAAGCTGCTTCGTAAAACTAATTTATTAATATTAATATGCTTAGATGTATACTTGGTGGTCTTTAGAAGAGGAAATCACAAGAGTAGCGGGGTTTACTGAAGACTGAAAACACCAAAATACAATTGAAATTGAGATTGAGGGAGTATAAAGAACAACAATTTTAGGACATTACTAAACAAACAAAATCATCTCATATCATCATACCATTTTTCAATCGAGTAAATAATATCATAGTATTTGGGATTGTATACTTCATTTTTTTATCTCCTAGGTAGGATCGATTAACATTTAAGGACATTTTTTGAAATTTGCGTCTTGACTTCAGCCTCACTTGCTGATTCACCTTATACAACTGTTCACATACATTAAAGCCTTGATGTTGTTTGATTGAAAAAAAAAATTCTTACATCTGCTTCGTATGACCTTAAGAGAGTCTCCCATGAAATTGATTTATTTATGTTTTCTTCTCTTTTATTCACTGTATTATTCATCAAACCATCTATAATGCACGACAGTTCAATAACGAAAGTCACTTTACTCGGAAGAGCAATAAAATATTGATTTAAACGTTTCTGCATGTGCTATACATCTATCAATATGTATTGGTCTAATTTATATAAAAGTTGATTATGTACCTCACGTGTAACGAGGTTTGCTATGACTGCGGTATGATTGTGCACAGGTTTACAATGTGAAAATTGTCAAGGGTTTTTTTGTATGAGGTACTATATAAATCTGATGTAACACATGTCTTCCTAGCTTTCCTATTAAATTAAAAAATGTTTTGATGTACTTAATTTAACAGGATTCCATTTGAAAGTTGCAAACGATACCTCCTTTTCAATGCTTTGGATCAAAAAATGCCATAAAAAATAGTTTAAAAATCGTTTAGTATATAATAATAAAAAACAGATCTATACAATTGTTTTGTTGTATTTCAAATAGGTAAGGAGAAATTTGAATTTTTTATTTCCACCCTACCTGTAAACTAAGTCCATTTTCATCAGAGTGGCAAATGCACAATTAATCAGTGCAAAAGTCCTACATAAAAAGTTTCAAAATTCTAAGGCCAGTCGTTTCTGAGGTATGCGACATACATACATTGAGACGTAGAGACTTCTCGTTGAAACTAGTCAAAATGAATTTAGGAAAGGTTATAACTGTTGAAATCCGATAATTTTTGCAATTACGATATATCCTTTACTTCATACAAAGAAATAAAAATTTTGACCACTACTACAACCAGTCAACAGAATGAGTAGTAAACACTTAAAGGAAAATACCATTTTTAATATCCACCATGTTCCACACAATTTGGCCGACCGTTTATGCCAGTTCACTCCGTAAACAACGAATAGCGTAGATTGTAAAATACTGAGGCTAGAGCAAGGCGCTAGAATTTGCTGAACATTCCTCACTGAATTCCGCCAATAAATCATCAATAAAAATAAGAAAAATAACTTGAGAAGGACAAGATACTTCAATCAAAGGGAAATGACCCGGAAAAGGTAGATTACAAATACGCTCCAATAAATGTAAAAAAAAAAAAATAAACCGTTTTGAAAGGCAATGCATCACATCGCAGAAAAAATTAACAAGATATTTGACTTTCGCTCTTGTAAAGATAAACTAAGTCTACATTTCACCCGAATTCTTTTCTACTTATATAATATGCTATTTCTGTCCACATTTTATAGACAAGTAGTTTTCGACACTTAACAAAGTGATCTGAATTTCCTTCTGTCGCATACCTATATATAATATCTCATTATCAACTTCTAGTGGGTACATAATTTAAATATTTTTTGAAAACATATAGCTCAAATAAAATAAAATAATCCATACAGCATGAGATAAGTTTTGCTACATAATTCTTGTTGTTTTGTGCTTCGCCTGATGATTCTAGACCGAAATACACTTTCCAGAAGCAAAAATTATCCAAGAAAAAAATAAACCATATTGTCACCTTTCATTTCTCTACAATTACCGGGCCCACATTCTGAGATTAATCAATTTCTCACCCCTTCCAGTAATTAAAAGCAGCGTCTTGGTAGATTAAATGAATATGTTAGTTAATGTCTGAATAACTAATCTAGAACTAATGGCATGCACATTAATGATTAAAGTTTAAAATTTGCATTTCATAAACGGGTTTTCCAGGAGGAAGTTTTATTTCAAAACATGTTTAATTTAAAAAGGCCCAATTCATTAAGTAAATATTTAAAAATTAGTTCAACAGCTCTCTGGATGACGCAAATTTGGTTCTGTATCTTTTTTTAAATTAGCCTGTTATAGTTCTAGAGGCCGTAACTTATATTTGTTCAAAACCAAACGCTATTTTGAAACGCTTTGATGTGTAACTAACGATCGAGAGCTTTGGGTTGATGAGAAAATTGAAGAAGTAAAAAGTTCGAAATATCTACATTAGGAAGATGTCTTTTGAAGCTAAAAAATGTTTATAAATAATCTCAGAGATACTGTTCTTCAATTCCCGTTTCATACTGAATTCTCTAACTCGAATATTCACGGAGTTATTTTTATTCATGCGTTTCAGCCTTCAGTGAACCGTCTATCCCCAGCTTTGATATTGAGATAATATACTTGAAACGTATTATTCAAATTTAAAAAAACGTAATTAGCATAACATTCTGATCATTAACAACTTGAAATGAGCGAAATTTTGGATTTGATCAATGAACATTCATATTACGCAACGCTTTTAGAGAAGAAACATTTTATTTTAAAGTAAGCAACGTCATTTTTATTTATTTATTGAGGTAAACAAAAAGCATAGTTCATTATGAAAAATCAGGATTAGTATTAGGGTTTATTTGGGCAAGCAACTGCCCTTCACCTAATTATTTATTTTGGTATAACTCACTCAGAATTTTCTGTCGTATTGGTGTAATGTTTTCATATATGGTTACGTTTTAACATATGTATGTAATGTACTTAACTGTCTATTGCATCAGGTCTTTTTTCCCCCTTAACCTATCGTCGACTTTATAATGATACGACACAATAATATAGAGTAATATATTGATATATGTAACCAGGACTTTTTTTTAAACATATATTTATATGTATAGGTGTAAATAATAACTGAAATCAGAGCCATGGGGATCGGAGGTTGAGAGAATTAATTTTTAAAATTGAAAATATATTTCAAATCGAAAAATGTTACTCGAGTTGTCCTATACATTTTTTCTAACGGAAATATTCATGGATCAATTTGTATTTTTATTTTTTTATTTTATTCTTTGGCTTCCACTTGCCAGCCCTAATCAAAAAATATTTGGGAACCAGTCCTAACCTTAACCTTGTGAGAAACCGCTCGTGAACCTCCAGAGCTCCTTGGAGCACAGAGGCTGGCGGCCCTCTTTATCACCATAGAGACCATTAGTAAGGTGGAAAGCCGCCATAGAGATATAAATGGGCCCCATTCTAACCTCTTTTTACCACGCACTATTACCCTGACAGTTCATATTCCCTATCCACTCGCTCCGCGGACCATGCTTCATTGAGAAATATGCCCCATTTGAAAATTAATCGTATGAGGAACGGCCATTTTGCCCAGTGTAAGGCGTAGGCCTGCGAGACCAGTAAATTTTATTCCAAAGTGGCCCTAACATACCGTTTGCTGAGGAGTCGTGTATTTATTTGTATATTATGTGTAGGCCGGTGTTCCGTTGGAATTGCTTACAACAGAACAGTCGTGTTGAGATAATTTCGCTAACGGTATTATATTTTATTTTTTTCAATTTTTTTTCCACAGTATACCGCATCAGGTGAAATCCCCTTATACTGTACTTTTTTCTGTCCTGTAATGCATTCGTATAAAAGTTAATTAATTCAGGCACAAAAGATAATCCTGTTTTGGCACCACTTCGAATCAAAATCACGAGCAAAAAACATCTCATCCAATAATGCATTTAGGACAGTTATCTGAAGATTGAATTCATATATTTCTCCAAATAGCCGTTGGCCCAACTTATTAGGCTATGCAAATTATGTTAATTCAAATATATGTGTTCAACGTGAGAGATGGAGGAAAAAATATTTACCAAAACGGTTGTATAAATGTTTTACATGAAACTAAATTCTAAGTTCAATATGAAAATATTGGAAATTAGTAAGAATATAACATATGGAATTAAAATCATTTTTTTTTTTGTTTTTGTGAAAGATGCAATTTTCTTTCACCCACTGTTATTTGTTGTTTGTGTCACTGTCATTTATTGTCACAAATCTGTGAATAATCTTCCATTTGGTTTTTGTTAACGTGCATATAGGCGTATGCTGGAAGGTTCTTGTGACAGTAATTGCAGGGGATTTACCTTAAAGAAAATCAAATATTGAGGTTGTACTCGTGATTTTCGAAAAACGTTTTCAAATGACCATAGATTCCACCCAGGAGATGACAAAAATGAGGCCCATATATATATATTTTTTTTTGTAACCGCTATAGCTTCACAATTTTAGTTTCTGTTGGTAATTCAATATTTTACAGTATCAAATTTAATTTGTTATAAATATTGTGTATGCGTTTCTTCTTTATCGCGGCCATTAACCGATACATCTGAATATTTTAGAATTGAGTCCACTAAATAGCCACTACTTCTAATTCGAGCGGCTCAGTCACAAAACATTTCATATTTAGCTAGTATCTCAATTCCTATTTACATAAGCTCCTTAGTTCGGGAGAAATAGAGAATGGAAAGTGAACTGAGATCATTAGCTCGTCGTATACTGGGAAATCTGGTTAGATTACGCAGCCCCTGCGTGACGGACTTACAGTGAATTGTGCAGAGGAACCGCTTACATTAATAAATTTAACTATCGACACTTTCTATTTTGTATTATTTAGCTCTAAATAATTCCTCACTAATTCATTCCTTTCGATCAGTGGGTAGTACTTTATAGAAAAATTTAGCTTTGCACCAATAAAGGCGGCCTAATTATCGAATTCATCTCAAAACGTACTTCGAAGTGGAAATCGGTGGTATATGAGAGATATCCTGGGTATTTTACACGTAAGTCATTTAAAAATATCACGAAACTATTGTAAGGTAATGATAATTAATATTTTTAAACATATTAATTGAGCCCATTTAATTACAAAAAAGGCTGAATACATTTTTGAATAAAAAATGGTTGAGTGGTCTTGACTTTGCAGCCATTTTTATTCTTCTTTGAACTGTAGTACTTCGAGTGAGAAAAATCTGAGGGATTTCCTTTAATTATTCAAATTGAACAAAATCCTTTAAAAGTGGATACATTTTAATTTCGCTCAGAACCTAATAATATGAAAGGGACTAAGAGTCCCCTTACTTTGCAAATTAAAAACATATTTTCCTGTTAAAATGTTAGACGAGATCCTTGAGCCGGCTTAAGGAAGTACTTGAATGGTTTCTACTCTCCAGTTAGCTACTCTCAAGGAGTTCGGAAACTAAGACGGAGTCGAGAGGGAAGCTAGTTACAGTTGACCATTGAAAATTAATTAAACTAACTAATTGAACGCCGCATGACCTGTGCACTGCGCCATACAAACTAATAGTATCAGACGAACAATTACTTCACAGCTGGAGCCCGGGCTGCGTTGAGAGAGAGGCGGCAGATATATAGGTCTTCAGCAATTACGTTATGACACGGACATTATACATGGCATAGCCGAATTAATTTTCGAAGCTTCTACCAGAAAAGAAAAGCTGTTAATATAAAAAAGCTGTGATTCGACTCGTCGTTACTTATGAGACTGAAACGAGGACACTGTAATGAAAAAAAAAATGTTCACAGTTAAGTAAAAGAAAAAGCGCATGTACTGAAATTCTCATAAACCCGCACCTTGAAAGAAATTGTTCTTTTAACTGTATATTAACTGAATATAATTATATGATGTCTCAAGAGGTTAATATCACTCTTCAAGAATCTTGAAATTCACATAAAATATTATGAAAGCTTTGGTAAATTGCTCGCATAGTGTCTATAATTTTTATTTTTAGTTTTGAGATAATTAATAAGTATAAATAAGTTTTTGAATCAATTATTTGTATTCATTTTTATTATGGGACATTAAAACGTTTAGCCAATACAGTTATTTTGATTTATGTAATTTAGTAAAATAATTAAGCTTTCTAGAACAATGATTATTGAAACCTCAGAGTATTCTAGCATTTCATGAATCAAATTACTTTTTGATATCCAATACTTGTAAACAAATTAACATAATGTGTCCAAGTGCTGGTGAGATCCGATCCATTATGGAGCCGTTTTGCCCATTAGAGACTTGAATGTCGACTTTGTTTTAGCAATACACATACGGAAATTTATGAGAGTTGCTAAAGTTTAATAGTAATAATGGAGCACAATTTGTTTTCCTTTTGTACTATTTCGAATGTACTCTCATTTTGTTCTTTGAAACCCATTAATGGAGAAGTTAGATGTTTGTTCAGTCAGTATTAAAGACATTGGAGCGAGCCTCCAGGGATTCGTTTCCATAGATTCAAGATAGTGAAACAATGTACATAACAACATTTATAGAACATTGCAATAAGATTGGCTCTATACAATTTTTCGATCCGACGCATAATAACGGAGATATTAAGGATTTCGAAATTCTCCCCCTCTAAACCCCCCCCTCTGGTCCAATTTCAGCCGTTAACGATCTTGATCTTTCTTTTTGCATAAAACTTTATATATATATACAGTTTTGAACGGACCTCATTTTCGTCACCACCTGGGTAGGATCGATGGACATTTGAAGAAAAACTTCAAAAATCATGTCATGAGTACGACCTCAATAGCTGATTTCCCTTCAGGGAAATCTGTTAAAACTTTAAAAATAATAGATCTTAAAGACAATTCGTTCAGTCCGAAGTTTAGTTCTACTTCGGATATGTTTTTTGACAAAGCAAACCAACGAAACTGGTCAATAGTCTCACGATCTATGGATAACTGTAAGGTGGACACCTGCCACACTTGTCAAAAGGAGATTAGGTTATTATATGGGCATAATGCTCAAAAGCTGGAATTCTGCTTGGCCGCCAAAGGAGATGAAACAAGGTCAGAGGAGCATAGTGCTCCACTTTACGCTGCTGAACGTGTTACGAGAACACCGTGTGAACTACTACACCCCCAGTAACCATTCCCCAAACCGTTAGTTCTTCCATGCTCCCCTGCACTCTATGATCGCGCTAGTGTGTATGTGTGTGAAGTCTGCCGCTGAGAAATGGCACAAGCTTCGGGGATCTAATAAGTGCACTCAAGGAGAAACCCTCTTAATTTTAGTGCCACATTATGATTAAGGGCAACCAATTAAGAGGGGCGAAAAAAATAGCATTTTCAGAGGTAAGAATCTCTCCCGAATACTTTCTCAAAAGATTCATTAGGCATGGAGAGTCATCTAGGTCGATGTTTCTCGCCTGATGAGTAACAAATGGATATCATTCGTCTCCTTATTTACATACTCTCAGATATGAATATGAAATACCTGGGGAGTGAAAGACAAAAAGTACGAGTGAGGGATAGAGAAAAAGAGAGAGAGAGAGAGAGAGAGAGAGAGAGAGAGAGAGAGAGAGAGAGGTGGGAGAGGGAGAGAGAGAGAGAGGAGAGAGGGAGAGAGAGAGCGAGGAGAGAGGTGAGAGAGAGAGAGAGAGAGGTGAGAGAGAGAGAGGGAGAGAGGAGAGAGAGAGAGAGAGAAGAGAGAGGGAGGGGGGGGGAGAGAGAGAGAGAGACAGAGAGGAGAGAGGTGAGAGAGAGAGAGAGAGAGGAGAGAGAGAGGAGAGAGAGAGAGAGAGAGAGAGAGAGAGAGAGAGAGAGAGAGAGAGAGAGAGGGGGGGAGAGAGAGAGAACGAGGTTGTGGCGAGAGGAAAACAAAGTTATAATTAAAAAAGTCATGAACAATTGGAATTTCCTCAAAACGCCTTTAATTCGAAGCCAAATTTAATTCATTTGAAAATCACATACGCCACACGTGGAGAACTGTTGAACTCATTACCAGTGGTTTCCATCGAATTAAATTTTCATAAAATTAAACCAAAGGTATGCTTATTCTTGCATGCCATTGTAGCAAATTCCTAATTTGGTAGATTCTCACTTAGCCGTCTAGAATTAAATTAGTACATATTGTACAAATCAAATTATAATTAACCATTGATATATTTATATAAAATCACACAATAATCAGAAACCCCAAATTAAATCCCAAATAATCATTTCCTATTAATAATAGCCAAACTTTATGTAACGTTTTAATAGATTCCGGAGTATTTTGCATACCGTGCAATAGGAATAAAACAAAAAGGCCGTCACATAGGAGCTTTGTAAATTAAGCAGATTTCTCACGTGCTGCCATAACACAATTGTAGTATCATCACACCACAAATCCTTATATTTCTGTGTAAAATGACAGAAATGTTTGAACTTTCAAATTCCCGTCCTCGTTAACCCCCCCCCCCCCCCGATTCCGGGTCCGATTTCAGCCATTGCTTATCTTGATAATTAGTGTTCAATGAAAGAGTTAAATAACCAACAAGTCAACATTTTTGAGATAAGAACTTAAAATCTTAAATGATGACGTCAACGTATTGGCAAGTACCTTATATAGTGAATATCTGTTGAAAACAATATTTGGTATTTAAGCTTCAAATAAAGAAGTTCCTTATATAGCTCATTACTATAATTTAAGTGAAATGAGTAGGAGTGGGGGGTTTACTCTAGACTAAAACTAAAGAACACAAATATCTTGGTTAATATTGAGATTATAATTTATATAACAATATTTATAGTAAATTTAATTTCCAATAAGTTTGATTCTATACAATTTTTCGATCCGACTTACATTAATTGAGATATTTCGAAATCCTCCTCCTTCCACTGGTTCTATTGCAGCCATTAACAAACTTGACCTTTCATTTTGCTTTGTTGAATTAATTTATTTTGCTCTACATGTTTCCTTCCTTGGCACCGAAATAATTATTCGAGGGCTGCATAATTAAGGTGGATCCGTTCTGTTTTGCGACTGGGCAAAAAATAATTGAACTGTTCGTTTACCCGAGTTTGGTAACGATAAAAATAAAACTGCGGCAGCTAGAGAGTTAACAGAAATTATATCTACATAGTCATCCTCTAGGTAGTATCGGTGGACATTCGAAGAAATATTTCAAAAACCGTTTCCCAAATATAACTTCAATAGCTGATTTTCCCTAAGGAAAATTTTCGAAATAGAATTTTTCTTTACTGAAACTGTCACATCTCAGACTGTACCATACCAAGTAACATAAAGAAATGTGTTGGGCGTTACAAGTAAAATAAAGAAATAAATGGAAGATGTTCCATTATGCATTCAAATTAATTCAGAAGTACGAAATTCTAGCTTGTAACAGAAGTGGAGATGTTGCGGCCATCTCAAATGTCAGGCCGACACGTGGTCCTGTTTTTCTTCTGACATTTTAGCCAGAGGCATGATTAGGATAACAGCGGAGGAAACCATTGGCGGCTAACAAAAACTAAGCACTCAATTCATATGATTAATTTTCTCCAAAAGAAGCGAAAACACATGAATAAATAAAAAGTGAATATACCTTTTATGAATTTAAAAGTATAAATTTTTTATGCAAGGCGTCTCGTGAGGAAATAAATGGTCCTTTTATCAAGCTTCATACTTTGACATTCAATTCCAAAATCCTGGCAATTCATTTGTACATAATATGTAGACCATTTATTTCTGCGAATCAGAAAAAGTACAACATTTCTTTCCTCTCCAAATCCACATTTAATATATATAAAAAGAATAATTCTGCTCTTAATTTATTTATTAACGTCCACTTTTTGCTGCTATGGTTAATTGGGACGGGTTATCTACAGGTCATCGCCCTTTTCTAGCCAGTGTGGGACTAAGGATTTTATTTAATAAGTTCTTTGCTAATTTTAAAATAAATTTAAAAATGAATCCAACGGATTTTCCAGCTAGTTTTGAAGGTAATTGTTAGGAGTGATATAAATACACAGTGAACAGCTTCGAATCACTGTTCATCCATCTCAAACACAAACAAAAATGAGAAGTTCGTTGTCTTTTTTTTTTCTTCAACTACAGATAACGTTTAGAGAAAATGTTATTGAGTTGACATTAATAATTTAGAAAAAGTGTTAAATCAGCTATTTAACGACAGACTTATGGAAATAATCATAAGGAATCACAATAACGTTTGTAACGGAACAAGAACATTAACTCATGCATGGTTTGTGACAAAAAAATTGTGACATCCCTCATTTGTAAAATTTATGATAGACTGTTGTGTATTTGGTCTTCAAAGATAGTAACGCCTCTGTCTGTACATCTCAGTCAAAGTCACTCTTGTTAACGAGTTCATTGAAACTCTAGATTTGGCATGCATATTATATATTATAATTCTGGACCTATACGGCTTAAGTTAACCATACAAATGTTAATAAGTGGGACATGAACTTGGCTGAAATACTTTTTTCTGTTTCTTATTAAAGGTTTGCGAAAGTTTGCAGTATTAAAGAAAGAATTGTATTATTTTTATGGGGTGCTCAAACAACAATAATCGACACATTATTTATAATATACAATAAGACTTATTATTAGTATTCTATTTGTAATAAATTTTAAAGAAGAATTATGTTAATTTGGTTTAACAGAATGCTGATCTTTATTTAGACATTAAAAAAAAATTATTATTTATTTATTAACGTCCACTTTTTGCAACTTAGGCTAATCGGGACGGGTTATCTACAGGTTACCATCCTTTTCTAGCCAGGGTGGGATTTTAGGACGTTATTTAATGAATTTCGTCACTAAATAATTTCCTTTGCCCAGGCAAGAATCGAACTCGCCTCTCTAGGTTTACCATGTGAGATAAAGGTCAACGCTTTAACTCGCATGGCTAACCTGAGCACCTTAAAAAAAAAAAAAAAAAAAAAAAAAGTATACATTTACATTAAATTATGATTTATTGAATTAAGTATTAAATTCTTTAGATTAATATTTATATTATATTACATACCAATGTATATGCTGTTAATTTGTAATTTAGAAAATATTATTAATTTTATTTACACATTATTTAATACGGTACATGATATTAATAACCTTTCTAACAGTAATTGGCCAGACTCTTGGTAACATGTTTGTTAACATAAGCCAGTATAATATCTTTCTATCTAATTCTGGTCCTATCACATTTTTTTATAAATAATTCTTCTCCTTTACAAAGCAACTAGTACGTTTACAACCATCAAATTATCTCAATTTGTATCATTTTAGAAGCCGTGTAACTTTTTAAATTTAATTTATGAATACACAAGATATGTGCCGGCTATAACTACAGTTTAGAATTTCTCCTACTCGAATAGTGGCCTATTTTTATAGCTCTTTAGTGAATTTTATGTTTTCATAATAAAACTTTACAGCGACAAGCTGACATTGCAATTTTTCCGCTCTTCACTTGAATGCTTCTCGAATCAATACTTGTCCGCCTTTTTTATTCAGATTATCACACTACTTGACGAAACCAAAAATAAAATGATCATGAATAGATAGAACAAAAACAAATATAGTCAAGGACAAGAGTAGATCATTACTTATTATTGTATAACGAATTACGTAATTTATTATAAAGTACTTGAGTTAAGTTGGAAATAGAATCGCGTTAGTTAACCTTAAAATTCAATCTCAACGTAAACTAAAAATTTCCTGGTTAAATATAAACTTTCGTTTGAACATCGTCATGAACTAAAGGCTACGCCTTGTATTTGCAACCATTGTGTTATTTCGGAAGCTGCTCTTTTCATATTCACTGAAATCCATAAGATGTTTTGTGTCTTCAAAATAGGACTTTCAAGGCCTACCTCATCCCCTATGCCTAAGAACCTTGCTTTCAAATATTTTATAATGAAGTCGTTGTGCCTTATGGTATGCCCATGAAGTTCACTCTCCTTTTTTCAATGGCCTTAATAAGCCATTTGCTCTCACATACCTCATTATGTTGGATTTTTTGTTTTAGTCCAACTTGTAAACAACTTTTGAACAGACTTAATTTTTGGCCTGCTGTTATCTAAACTCTTTCTAGTGAATTTACTATTGCAGAGGAAATTTCAGATTCTTGTGATCAGCTTTGTTCGAATTAAACCCAACACTTCATGCTCTGACGAACAATGATCGGGTGTATCCTTCACATGTAGTACCATTACACATTACATATTGAGGTCGTACTCATGATGAGAGTTTCAAAATATTTCTTCAAATGTCCATCGATCCTACCCAGGAGATGACGAAAATGAGGTCCGTTCAAAATTTTATATATATATATATATATATATATATTTGACTGTTAACGCTCTAGCGGTCGCAATTTTTGTTTGATCGTTACCAAACTCGGAATTTAATCGTTTTATGTAAAAAGGAAGATCAAGTTCGTTAATGGCTGAAATCGGACCAGTGGGAGGGGGGGGGGTTTAGAGGGGCGATTTTTGAAAATTCAAAATATCTCCGTTATTATGCGTCGGATCGAAAAATCGAATAGAATGGATGTTATTGAAAATTAAAAATTTAATATAAATATTGTTCTATACATTTATTCTGTATCTTGAATATTAACCGAGATATTTTCATTTGTATTCTGCGTGTTGTTGGCGGGCGCTATGTTCGGACTTTCCGCCGAGAGCTCTGGCGGCGTTTTCGTAACTATTCGTCCCTCGTGCATAGGTTTAGAGGTTATTTACTACTACAGTTGTTATTAGGCAGATTTCTCTATTGTAAAACTTCCCTTGGGAAATCTGCTTAGTTTACGCAGCCCCTGCGTGACGGACTTTTTTTTCATCCAGTGCCCGTCATTGCTCCGTCCAGCTAATGTTAATGGCAAAGTTCAATAAATAACTAAAGTTAATACTCTCTTCATCAACACGTTTGACTTAGTACTTGTCAATTTGTTATCTTCTAGATCTCTACTGTGAAATACATAATTGTACTACTATTCTTGATGAACATTACCAGGTTCACAATAGCTGAAATCTTTATGATCTAATGTGTGACGGGTCTGATCTTTTTCTGGTGTTTCTGTATAATATATATACATGTGCGGCTGTATGTACATCAATTTCGATATGAATTATTAACTCAGTGGAGTACTTGATATTTTTTGAATATTAAGACAACAAAAATGAAAGGGAATAAATCTGTTTCTTACAGAAGTGCCTTTTTAAATGTTTCTTGAAACGCTTAAAAGATGTAGGAGGGTAACGGAGAAAGAATCTTTATCTCAAAATATTTGTCTATAATAAGCACGGATAAGCTTTCGTAACATTAGTACCGACTCCAACCTCATTAAATAAAAATAACATTTTTAAAATTAAAATATCCCTTCAAAAATAATAATTACAACGCCGTTCCAGGTAATTGAAGTCAATAGATTCCGGGCTTATATAAAATTCTAACCATGAAACACTTCATCTTCATCAAGGCCTTCTTAGTTACCTATTCATTACCAATTAAACTCGAGCTACTTTGAATTCAACTTGAAACTCTCGTCGGACAAATTCAATGGGGACTCCAAGAAATGAGGTTTCGCTCATTAATTACTTAAAGAATGCATTGTTGATTTTTTTTTATTCAGTAAAGAAAAATTTCAATGTAATTCGTAAATTATAAATAGTTTTAAATAATTTTTAAAAAAAAAAATGTTAGGCAAATAGTTGAAGACTCATAATGCAGGATGTGTAACGTGCATTCCCACTCCACATCTTGCCTTTCACAAACAACGGAGACTGATGATTACTGGAGAAATTATCGTCAACATCTGCTTTACAGATCTTTCACAGATGATATCAGGCACCTTAATGATCACATGTAGACCGTTATGGCATGTATTAGTAAATATTATAGGAAATAATATTTATTATTAATAGTTTCTATTTGGCAAGTGAAGCAAATAGGTACAGTACAATAGGTCACATGACAAAATTATAGGAAAAGTCTTAATGTTAGTCTTAGTAAATGAATGCCAATGGGCTCAGGTTAGCCATGTGAGTTAAAGCGTTGACCTTAAACTCCCCTGGTAAACCTAGAGTGGCAAGTTCGATTCTCGCCTGGGCATAGAAATTATTTGGTGACGGAATTCATTAAATAACATCTTTAGTCCACCCTGGCTAGAAAAGGGTGGTAACTTGTAGATAACTCGTCCCAATTAGTCTTAGTTGCAAAACGTGGACGTTAATAAATAATAATAATAATAATAATAATAATAAATGAATGCCATAGACAAAATAACTTCTAATTTAGAAGTCTGAGGCTCTTAGAGTCGATTTCGTTAACTATCATAATAGGCCAAGGTTTATAGGAATAAAATGCATAAACCTTAAGTTGGATGAAAAAATACCACATACCTCAACATATGACCAACTTACTTTTCTAGGTTAATTGTTCAAAACATTTTTCCTCTAACACGTATATTAACCGAGAGAATTTTGCATTGTACTCTTTAGTATTTTCTGAAATTATAATGTTCAATATTGCACAATAGAGTTTGACCTTTTTCTAAAGTGGTTATGGCTGAATTAAAACAAATTTCAATCCAGTTTTAACACAATTCTCAGTCCTTTTTATGAAACATGAATATAAATGATAAATAAAAGGTAATTTGAGAGTAGCAACACCTAAATAATTTATGTTTACGAGAATGAAAGTGGTTTTTACATTTTTTTTTTTTTTAATGAATAGTAAAATTCATACAGTTTATATGAAAATCCCTTCAATTGGTGGGGAAAATAAAAATAAATGTAGATATTTATGTTACATTTTGCAAAAAGGCTTTTATCCAATTCATATGAATCGCTATCGTAGACTGAGATTTTTTTGATTTTTATATACACATATTTGAACAAATATTTTCGTCTTTGAAAGGGTAACAAAATGGAAATTCTTTTGCTTCCTGGACAAGGACCTTGCAGTATTAATTTGAATGTTAGATATTCACTCTTATATTATGCAGATATCTATTTTTAATTTGTCTTCCACCTGTAAACTTACATAAAGTTAATAAAATCTATCATTCGTGAAAAAAAAAAATATTAAATACAATGCAATCTACGGTATTAGTGTAGTAATTTGTCAAAACAGTTCTTCTATTATATCTTTTAATATTTAATTGACACCGTATGTGAACTACTATAAAATTAATAAGATTTCTCATTCGTAATAAAAAACATATGTTAACTGCTTCCCGTTAACGATATTTTAACTTGCCTAATGAGACATGTTGCAGAGCAGGTGACATTTAAAAGCCAAAAGATATGAGCTCTAAAAAAACTAACGAGGTCGTATTTAGCAAGAACCACGCCTCGCCTGAATGCATTTTGTGGTGAGATTTGAATGAGCCCTACTTGAGGGTGGCTATCGGTTACGTCATCTGTCACAGCTGTATAACTTTTGAAGTGATCTTCTTTGTAATCTCCTTGGATTATTTTGACTGTTAACTGGACCAGCTGAAGCACGGTGAGTTGCTATTTCCAAAGGTCGTGATTTGACATTTTTGAATGTCAAATAGGCATTGCATCAACGTTCATCTTCCCGACAAGTTCATTCGATTGGAAATCGATATTATCACATTATTTATGAAGCAAATAAATAATATTTAAAAGATGGAATGCACCAAATTGACTTTTTTTTACTGGAGGGTGCTTTAAAATATAATTTCATTAGCTGCTACTTTGTATTCGTTTTTTTTTATTTTTTTAATAATTTTTCTAATATAATAAAATAGACTCTCTCAAAAAAAATGACAGCAAGTGATAACGAGGTAACTAAGTCGTATTCCACAATTAAAATGACATTACGGGTACATAGTCAAAATAAAGACAACTAAAATGGGAGATGAAAAATACAAATACATTTCGTTTTCATCTGATTTTAGAATATTATTGAAGAAAAAAATAAGCCATCAGAACGACCGATGTCTCAGTGACATTTATTCTATTTTTTAAAATTTTATTTTCAGAAGTTGATAAGGCATACATAATAAGTAAAATATAAATGAAAACAATCTCTTAAATAAAGTAAACAAACGATAACAGCAATGCATTAACAACTCTCTCTCTCTCAAACCATAAAAATCGTAATTTCTGTTTGCCTAAAAATTAAGTGTGATTAAATCTTTAAGAACAACAAGATAAATGAAGTCAAAACAGTTCTCTTTGGCATTTATGAGAGGACACAGTATTCATTTAAAATCAGAACTAATTTTGTTCATGATGTACTCAACCATTTCTGTGAAAAATTCACTATCTTCCAATCATGGAAAAGGGACTAAATTAAAGCCCTCTAAGCAAGAATTCTTGCTACAGCAAATGTACGGAAATATTATGGAAGTATTCATAGAGAAAACATTTACAAGAATAAAAAATATATATAGCAAACGTAGGATTTAGTCTTAAAAATAATAACTAATTCGTCATGCAACCAAGAAATACTATTAATTTGAAAAACACATAAAAAAATGAACAATGAATCACCGTAGAAGCACATCTAACTCAACAATATGAATATAAAAAATGATCAACGGAAGTATCAAAAGGTCAAACAGGTTTTTTTAATATTTGACTACCTTTTGTTGACTGTTACATTTATTTATATATTACATGTTTTTTCAAAGTGTAAATGTTGTGTCACGGAGCACTGATGATGGGACGATTCGCCCCGAAAGTACTCTGTCTTTAATAAACGAAGCATTAAGACAGGACGTGTGTTTGACTTTTTGATCCTTCCGTTGATGATGGAACCTCCACCAGCCAGCCCAAATCCCGAGTGATAAAAAATGATGTTATTTTTAATGTAATTTGAAGGTATGCGGATGATGTTTGTGAGTGAGAAATTTCTTTGCAATCCTGAGATTACTACTAATTTTGTCTACCAGTGGCGGCTCGCGTATAGGCACTGTGGAACTGCACCACCCCTAATTTCCACTTGATATTATCTATAACATATAATGAGCATTTTTTCTTTAGTTCTTTCTTTATACTTGTATAATATATAATCCTTAAGCTTAATGCAGTAACCATCCCCCTGTTTATGGGAAAAGATACAAAAATCATTGTATGGAACTGTATGCTTCACAGTTCCAGCTGCGAGGTGTTTGGCTGTTGTGCGCATGCTGTCAGAGGAAAATCCACAATGGATAGAGAGCACTGTCTTTCCCGCAGTGCCGACCGAATAGATTAAGCTTGAACTGTAACAATTTAGTTTAAAGTAAGTAAAAAATGTTTGATTTTGTTATTTTAGGATTTTATCGAGTTTCTAAATAAATTTTCTTTTTATACATGTTTGTTTCCTTTTACACAATTTTAAAACAAAGGCTAAAAATTTTCTGGAGCAGCACCTCCGCTAATTTTAGCTACGAGCCGCCACTGTTCTCCTCAATATTTATTAAATATGTAGGTACATTAATTTATAGATTTAAAAAGACAATCTAAATATTTGTGCAATTTTACTCTCAGCCACAAGTGAATATAAGTTCAGTAAAAGGCTAGGAGAGCGGGCATGTATCGGTTCTGGTGAAGTGGTAATCTACTCGGTTTGTCCGACAGTCCTATGACTTAAAGCATATTCTCTTGAAAGAATCAGGTTACCCTTCCTGTACTACCTGGAAGGTAACCCAGGACATCTACAGGTAAAGCCCCGTAAGTTTGCTGGTGACAATTCGTTCCGGAGACCTCCTTCGTTAACGTCGTGACGTTAATTCGCGTCGGTTGGACTTCGAGTAGAACTAAGTTTGTATTCTGGCAGGTGGAAGTGACTTCTAATGTTAGTAAATGAAAGAAAATGGACACACTTCCACTATAACATTTCTTTTTTTTAAATGACAGAGCGCTTTCGATGCAGTGCATCATCATCAGTGCCCGAAGGTCCTGGAAGTTGACCTGACGGCCCTTAGAACTAGACTGGCTCAGACATTTTCTTTCATCTTCCTACATGAGTAGAACTAACTATAAACCCGAGCTAAGTATAAACCATGATCAGGAATCCCCAGTTGACGGCTAAAAAGATCTTGAAGATCTATTTCGTCAACCGAACCAAAAATAATAATTACATTGTAAATGCGTAAATTAAATTAAAGGTCATATCCCAATGTCACGATATTGTGACAAATCTGAGAATGAGGGAAGTTGTGGGGATATGCGCACAATCCGTGAATACAAAAGGTTAAACAAAGGTCATCTGAATAATTAACTCGTCACTGCTAACTATCGTCAAATTATCTCACTAATTATAGAAATGTTTAGACTTCTGACGGACTTGTGCAATCTTGACATGACGTGTCAATAGTATCTAACAATCAGTGCTATGACAAGCTGTCAATTCTAATCTCAGTGCTCAAGTTTTTCCGTATTTTTAAGTGACAGTAATTGTATTAGACATATTGTTTTTAAATAACAATATAGCTATGTGACAAGATTTATTTAAGCGACTAAAAGATTTGATGACCGACAGTAGTTTAAAATTTTGAAAATAATCAACTAATAATAATACTGAACTTCGTAAAAGATTTAACACTTTAATTTCTAATTATACATGTTTCCTATAATATCTTAAAACGTATACATACTTCCTGAAAGTGATCAATTTTATCCAATTATTCTTGCTTTTAATTACAATTAGATTATCTTATATTATATCTCGCGCACAATATACACCGGTCAAAATTAGGGCATCTTGTGGCAACCCTTAAAGGTTTATCATATGTCCTAAAGAAAATGCATACGTTTAGCGCGTTATCTTTTGAAAAAGTAGGTATTAGGTTTCGTCATATATATGTAGATACATTAACATGCCTATTAATACATATTTAAGATTTACTGTATATCTCATCTACCACCTGTTTCCATAATTTATAGATACTCCTATTAATCTAAATAACCCACTAACAGTTGTCTCTACACACAACCTCACAGAAATGTAGAACGTGGTTCGGATGATAGACAGCAGCTCAAGAAATACGGCTGGAAACTAAAATATTTTCATTTCATTCTAGGCGCCTCAGAAAAACCACTAATTATGTAGCTTCGGCATGAGGGGATTTTTATAAAGGGAAAATACTTAATTCAGGATTGGATATCTGACAATTTTCAAAGGAGAGCATCGTATATATTGTACAGCTCATGACTTACCTAAATACTGGTACAGGATATATCGATAAGGAATCGTGGTTGACAGGACAAGCGGAGGATATTATGAGCGGAAACAGGTCCTGGTCAGGGAATCATAGCAGCGCATAAATAATAAAGTTAAAATTACGTTTAGTCGTGTCATATTTATTGAGCATACTAAACGATACGTGTCCAAGATGAATCGTGCTTCATCAGTAACGTAAAAAAAAAAAAAACAGCAGGGTATGACGTGTGCGCGCTTGTCTGATTCGACTTTCGTGTTGGTTTCATAGTCTTCATATAATATTGTAATGAATAAATCAAGCCGGGTAAACACCGTGAAAGCCCGAGGACACAGTCTGGTCGTTTTCAATCGCATCCAAATGAAAGTAATCCATTTCTTTTTCATTTCAATTACTTTCATTTATTTATTTTGTATAGGATTGTAGGAGTTTGTAATAAATAAACGAAGACTGTCGTGGGATGAAATCTATCTGGTGGTTCTTCGCGGTCGGATGTACAAACTCCAATACACTAAATAAATAAAACGGAGACACTTTCTGTTTGTCTTGTCGGCTGATTGCTTTTCCACAGCCCCCCTTTTCCTGTCGTTTTTATCTTTAAATCCGGGTAAGATCGGTTTCCTCGCCAGTGACAGGCAGATTTTATCAGTCTTCGAGTTTGATAACTGATAAGAAACTCATGTTCGCCTTACGACGATCACTATTTTGTCCACATACGCACTTTTAGTAACGATGATACAGAACAAAATATCTTTTCTTGATATCTTGAATTCAAGATTAACTGTTACAGCCTTTCCTGCGACCTTTGATTTCCTTTAAAAGCTGATACGAAAGTTTGTTTTGTATGTACCACTCAAGTTATATTGAGATATCTCAGAAAGAAAGTCTAATTATTTCATAAAGCTTAGCACAATTTCTGTGTATTATATTTAATACTGCTTATGTTGCTTTGGATGGTTCGAGAAGATCTTACACTAAGAAAGATTTTGCTCCTTAGATTCCAGGGGAATTTCGTCTTCAATAACAAAAGAAAAAAAAAATACTTCTTCAGTTGAAGTAGGCATGGAAAAGGTGGGTTTGCTTGGTTGTCAAACATTTTTTTGTTACCTTCTTTCGCTTTTGAGAAACTATAGGATACTTCGAGGAAATATATAATATTGTAATTGTTTTTTATCGACTTTAGAAGTCTAACGTTTTCAGTTATGTCCATTCGCAAGATTTGTTCCGGATATTATCTTCTTCTCTGTTAGTACAAACTGAAGAGGACGCATTTATGTCCCGTGACTGTATTATAGCACTCTCCCATCGATTAATCGACGTACACCAATCGATCTGACCGCAGTCGTTAATATACCTCGACGATGACAGCTCCAAGTCAGTCGGCGTGAGTTTGATGAATGGCCGGAATCATCAAAAGCATCGCCAGTACAAGCTGAAGGGACCCGATGACATCACAACTGGAACCGCTTACGCGGTCATCTCATTTCCAGGCTGTCACTCAGCGAGCCCTTCAGATGTAAAATTAAATTTCCTCCTTCGGGGGTTGGCTTCAGGAATTCGCCTCGGCCGCCAGCGGGATGTCAGGTGGTTCGTTACGAGATCCTGTAAGCTTTGACGGGGCTCATTGATCGAAATGCTTTGCGGTTACGTCTCTATCTCGTCACTCAATTAAGAGAAGTTTTATGCCCAGTTTTAGTGGACACGAATTTATCCTTACTTCGTGGAAGCAGTGGTAAGTTATAATACAAGCTCCACTTGTAAACGTCCAATCAATTATGCATATATCATAATCAAGATATACGTTTTCAGAGCCAATTGGTCTATTCCATGTTTCTTAAATATCCATACTAAATCGTTTTAAGAAACTGTGTTACATTAATTGAGTCTAAACAACTTGATTATTTCCATGTTCATCAGATTGTGAGGTTGCTCAAGCTTTAATACTGTCAGCATTCGTTTCGGGGAGATCTTTAGAAGTTGCGACCTTTCACGAAATGCCATTGAGTGCTTGCTGAAGAGATTTTGAAATTTTACATTGTTGTCCGTTTAAGCTGAGCGCAGATGGTTTGTTTACGGGCTAAGCGTAAAGTTTTTTTTTTTAATTATTTCTTCCACTTTTTGCAACTAAGGCTAATTGGGACGGGATATCTACAGCTTACCACCCTTTTCTAGCCAGGGTGGGACTGAGGATTTTATTTAATGAATTCCGTCACTAAATAAATTCCCTTGCCCAGACGGGAATCGAACTCGCCACTCTAGGAGATCTAAAGATTTGCACACGTCAACAGAATCTTGGATTCCTTGGAAACGAGGAAAGAAAGAGGTGACAAGAAGATCCAGTTATGCAATAGAGCAACAATTGTTTTAGAACCATTCATTCATAGTACATAGACTACTAGACACTTATTTCAATGTATAACCAGTCTTGTCACAATGACAAGGTGCCAATGAGAATTAAGTTGAAGAGGATTCCATAAATATACTTCTAGGTAATGGTAATTCCAGGATAACTTCCTTGTTTCTAAATTCATTGTTTGTTTTGTTACTTTAATCATGAACTGATTGTTATACTTAGAGGCGGGAGATATGATTCCCTCATTTCATTTAACAATGCCTTAAAAGTTAAAACTGACTGCTGGAGACACTTCAAAACGCGGCTACTCATGGGTATTGACTTTTATAACTTTCTCCCAACTTGTGTGAGTGTGTGCTAAGGTGTGATAAGAAATTCCAAAGAGGTATAGAGACGGTGGGAAAGAGGTAGCGAATACTATGGGAGGGAGGCAAAGCGGTGAACCTCCTTGGTGTAAGTAGGGCCTGAGCCGCTGCTTTCTCCAGAGGAATCCTGTGCCACCTGACTACCCCTGGATTCTCCAGCTCCCCCTCTTCTCCATGTCCGATTCTATATGAACAGTCTCTTATCTCATATATACCATTACCTCACGACTCCCATAACCACTGCGGTATTCCAATTCCAATGTTTGTCGAGAGTGAAATATAGGAATGCAGTAATGGTAATTCCGCGTACTGAAAATACTGGAAGTCCTATGTATCGAATTTTATTTGTATGCTAACCAAAACTTATCTGGAGTGGTGTAAAACGATTATAAAAATCAAATATTAACCAATATTTCCTAAAGTTTCACATTATTTAATCGAATTCATTAAGACAAATTCCACTGATTCATATTTGATTAATAACTAAAAAATAGACATTTTTACAAACTTTAATTAAGAAATATTACTAAAACCATAATAACAGTAGTTTAAGTCATTAAATGTTCATATTTAATCTTCTATCGTAATTTAATTTATTAGGAAAAACTGTCAAAGGAGCTCTTGATTTCATTATCTGCCAATGAACAGTGTGCTTGGAACAGGTTTTTTGATACAGTAGTTGAGATCAATTGAATGATAAATACAAATATAACTAGGAAATTCGAAATGGAAGAAAAATGTATAGTACAACAATTGCAGAACATTATTATTATTATTGTGTGTGTGTGTGTGTGTGGGTGTGTGTGTGTGTGTGTGTGTGTGTGTGTGTGTGTGTGTGTGTGTGTGTGTGTGTAATTTTTCCATCTAGTTCATAGTAACGAGACATTTGTTATTTTATCCACTCTTTGAACCCCTCCCCCGGCACTCCTAGACTCATGAAAATAATACGTCATATTTAACTTTAAAATAAGGCCATTCTGGATATTGGCTTAACCTAATGTAAGATAAGTAAGAGGGGGATTACTGAAAGGTTGAAAACTAAAAATAATGCAAATATGTCAATAAATACTCAACCAAGTTAAAAAAAGTCCGTCACGCAGGGGCTGCGTAAACTAAGCAGATTTCCCACGTGAAGTTTTACAATAGATAAATCTGCCTAATAACAGCTGCAGTAGTAAGAAACCTCTAAACCTAATCACGAGGGACGAATAGTTACGAAAACGGCCGCCAGAGCTCACGGCGGAAAGTCCGAACATAGCAACTGCTGCCGAGCACATGCAGAATACAAATGCAAATATCTCAGTTAATATTCAAGATACAGAATAAATGTATAGAACAATATAGTAAATTTAATTTGCAATAAGATTGATTCTGTAATATTTTTCGATCTGACGTATAGTAACTGAGATATTTTGAATTTTCGAAAATCCTCCCCTCTAAACCCCCCCTCCCACTGGTCCGATATCAGCCGTTAACGAACTTGATCTTTATTTTTACATAAAACGACTAAATATCGAGTTTGGTAACGATCAAACAAAAATTGCGACCGCTAGAGCGGTAACAGACAAATATATAGATAGATAGGTAGATATATATATATATATATATATATATATATATATATATATATATATATATATATACAGTTTTGAACGGACCTCATTTTCGTCATCTACTAGGTAGGATCGATGGACATTTGAAGAAAAATTTCGAAAATTCCGTCATGAGTACAACCTCAATAGCTGATTTCCCTTAAGGGAAATCTGCTAAAAAAAATGTTCAACAAAACAATTATAGAAAATTATTATTATTATTTATTAATGTCCACTCGTTTGTAACTCAGGCTAATTGGGACGGGTTATCTACAGGTTTCCACCCTTTTCTAGCCAGGGTGGAAATTTAATGAATTCCGTCACTAAATAATTTGCTTTGACCAGGCGAGAATCGGACTTTAAATAAAAATCTTAAATATCGAGTCCATAACAGTGA
This sequence comes from Riptortus pedestris, assembly GCA_019009955.1. NCBI lineage: Eukaryota > Metazoa > Arthropoda > Insecta > Hemiptera > Alydidae > Riptortus > Riptortus pedestris. The sequence continues at coordinate 46,247,620 of CM032228.1, forward strand.
AACACAAATTGTTACAGCTGGAGAGTTAATTGAGAAATGTATATAATTTTGCGTGGGTCTTCATTTCGTCATCTCTTGGAAAGAATTGGTGGTCAGTTAAAGAGATTTTACAAAATTGAAGCTCATTTTTTTTAGTAGGGCTTCAGCGTAGAACGTGCATAATGGCAAACATGTCTGTACCTCTGAACATTATAAAATAATTGTGACCAAAAATTTAGCACAGAAGCTCGTCCAAAGATCCCTGAAAATGTTAAGACAGAGACAAGTTTTCTTATCTGAAACTTTCTGTTAATAGGATTTGTTTCCGGATAGAAACTTTAAATATTCCTCCCTCTCTCTTGATATTCGGCGGACTTTTATATCCACGGTTATTCTAGAATAAGAATAAGTCAACGAATTGAATAAATTCAAACGACTCCTCCCAGCTGGGGATAAAATGATGGCGACACAGTTCTATACCTCATTCATTTTCATGAGGGATGGGTGCATTAATGAGATCTCTAAATGGAGCTAGAAACTCTCAATATCGTATAATCTTCCAAGAGTCTATTTAGTACAAGGAGCACGTTGGATATCAGGGCTTAAATTTATTCCTTATACCTGCTCTATTATGGCATTGAGTCATTCAAACTTTTTGGTAAATGAATACATAAAACTAAAACAAAAGATTTAAGGTCAAAATGGCGTAAGATCTTATGTAAGTCTTAAAAAAGATATTAAATTTTGTTGTTTTAGGTTCAGTGAATAATTTTGTGTTTATAAAGAAATTATAAAAATTGTCGTAAGTGAAGATTGTTTATCATATGTAATTATTCATGGATTGGCTATCATTGATATGTTCATATCACTGAGGATTACACAAACCGAAAAACAGTCGCATTTAATAATAATTATATTTTCACAAATATATTTTCTCTCCTGTGGTCAGGCTGATGATTTGTTCGAAAAACAAGAAGTCTTTCAGTTTTCACCTGGAAATATTTATTAATGTTTAGAAACTCGATTGGAAAACACAGAGCTCAAAGAGGTAAACAATTTGGATGAAACAAGCTAGTTGCTAGGCTCATACGGAGTGTTATAAGCCCTGTAACAATTGTTCCAGCTCTGAGGATGGTAGTATAGTTACTGAAATTTGTTAATCCCAAATAAATATTTATTGAAAGGAACTATATATAAACTTATTGTTTTGTACGTAAACGTCTTCCTTCAAACCACAGGACAATCATATCTTGCTCATAGGTGAACTAATATTTAAAAAGGAGTATTTTGTGAGCTTAATTAAAGTACTGGCTAATACTGTCGGGTGATATTGTGCTATTGATATTTCCTTTTTTTTAATATTTCAAAAACGATTTGAAAGGAAGATTCTGGCTTTTGAAATATGAAACGTTTTCAATTTCTATCAGGTATTCAAAGACAGTGGTTCTTTTAAAACTCCACGAATATAGAGAGTGGTATTAAAATACCAGGGCCCGGTATTATCCAAAATCTGGGGTGAGGAGGAGAGGGGAGGGGGCTTGAATACGTGGCCTGCATACATTTGTAGAAATGGCTGGTGAATCCTCTTTCCTCTCTCCCATATCCTCTTAGTTAGGGCTCGGCGAGGAAGGATTGCAGCCAATATCGCCAGGATATCCTTGCTTAATCCCGCACGGGACGAATGAACCTGACCAGGATCATGCAGTATGTACGAAATGCCTGCCGATCAAATGTTCTTTGTACGAGTGGTTGAACATTTATATTATGAACACAGAAGAAATATATCTCGATAAACCAGATAAAAGTAGGAATTATTCAATCTTGCGCACAGAGTTTATTGCCTCTCTCAGGTGGTACGAATGTTAAAACGTCCGTCAGGTAAGGACTCCATAAATAGATGCTTCAAGAATTGGTTTGACACACAGATGAGGTCGACTCACATTCCATACAATATTTCTAACTCAGCTGCTCAGAACCCTTTATGCTGGGCAACAGGTGTTTAAGTGATCTGACAGTGACAAATGAAAATGGTAAATATATGATTGTCGACAACACGAACATTGAATAATTGAAATGAAAGAAAAATGTAAAGAACGCTTCAAGACCACAACTATATCGACGAATTTAGTATGAAAGATTTTCTGATCCGCCAAAGAGTAACATAGATATATATGATTTCTCATTCTACTCATCTCTAAACCCGCGTTGCCTGCTTTCGGAGATTGACGATCTTGATATTTGCTTTCACATAGACCGAATACTTTTCCCGACCCAGTAGAATCGGTGGGCGTAAGTTCTTGAAAAGAAACTGTATTTTATTGGCAACTATTTTATCTAATACGATGCTGTCTTCAAATAAACCTTCCAAATAACTCTATAGCTATTTCCGAAACACTGATGGATAAAATACGAACAAGTACTCAATAGACCCTTTTTATTTATTTACTTTCCCGTTTTCCACGCAGAGTATCCCTCTAACGTGGGAATTTATTTAAACGTTGTGTGCTCCATCCTTTGGGTACTACACACATTTCAGCATTACATTATAATATTTCTTATATAAAAATTATAAACATTATAGAACAATAAATTAATTAAATAGAAACAAAAAAAAAGAAATAAAATAAAACAAATGTAAATTTATTTACTTATTTAACAGTCTTTCGAAAAGATTTTTCGGAACTCATCTTGAGTACTTGAGCAAAGCAGTATTTGGTGGTTCAGCTAAAAATCTCAAAATCACACGCCACTCTCAGAGTTTCATCACAAAGGAGTAATAAGGAAATACAAATCCTTTTTCTTAATGATTTTTTTTTTCATCTTTAAGTATTGGGTCCTCTACCCATCCAAAATAATTCACGAAAGAGAACTAAAACAATAAAACCAAAATATAAGTCAAGAACAGAGAATCCTGAAGGAATAGTTGGGCGGGTTGAAAGTCCTTATAATTTTCATAGGTTTCTGCAAGAACCTCTTAAGATTGCGATCTCTATATCAAAATGGTTTCTTTTCCTTCCAATGAATGCGGTTGTTAAAAGTGTCTCTCAAAGTGAGAAGTCGGCCTTAAAACCTGAGGCAAACTGCCACTTTTAAAAACCGGTTGCACGGTTATAAATATAAATAGGAAAAGGAAGTAGGAGAGGCGGATTTCCTTAAAATGCCGAAAATAGAAGGTCATAGATAATTGGATTTACCACCTAGCCGAGGATATACCTTACAGGTTATCAACTCATTAGGTTATTGTCTTCCAAGCATATCAACATCACTGAACCATCTGTGGTACAATATCGCTATTTTATTACAAAAAAAAATATAATGAGTAAAGGGTACTTAAAATACATTTCTTTAATCTTAAATAGTTTTGGGTTCAAAATTAACCTTCGGAAATTTGGTTAAAATCACAAATGACAACTCCATTTATTTGAAAAAAAAATTTTTTCCCGTTAGTTTTTTTCCCCCACTTCTTTATTACTTTACCAGTTTCACCCCTCTCATAATGCCTCATCAGAACAACGTTTACATTTATACATTCTGCAGATAATGGAGATATTATCTCAGTTACGTCATAAAAAACACAAAATCAATCACCCATGGGCAACGTGAAAATAACAGATTTCCCACACGCAGGAATGATACAGAGTTTTCACCGGACATTCTATTCTCTATTTCTATCTACTTGTAAGCAATTTCCCTTGAAGCTTGACAAGACATCTGTCTTGGGCTTAAAGTAAAAACTAATCGGTGTAAATAATAAAAAAAAAAGGAAAATAAAAAAAGCGTAACATCATTTTACAATTTTAGTACTTATATTATTAAAAATATCGGCTCATTATATATTTTCTTTAAATTTTGTCCTTCATCAAAAACTCTAAACGGAACTTATCTTTGGTCGATGTACATTCGATTCCTTGATTCGAAAATTTAAGCTTATTTCATTTCAAGAAATTCCAAAAAGAACAATGGCTAGTTTGAGTAAATAGATCAAATCTATATTCTTAAAGCTATTAATTGATATAATATGAATAGATATATAAAAACCCTCCAAATAAGGCCAATACAGGATGTAAAAGTCTAGGTATTTTTTTTCTTCTAAATTTTCACACATTGTAACTCATAATAGGCGCAAATACAGCTGAAAAATATTTCTGAAACTAGAGTTCTGCCATCAGTAAAACCAAGTTATTTATTAATTTTAAGTTGTTTTGAACAGTGTAGTAATGTTTATGTACTGTTTATGAAAGATGACTTGAAATCAGTGATAAATTTCAACCTTAAACATCAACTTTTTAAGAAAAAAAAGTGTGTGCAAAAACATATTAAAATGAAATGAGTAGTCAATCTACCTCTACACACAGACCAAAAGGTCAAAGGGTGAACTAATTAACGGAGTTCAAGGAAACAGTTAGTGAAATGAGTTAAGTTCTTTGAGGCTCAACTTTCAGAGAGGTAATTGGTCCCTTGGGTTTTACAACGAATTTTACTGGGCAAAACATTTTATTTTTATTTCACCATTATTCATTCCTTTCAAAGGACGAATTAGTAGTTTAATATTCGGTTAGTAAAGATATTTTGTTTCCTGACCATTTATTGTTAATGAGAGCTTTTGTTATATACTTTAATGACAGAAATCTCAATAGCATTGCGAACAATAGTACTGTAAAAAAGAAAATCTATTTACTTATTAACTAAAGTAATCAAAGTAAAGATGACAATTGTGTGATATTTTGTAGCCAAGGAATTATGTTATGATTAGATCACAGTTCTTTAATTTTCTGTTAATTTTGAAGTTATTTTTAATTAAAATAAATGGAGTCCAAACAGATCACTGAAGTTAAAAAATATTCTTTTTAAAACCAATCGAGAAAAGTAAATACTTCATGATAAATTCATTTGAATTTCAGTTGAATATGTAGAAATTAATTTTCTTACAGCTAGCAATGAAAATGACAACAGTACTTACATATATGACATTTATTCTTCGACAGACATTTCATACATTGAATTTACATTGAACTGCTCTGTTTCTTACCTGAAATAAAGAAATAATATTTAAAAGATGCACGTTGAAAAGATGAAATATTAAAATGTGGAGAGAAAGTTATAAATTAAAAACTCTTTTTCTGAACACCACATACTTGTACATCATATTCAATAAACAAATGTTTTGCTTCACTTCATATAAAATTATTTCATATCGACGGCAACTCAGTTCTAATGCATCATATGAAATATATATATATATATATATATATATATATATATTTATATATAACTTATAGATCTTTTCTTCATAAATAAGTGATGCAAAACCGTTGTTTCTCTAATAGGTATATAGAAATTTGAACTTTTTTATTTTCTCCCTTCTGTGCCCTTCCCCTAGTTTATTTTGATTAAAGGAAAAAGAGGTGCACCATTAGATGTTACAGTTCAAAAATATTAAATATTTCAGATTTTTGTTAGGCGAGATCAGTACACCCTAAAGTCTTCACCAGTGGCGGTTCATAGCTAAAATTAGCGGGGGTGCTGCTCCAGAAAATTTTTAGCATTTGTTTTAAAATTGTGTAAAAGGAAACAAACATGTATAAAAAGAAAATTTATTCTGAAACTTGATAAAATCTTAAAAGAACAAAATCAAACATTTTTTACTTCCTTTAACCTAAATTGTTACAATTAAAGCTTAATCTATTCGGTCGGCACTGCGGGAAAGACAGTGCTCTCTATCCCTTGTGGAGCTTTCTCTGAGGGCATGCGCACAACAGCCAAACACCTCGTAGCTGGAACTGTAAAGCGTTCAGTTCCATACAAAGATTTTTGCATCTCTTTCCATAAACTGGGGGATGGTTACTGCATTAAGCTTAAGGATTATATATTATACAAATATAAAGAAAGAATTGAAGGAAAAGGCTCATTATATTAAATGTTATAGATAATATCAAGTGGAAATTGGGTGCTGCAGTTCCACAGTGCCTGTATGCGAGTCGCCACTGGTCTTCACGCCGTAACTAGTAAAAACGAGTTCAAGAATGGTCAAAACGGATAATTCCGGTGAAATCTGAAATTCTTTTTGCGACTGCAATTATTACTTCGTTTACTTTGTACAAGCTAGTAAATACTTATACATTCACTATCTTGATAATTGGTAAAAATCTTGCTGGTTGTGTTATAGTTAAATTTGAGAGTGAGAGGTATTCGCCTAAGCCCGCATAGTGTGGTCAGATGGGGCGTTCACATCTGGTTCTGATTGCATAATGCATAAATACATACATACTGGCTTACTACACACCTGATAGCACGCTATTGAGGCAGGGAAATATTATATGTAAGACTGTAATACAGAAAATACCACATCTCCGTGGGAAGTCAGCAGGTTCCATCTTAACGAGCAAGGAAGTAGTATTAAGAATATAAGGCAGAGAGGTCAAACGTTTGCCATTACTTCCCTTAATAGTACGTTAGTGACGTAGTAGGAGGCAATCTTCCTCAAAACAAACTTCCGTTTCTCGTGAAAGCCCTTCAAGATCGTGAGTGAAATTTCTCCAATCCCAACTAAAACCACTATCGAATTTCACTTTCACTTTGCGATTCCTTATACATGGACAGCCAATGGGTCGGCCTATACACTTCACATTAGCTAATGCGTTAAGGACAGCCTGAACTCCGAACTGAAACAATTATGACTGTGGGATGGTCATGCGAAGTTCTTAGATCAATTCTTAGTTTGTAAGTGTAGTCCATTATGTGGCAACTCGATAACCTAAAATATAACTCGAGTATTATCTGGTAAAGATTGTATTATCTGGTAAAAGTCAAAAGAGTGTGCAGAAGGTATTGTTGAGAATTGGTTACCGAGGGAAATAAGATAAGGATTGTAATCAGTAAGGCAGTTTTTGGTTCATTTAATAATGAACTGTGACCACAATGAGGATGAATATGAATCTCGAAAGTGCTAAGATCAAGTAAATACATTCTGGGGAGAGGACTTCAATTATCAACGAGATTCACTTTTGCCGTAAATAATTTCGTTTGTATTTTGGTTTTGTTCTGCGTAATCAATCTTAATTACCTTCAATTTAATAAGTTCCCTAATGTATTTAATTAATAGTATTTAACCTATTATATTATTTATTTGTAAATAATGTGTACATATTGTTTCGTTGAATTTTTGTTTTCGTTTTGTGTTAAGTTTGGATGTGTTATTTTTGTTAAGTATCTGCGTTAATTACAATTTTGTCATTTTTTATTCTTTCTATTTTTGTATTTTGTTGTACTTTGTTGTTACCTATTACTTGTTTTTTGTTGTATTTGTTGTTCTTTGTTGTTTACTATTTTTTGATTTATTTGAAATTCTATTAGTTATTTTCTATTTTTATCTTATGTGTTATGATATTTTGTTTTAGTTTTTTTTTTGAGTATATCACCATAGTCGCAAAGCTAAAAAATAAATAAATAAATATTAAATGACCAACATGGCAATGTCAGTGATTGTCATGTGAAAGCAACAGACAATTGAGTGTGCTGAGTATTGACCCTTGAGGAACCCCATTAAACTATTCTTTTTTTTTACTCTCTACTCACTGAACTCCTGTCCAGTCCAGGAACGTTTGTATCTAATCAAACGAAATTATTGTAGGAGAAATTAATAAGAGCAGTCGGATTAGAAATAAAATTAGTTGGCATATTGTATTATTGGAAACAATGTTCAACAAATAACCTTGACATATTTTAAGACCTGAAACAAAAAAAGAAATAAGACAAAAAGAAGTTCCGACAATTCTGAATCTTGTTTACAATATTTCTAGGAAGAATTAACTAATTCTAATGGAGAAAAAGGATACATTTAATTCATTATGTAGACAGTGATGACTAATATTTCTCAGCTATCTCGGTGTTCTCGAGAAAAGAAGCCCTAAAAGCATGGAGCTCGGCTCTGTTTCAAGTACCTCTTGTAACGAGAGAACTTGAAAAGGAGCTGGTCTAAGTAGGAAATAGTGCTTCTCACGATCAATGTCCTCATGATAGTTCACATTCCGACTGGGAACAATGGGAAATCATTTACAGCAGATTGTTTACAGTAGTCGGCAATTGAATATTCTCCGGCTATTTTAGAAGCGGGATTGGATAACCGAACGAAGCCTTCCCATGAAAATGGCCACGTTCCAGGATCAGTTAATAACGAGGAAGTATATCAGAGGAGCAAGATGTCGGCGTAAGTAATTGGAGAGATTAAGTATTGTGGTATTCTGTAATTGCATGCTCCCATGTAATTCAATTAACGCCGGCTATTTAAATTATCGTGTCTGGGTTCATTAATTAAGTCTGGATGGAACACCGACGATACATAAATTCTGACTGGGTGGTCATGTACAAAGAGGCAGCCGATGAGAATTCCAACAACAAATTAAAGAAATATTAATGCATCATTCCAGAAATAATGATAACAACAGCGATTTACACACATGTATTTATGCATTTAAAAAATTATCTGTTAATTCTAGAGCAGCCTCGAATTTCGTTTAACCGTTTATAACAAAACGAAAGATACTTTCCGTACAAGGTCAAAATCGAAGTAAAACATTAGAAAAGCAAACAATCGCATATACATCCTTTATAGTTAATATGATTGAAATTATATATCATAACCCAACTTATTAATAACGTACTTTCCACACTTTCTCTTTCATTTTCTCCAACTCATATATTGATGTTGTTATTTTTGCGTTTTTAGTCTTCAATAATCTTATTCGACTTAAAACTAATATTTACGAGGCATTTCGCATCCGAATCAAATTTCAAGTTTTGTATGAATGGGGTTGTAAGGCAGAAATATGGAAAGAATATGATATGATGCCATATTAATATTCTTCAAGTAATAAGAAACATTTAGTCAACTGAGACACTACATAAAATACTCTTTCCCTTCAATTACTTTGTCTCGAAATTTTGTTTTATAGTATAGTAGTTCTGTTTTATTTGATTTTTACATAGGAATGCTGCTAATTTTATTGCTGTTATAGATATTCAGACATGAATATAAAATTTTATTTAAAATAGATATTACATATTGCAATGTTTTGTCTCTCAGGCCACTGAATAAAAGAGCTTTTGAAAATGATCAAAAACTTTTTTTGAGCGAATGTTATGTTCCTGGTGGTGGATACATTTTTGAAGATATATTGTATTGAAATAAATATTCACATTCATTATTATATTTTTTAAAGTATTACATATTCAATCTCTTTATAATATAAATTATAATAAGCCAATGATAAAGCAAATAAGCGTGAAATGTAATATGTTATTTAAATTCAAGTTTTTGTCTTTTATTTTCTTTATAAGTGTACTAGGAAGATTTTTTTAAATTGAAAATTACGCGATTTAATCTTAATTTTATTTACTTTGACTCTTAACTGTCAAGATTATTGACCCCATCCGATGTAGGTTATTTCCTTATAGTTTAATATTTCCTTTGATATTCCACAGAAATATATTTAGAATATTATTTTCGAGAGAGAAAGCAATAGGTCTGCAGTTATGGAGGTAATTATGAAGAGAAAGGAATTTCTCAGTAACCAACATCCAAACGATTTGTGGTTTGTTATGCTCTGAAGATGGGACTTCCTATTCTTACATAAAGCTCTCAGGAATAATGGCGGTTACGAAATACGGCTACGAGAAATGAGTAAATAGAATCCATGAATACAGAAATATCTTAATTTCCAAAGAAGGAAAACTGATTTAGAGATATGAGTTGATTTGAAAGTGAAAATAATTACCTCAACAGCACAAAACAGGGCAGGGGAACTGGAAAAGATTTGTCAGCAAGCCCTCAATGACGAGTTTATAGAACAATACAGGAAAGTTAAATGCATTTTTACTTCTAAGTACGAAGTAAAGAAGAATTGTCATCGCGTAAAATCTGTTTTTAGAATTCAATGGACTTATTCATTTTGACTAGTTCCGCCGTTATGCCTATACCTACAATACATCTGTATTTCGCATATTCAAAACTGATTCTCTTGAGTGTTGGACTTTTTTTTGTAGCATTTAGTTGTGAACCTCCACTTATGATTGAAGTTGACTAAGGGAGGGGTTAGATTTAAAGGGGAAAGAAATAAGCATTGTGAATTATTATGTACCTATTAGAGACATCAAAGATTTGTATAAGACCTTTTTAATCAACAAAATAACTATAAACTGTGTTTCATGAAACTTATCGATTCCACGCGTTGGAAGAGTTATCGATTATAGGTTTCAGATGTATTTCTGTTGTTATCATAAAAGATTGTAAGGGTCACTTAAACATCTTAACTACGATCACTTGAAGAAGTCGGTTGGAATGCCGAAGAAATATTGTTGGACAACTCAAACGACATCGCTGTAGCTAAACCCGTAACATAATGTTTATTTGACCTTACAATGACTTCAATATATAAAAAACGGACATAGTAGCCCTTAATTCATAAAATTCAAAGTTAAATGTTTGTAAAATAACATAATTTTTTTATTAAAACCATTTTAAATTGTTGTCTGTATTACTAGTCTAATGTTTATTTATCTAATGTTTATTTATTAATTGTCTTTATTTCTAGTATTTAATGATTATTTGTTGTATTTAATTTTTTATTTGTTGCTTCAGTTTTTGTTATTTTTCTATAATTTTGTTTTCATTTTACATTGTGAAACATTGAGCCAAATCGCCAAGATGCGGGTGCTCCTGTATAAATAAATAAAAAAAATGTTTGAGAATTCAGGTTTTAGTGCAAAAAATCATCACAATATATTCATTGGCAATGAAAAAGTATAATATGATTATTTTCTGATTCTTTACGTTCTCTAAACTCCTTGGATAATAGTTTTTATAGTTACCTTATAATTACACAAATATATGAACAATTATTGGAACATACAAGCGAATACATTACACTGGTATGGCTACGAGGAAGTTCTGAAGTAGACCAGCTAGCCCAAGCAACTACAGAAAACCATAATGTTCACAGACATAAAGGTTATTTTGCAGTTCATTTTCCTTGTTTTTTATTATGTCTTACTTAGCTGAAGTTTGAGCAAAATCGCATAGTTGCGGGAGTTCCTGAGTAAATAATACAATTTTTTTTTGTCAATGGTCACGTTTCACTGTTAATTCGGAGGGATGGCCCAAGTGGGTTAGTAGTATGAAGGAGAGAGGTGAGAGTGAGCATGCGCAGTCCGAGAGTGAGACGGTGTCAAAGGGGACCGAGTGACGTGTCGTGTTTTCACTGCGCATGCTCAACAGAAGCATGTCCTTTCTAGTGGCCTCATTCGTCCCAAATACCATTGATTTCGAAGCCATTCACCAAAAGGTTCCTTCGGTCAGCTGTTTGATCTCTTCAATTAGACCCTGAGGAAAAGATTGCCACTCTCTTCCGCTTAGTTCATCCATGCCTCTGCAATTGTTTCTTTTTTTACACGCCTAACAGATTAATTTCAAAAACCAGCAGTAATACAAATAATGACAAACTGAAAATTCAGTTAATTGGACAGTGTTAAGAAAACAGTACTGTTTAGATAAAGTTAGTTTTGCAGATTCTACGAAAACGCTTATTGAGGACAACTTCAACGTATGATCTTACCCAAATGGAAAAAGTCCGTCACGGACTGCGTAAATTAAGCAGATTTTCCAAAGTTCTTGAATAAGAGAGTATATAAAAAGGATAGTAGTGCGTCAATAGTTAATAAGATTGGTTCTATACTCTGTTTCGATCCGACGCCAAATAACGATAATATTTCAAATTTTAATATATTTCTGTCTGGTGGCCAGTCATTACCGGCCATATTGCAGTGGTACTACAGATCAAAGACCGCTCCTCAATTTCGACACGATGCTGAGTGGACACCGATGGAACGGAGAGAAGTCTAACTTCAAAGCAATGTTTCAGCCAGCTTAATACAATTTAGATTGCGTTCTCGGGAGACTGAACATGGAACTTTCAGCATGTACCATGAGCCGATGAACAATTTGATTGTGAGTATTTTCAAATTTTATATAATAATAATAAAATATTCCCAACGTTAGCCATTAGAATGATATTACTGTTTAGATACATAATCCAATTTAAATAAAAGAAGTTGCTTGACATTTCCAATCATCCTTGATTCAATTCACGTTTCATGAACAAACTAAATCTTGACATCACAGTAAATCCTTGTGTTATTAAATTAAATAACCAAAATGCTTGGCTGCACTTCATTATTTCATATGCAATACCATCTGAGCGAAAAATGTCATAAAACATAATTTATCGGTCTTTTTATGATAAACATAAAAGGCTATACAACTTTTTTGTATCACTAATAAGTACGGAGGAATGTGCGATTTTTTATTTCCCCACTACCTGGACCCCCTCCACCTCTTAATTGATATTAATCAAAAGGGGTGATGGGTAACTAGATTGTACAAGAGAATCCTAGAAATAAAATTTCAATATTTTAAGGTAAGCCGTTTTGAATCATTCAAGAAACTTACTTACATATATACGTACAAACGTACGAGAAGGTCAAAACGTATAATTCCGTTGAACCCTGAAAACCGAGTATTTTCGTAATTTGATTACTTCCTTTGAGTATAAACTGTTATGGCTGTAGATATCAAAACTACAGGGGTTAATTAAATTATATGACGTAATTTGACGGTCACCAGGAAATGAATGAGGATCTTAGTTTGATTTTATTTGAAATTATATTGATGATATAAGGTAGTTTCGAATAATCAATATTTCTACAACCTTAAACAAATATTAGGAACAGTCATTTCGATTTCTTGATATTCTTCATTAGCGCCTCTTGAAATCCTTGAAAGCTAGCGAAATCCGTAAACATTCCGTTCAAATCAATATTTGACGAAAATGTTTGTTGTGAGGCATCCGGTCTGACGGAAAGTTTTTAAGGTCAATCATACATATCGCTTGGTCATTCGAGCGACATTTTGAGCTAAATATGGGATAACTATCGATTGCCAGAACCAATCAATAGTGCAACACAAGTCAAGGTAAAGGCCTGTTGCCTGGGTGTTAATATTTAAGCGAATCCCGTGGTTTAATATTGGCTCTTTGTTTGGTGCACTATTACCAAATGAGCAAGTACATAACAGAACAATGTAGGATTAAAATAATTTATTTATTTATTTGGTTAATTCCACACATCGATGGTGATTGGAAAGATCTCTGATTAGGGTGTAGTTAGAATAATATATTTATTCCTTCATGTACACCTTGTTTGTACTTCATTTATATAGTATGGGAAATATTCCTAAAATATCTGTTTCCCATTTCCGTACTTTGTCTAAATAAATATAATAAAAGTTATCCCTTCTAAATCTATACTCTCTACTATATTTTATTCTATATGTACTTGTAAATGTTTATATTTTTTTAGAAATGTTAGTATTTGTGGAATATATTGGCTGCAGTCAGTTAGTAGTTCTGTCATGTTGTGGGATTTGACAAGGTTTTTTTTCGTTGGATGCAGTCTGTCAGTATTTGTTTGGTGTTTATTCTCGCCTGGCCAAGGGAATTTATTTAGTGACGGAATTCATTAAATAAAATCCTTTGTCCTACCCTGCCTAGAAAAGGGTGCTAACCTGTAGAGAACCAGCCCCAATTATCCTTTGTTGCAAAAAGTGGACGTTAATAAATAATTTATTTTTTTATGACGCATGACATATTTTATTTGCCTGGTGAATTTCATAAAATCTTTTATCATTTCAAATGGTTGTGCACAGTGACAAGGCTCTAACACTCTATATTAGAGACAAAGGAGCATAAAATGAGCTTTGAATAACACCAAAATATTTCATTACCAAAAATATGACATATTTTGACAGCAAAGTGCGATGACGTTCGTCTCAAAGTTAATTCCCCAAAGCAAAAAATAAAAAATAAATAAAGAGAAGATAACACTTTCCGTATCCTGTGGTAAAGAAGTCAAGTCAAACCCCTGCTTTAAAAGAAAAGAAAAAAGAATAAAAACCAAGAATTAGAAATGAGTCTGGAATAATAGTATTAGACAGTAGGAATTACATATAGACATCTAGAATCTCTTCATGAATTTGAATTGTAATATATTGAAGAGGTTTTGCGTGATTAAATATTTTATAAATGATTAGTGGTAATAATTTAACTTTAGCCCTAAAAGTGTGACAAAAAATATTTACGTTACTAATTCAATATCATAGCAAATCTCTAGACTAACACTATAAGTTAAATGTGTCAGAAGAAGACATTTATGACAGTATGTAGCTGGTCTATGTAATGAGTATTAAGAACATCAAATGTTTTCAATAACATCAAAATAAGTGTAATTAGAGAACTAAAATTAATCCATCATACTTAAAGTATTATGTCACGACTAGAGTAAAGAAAAAAAAATAAATATGGAGATTTTTCAACTTATCTTTTTATAACTGGTATTCAGATACGACTGTATAAACCTTAAAATTTTCCCCTTTATACTTTTTCTTTTTCTAGAACTAACACTCAAAGGCCAAACAGCTGGAATGATTTATTACGTTAACGTCAAAAAATGACGAATATATACATAAAATAGCAGTAAAATGTTCTTATATTTTTTTCTGTAACAAATGTACCCGCCAGAAGGTATAATATAATAATATAAGGTATAATGGGTAACCCCATTATTAGTCATGTTCATGATTAAGTTCATAATGAGCGCATTACCATACTGCTATATCCATATGGTGCGTACATAAACGCCTCCATGATTTAGACCATGGTGGACAGGAAATCATCTTAATGCCAAGGTGGCACTTAAACAACGTCATGCATTTGGTCACGTCGACAAGTAATCATTCTCATAATTTAAGGCAAGTAGATACGCAATCAATCAACAACATGTCTTAGGTCACGACGACAACTAATCAATCCTCATGGTTTAACCCCAGGTGGCACGTAAACAACACCATAGGTCACGACGACAAGTAATCAATCCCTAAGGTTCAAGTCCAGGTGGCACGTATACAACACCATAGGTCATGACGACAAGTAATCAATCCTTAAGGTTTAAGACCAGGTGGCACGTAAACAACACCATAGGTCATGACGACAAGTAATCAATCCCTAAGGTTTAAGACCAGGTGGCACGTAAACAACACCATAGGTCACGACGACAAGTAATCAATCCCTAAGGTTCAAGTCCAGGTGGCACGTATACAACGCCATAGGTCATGACGACAAGTAATCAATCCCTAAGGTTTAAGTCAAGGTGGCACATAAACAACGCCATATGTCACGAGGACAAATAATCAATCCACATGGTTTAAGCCCAGAAAGCACACAAACAACGCCACGTCTTAGGCCTCAACGGTATGTAATCGTCCACACGGTTTACGCCAAAGATGTACACAATCAATCAACATCGTGCGTGTGGTCACGTCGACCAGTAATCAATCCACATGATTTAAGCCAAGGAGGTATGTGAACAACACCATGTGTTTGGTCACGACGAGAAGTTACCATCCCCATGATTTAGTGGGCACAAAATTATCTTCATAGTTTAGTTGGCTTCATGGCTTAAGTCACGATGGCAATTAATCTCCTTGATTTTGTCAATGTAATGGATGAAAAATCATTTTCATGGTTTGCACCATTTTTCGTACAAAACCATCCTCAGGGTTTATACCATGCGGGATCCTCAAAATCATCTTCGGCGAATTGACGTATTTATTATCCATTTTCATAAACCGTTCCTCCAGACGACTACAAACCAGACAGACCAGAGTAATAAAAAGGAAACTGTTGTGACATTACAAGAAGGCTGGTTTTAGAACTCGTTTCGACGTTTTCGAATTTTTATCCATTTCAATTTGTGGAATACTTTCCCGATTCACGCGAGGATTTAGCCCCTTGGTCGGCCAGTGGATTTGCGCACAGCTTCGACATTCTACCTTGACACCTGGTATCCCTGCCTACTCACTCCGCCCCAAACCAGTCTTGCCCACTCGTCTTACGTCACCAAAGCAAAACATACCCTTTAGAGACAAATATAGATTTAGAATACTCGCTGATTTCTCAAGGTGAAATATTAACATAAATATTTTATTAGTCATCCTTTATGTTGTGGTAGCCAATTCATCGCCAGTTCCCAAAAATATACTGATTTAAAATTTAAAATGTTAGACCTAGATCATATAAATGCGTGCTCAGGTTAGCCATGTGAGTTAAAGCGTCGCCTTACAAACCTAGTGTAGTGAGATCTATTCTCGCCTGGACAAAAGGGAATTTATTAACTCATTAAATAGAATTCATAGTACCACCCTGACTAGAAAATGATGGTAACCTTTAGATAACCTGTTCCAATTAGCCATACTAGCAAAAAAAGGAACAACGTTTTGCGACTAAAGCTAATTTGGACGAGTTATCTACAGGTTCCCACTCTTATGTAGTCATCATGTAGTCAGTGTGGGACTAAGGATTTTATTTAGGGAAATCCGTCTCTAAATAAACTCCTTTGCCCAGGCGGGAATCGAAGTCGCCACTCTAGGTTTACCATGTGAGATTAAGGTCAACGTTTAGACTCAAATGACTAACCTGATACTCCTTAGTATTAAATTAAATTATTTATTAACGTCCACTTTTTGAAACTAAGGCTAATTGGGACGGATTATCTACAGGTTACCACCCTTTTCTAGCCAGGGTGGGACTAAGGATTTTATTTAATGAATTCCGTCACTAAATAAATTTCTCTGCCCAGGCGGGAATGGAACTCGCCACTCTAGGTTTACCATGTGGGATTAAGGTCAACACTTTAACTCACATGACTAACCTGAGCTCCCTCCCTAGTATTATTATATGGAATGAAACACCACAGAATCCTACATATAAGTCATATCTACTTAACAGAAAGAATTATTCATGGCTTTCAGTAAGAATTATTAGCATTTCAAAAAAAAAAAAAAAATAAAAAAAAAAAACTCGTTATCTGAAGTCATTTAAAAAATCATTTCAGCATGAAGTCATTTTTATTTTTAAGAAAAGGGAAGTAAAAAGGGAAAAGGAGGTCTGATTTAATCGGGTTTCAATGGACAAATAAAATAGGTCGCATCATATAAAAGAGCTGAAGATAATTTTACTTCATGGAAGCACCTGAGAGCATTTTAAACCCTAAAATATCTCTTTAAGGAGATAAAAAATAAATCGATGAACTGTCATTATCAGCTAATGGTTTATTTTGTGTGTTTTTTTAGCAAAATGAACACAAATGATTATATTCTTTTTATTTAACATTTGTTAAGTTATTCAAACTCATTGGAGAGTAAAATAAATGAAGCTCTTTTTTGTTTTAGTATGTTTCCTAAACAATAACTTATTTAGTTAATACCCCTTTATTAAGAGCATATGATTTACATATCCAATCGGGCTCACAAGCGGACAGTAGACATTACTACATACATATAGTACAAACAATCTTTAACATGAATTACATCTGAACATTCACATACATACATTAATCAAAAGAAAAAAAATAAATATTTGATTTTCAGCAAAAACCATTTCTTCGCCAGACATCAGACGAAACTGCATATTTGTATCCATACCATCATGTATCACCATACATTACAGATTATTATTACTGTGTTATTAGTGTTTGTAGCTGCCATGGCTTTTATGTGAGGGGATTCTATAGTTTATTGCCCTTTTCTAGTCAGAGTGAAATTCAATTAGTTCACAAATAAATAAATATCTATTGCCCACGAGGAAATCGAACCCAGGAATCTAGGTTTAATAAGGTAATTAAGGCCAACGCCTTAACTCGCATTGCTAACCTCAACCCCTGAACCAAACAAATTCAGGATTTCTTTTTGTAGACTTCAACCTGATCCAAACTTTTCCAATACACATTATGTTAATAGCATATTTACCACCAGCTGGTTCAGGCATTTACCTTGAGGCATACTTCTATCCTTGAAAAGTAAAAATAAATAATATCCTGAGAATCGATTTTATAAACACTCGGGACACAGTTTTTCGAGTATTTCGTAATTAACATTCTTCATCTAGCCCTAATTTATCATATGGAAAAGAGCAGCTCTAAAAAAAATAATAGGCTTATGGAATGAATTTATACCGACAACGTTTTTTTTTTTTTTAACGAAAATTACGCTGTAATTTTCATCTTGTTTTTGTTTTAATTATTTGATTTAAAATAGGGGGTTCCATTAGTTGTTAGTGGTTTTATTGCAGAGCATTAATTTCTTCTTATTCAGGGAGAATTGAATCCAGGACTCCAAACTCACCAAGGACGTTATCCCTGATCCCATATGCCCATTTTCAAAACATAAATCAGCTTAAATTAGTGAAAGAACACATTATAGGAATTTGATATAGTATTTCTTAACAACCATAGACTGCAAAGAATAGGGGGAGGGCGTTTGCACTAAAAGCTAGACTGTAGTATTCATAAAACAAATTCATGAAAGTAAAAAGAAAATGTCCTAAATAATTGGAACAGTCAATTAAATAAGCCGATATCATCTTATAATGTTAATATTATATTACTAGCCATAAATGAGCGAAATACATATTAATGATGGCAAATTCTAACTACAAATTGTATAAACTAAATACTGACTGCGTTTGCTGGATATCCATTGTAATGGGAGTGGTAAATAGGGGTCAGCTGATTGAAGGAGGCCATCTTGATTCCGGTTTTAGCAGATTTCCCTTCTATCTATTTATTTGTCTGTCACCACTCTAGCGGTCGCAATTTTCGTCTTATCGTTACCAAAGTATAATAAAATGATATATAATCGTTTTATACAAAATGGAAGATCAAGTTCGTTAACGGCTGAAATCGGCCCAGGGGAGGGGGGGGGGTTTAGGAGGGAGAATTTCGTAAATTCTTAATATCTCCGTTATTATGCGTCGGATCTCAAAATTGTATAGAACCAATCTTATTGCAAATTTAATGTTCTATAAAATTTGTTTTGTATATTTTTTCAATATCTTGATTATTAAATGAGATATTTGTATTTTTTATTTTTCGGTCTACAGTAAAGCCCTACTCCAACTCATCTCATATTAACAATATCCTATTACGTTATGAAGTACTTTATTGGAAGCTTAAATACCAAATATTGTACTCATTAAACTTTTTAGTTTTGAGATAAATGCAAATACGTGGCGCACATGGGAAATATGCTTAGTTAACCCCTGCTTGACGGACTTTTTGCATTGTCACAGCCCAGTATTTAATCATTATCTAAATTCCAAATGTTCGGGAACTGTTACTTGAAAGCAGGAAGTAGTACAATGAGAACAGACAACGGATAATTCATTATTAAACTGCTTTGTAAAGCCGAAACTTTAATTCTGGAAGAAAACATTAATTTAGACGAAGGAAAAGGGCAAACACGCTATTTAATGACCTTTTGAAGGCCCTAGCAGATTATGCAAATGAGTCATGCATGACTGCCTTGCCTGTCATTTACTTGCCAGAATTCTCTGTCTCTCAAGTCTTCCCCACTCTAATGAATTCATTTATATGGAGATGCCTGCATCGGATTAAGCGAGTGAAATAATTTAATTAGGAATTTTCAACTCGCTTTCATTTTAGGAACCTTAAGGTAAGATGCTTTGCCTACTTATTACATAGGAGCATTGCCACTTGGAATTATCTCTGCCTCTTGTGCTAAATACTCTTGTTCATGCTTTGCCTTTCCAATTGAGGGAAATAGCCAGAGCTATCTGTGTTTTGATCGCCTCATTTCCTTCCACTCATCGCTTCCTTTTATCCTGCGCCGGCACAAATAAGATCTAGTCCGTGTTATGAAGCCATTCCTTGCTAATGACGTCATAAGAAGGGAAATTCATTTATTCCGCACCGACTATCTCCTCAAAGTGTAAAAGGTTGTTAGATGTACACAACCAAAAGCTTTTATACTAGTATTACCATTTTGTACAGAGTTTTGCCTAGTAATTAACCATCGTCTGACAGCTCAGGACTACTCAAGAAAATAATGAACATGATAACAGAGTTTGAGAAAAATATAAAAGAACATTAAATTGTATTGCGATTTATAATTCCCGTTATAGTTAGTTGTATGTACTAATCATAAGGTGTACCATAGCAATTTTGATCACCAATAAAAATCCATCTTTTGCTTTCTTAAAAATATTCATATTTTATTATTTTGACAATATAAAAAAAACATTTAAAATCACACTCTGCGCCTGGAAAACGGATTTAATGAAAAGATTCTCGAGAGCACCTTAAACAAAAACAATTGATGTTTCTCAATATTTATTTAATTAATGCGCAAGGTCAAAATATATTTGAGTGCTTCAAAGAAAAAAAAGAAAAGACTTTTATCCTGTTTCCGGCTCCACCACTTGGCTAACAGTGTAAAATGTTGGACCACCAATGATAAATAAGGTCCTTTAAAATTTATACATTTGCCGTTACAATTTCACAAATAATGATAATGTTAGATCAAGTTCATTGAACATTTTCAAAAACAGAGATATGGGGATTCACTAAACCTGGAATTGATTGTTTTAAAACTGGAATATTAACAACTTTTTTTTTCTTCTTAAATCTTTTAAGCATATACTGGATTTTTGAAAAACTTCTTATATAGTAATAAATCTTCTTAAATATTATGTATTGTTTCCATGGGCTGTTAGCTACAGAAGAAAAATAAAATTGCAGAGGAGATGTGATTGATATTTTCTGATTGTTAGTCCAATGATATAACTACATTTTAATTTGTGGTAGGTATTTTGTGAACGTATCGATGATACGTATTGTAGGGTGATGGGTCGGAAATTCGCATAGTCTACGCAAAGCCTATGTGACAACTTACACAAGTTATACACGAGTGTGGTTAAGACGGCATTAATGTTAAACAGCTACGAGGGACTTAAACCATTATAAGGTGGATAAGCGCAAATGGAGATGGGTGTCATACTTTTTACCAGGCATTTTTCACATTAATTATGTGACGCAGTGCCCTATTTTCCAGCTGAGAGATGAGTACTCGTTATAAAGCCAGGGGTAGAGTGACAGTCAATTTAGGGAAGGTAAGTAAGCGTCAGCTGGTAACGAAGAAGAATGAGAAGAGAGAAGAGAGAGAGAGAGAGAGAGAGAGAGAGAGAGAGAGAGAGAGAGAGAGAGAGAGAGAGAGAGAGAGAGAGAGAGAGAGAGAGAGAGAGAGAGAGAGAGAGAGAGAGAGAGAGAGAGAGAGAGAGAGAGAGAGAGAGAGAGAGAGAGAGAGAGGGAGGGAGGGAGAGGGAGAGAGAGAGAGAGAGAGAGAGAGAGAGAGAGAGAGAGAGAGAGAGAGAGAGAGAGAGAGAGAGAGAGAGAGAGAGAGAGAGAGAGAGGGGAGAGAGAGAGAGAGAGAGAGAGAGAGAGAGAGAGAGAGAGGGAGGGAGAGAGAGAGAGAGAGAGAGAGAGAGAGAGAGAGAGAGAGAGAGAGAGAGAGAGAGAGAGAGAGAGAGAGAGAGAGAGAGAGAGAGAGAGAGAGAGAGAGAGAGAGAGAGAGAGAGAGAGAGAGAGAGAGAGAGAGAGAGAGAGAGAGAGAGAGAGAGAGAGAGAGAGAAGAGAGAGAAGGTGGATGTGGCTTCCTGTAAGCCCACACCCTCCCCCAGCAGGACACATGATAAGGCATTAGGTTAAAGTCTTGTCATGTTACTGATACCACGGGGAGTCACAAGATCACTATAGTTATCGCTAACGATAAAAACTATACCACTAATACTTAGTAGCTACTACACAATACTCGTTTTTAGCAGATTTCTCTTAAGGGAAATCAGCTATTGAGGTTGTACTCATGACGGAATTATCGAAATTTTTCTTCAAATGTCCATCGATCCTACCCAGGAGATGACAAAAATGAGGTCCGTTCAAAATTATATATATATATATATATATATATATATATATATATATATATATATATTTGTCTGTTAATGCTTTAGCGGTCGCAATTTTTGTTTGATCGTTACCAAACTCGGAATTTAATCGTTTTATGTAAAAAGGAAGATCAAGTTCGTTAATGGTTGAAATCGGACCAGTGGGAAGGGGGGTTTAGAGGGAGGGATTGTTGAAAATTCAAAATATCTCCGTTACTATACGTCGGATCGAAAATTGTATAGAATCAATCCTGTAGTAAATTAAATTTACTATAAATATTTTTATATACATTTATTCTCTATCTTGAATATTAACCGAGATATTTGCATTTTTATTAAATCTGGGCGGATAACGGGCGAGAGTGAGTTTCCCGCCAAAAGCTAGGTCGGCCGTTTCCTTAACTATTCGGCTCTCGTGAAATTTCTCTATTGTAAAACTTCAAGTGGGAAATCTGCTTAGTTTACGCAGCCCCTGCGTGAGGGACTTTTTTACAGTTAAG